>CAKKXW010000001.1:94032024-94051067 GCA_920937365.1 Sphaerophoria rueppellii
ATCCTGTAATTTGTCTGCCATCCTCTGGAACGTGATTCTTGGTCATATTCTATAATTATCGTTTTTAAATAAAGTCTGATTTCTGAGGCTAACTTTGGTGTACCCTTCCCTGACTCATGTTAATGTAAATTTTTAAATGGTATTCAATTTTTTCTTGCCCGAAAAAATTTTTGACTTTAATTCAATTTTTTTCAAAGTTTTCTTATTTTTACCTACTGAACAAAAAAATTATTAAATAAAATCTCATTGATAAGCGTATTTAAAACCCATACATTTTATTACTAAAACAGGAAAGAAAAAAGAATTTAGGGTTTTTTTCAATATTTTTATTGTAGCACTTCAAAATTTCCCAAGAATTGATAGTTTCAAGAAAATTTATAACACTGTGCAATGCTGAAGAGGGTTAAAAGTATACGTATGCCTACCTGGCTTGCTGTCAAAACCCTAACTAACTAAACTCTTCTCAGACAGTTGAATTTGGGGTATGTTTAATGGGTACATGAACTAAAAAATTGATTTAAAAGAATGAAAAACCAATAGAATTCATCAGATTAGCAAGTACAGACACAATATTTCTAGGAATAATGTTCCATTTCTGCAAATCCATCGAACACCGTATTCTTCATCCAGCCAATCCCTAATTTCACGACCGTTGTTTGCCGAAGCCCTGCGAAGCGGGCAGGGAATTTGCTAGTAGACTTATTAACTAAAAAAAAATTCCTATATCCGATAAGTAAATCCAGATAAATATCTCCGTTTAAGTATAAAGCACATACAAAATCATTGCGTCCGATTCCTTGAATTGAAAGAAAAAAGTTAATCAAGAGTTCATTCATATGCTTCAAGTTTCGATACAAGTTAAGTGGTAGCCGTGGTTTTCTTATGTCGAATTCCTTGCATTACTTTTCAATTCTTTTATGCAAGTAACATTTTAAAGAAAAAAACAAATTACCAGCAAATCGATATGGCAAATGAATTTTTGTGTCCGAAAAAAATCACAATTTCACCTTACTATAGTGAGAGCAGAGGGTTCTTAAGCGCAACAATTAACGATATTTTAGAACTAAATGCGCATAGAAGAATTTTTAATAGCTTTCACAATATCAGCATGAAATGAAAAGAGAAGCAAACACTCCTATCTTCCCCATATTGAGATTTTCTTTTGAATGAACTTTGCGATGTTGGGCACACGTGTGTGAAGCGTAATGTGTACATATTTTTTTTATTCAACTATTAAATGGAAAAATGTCGCTCAAGGGGGGGGGGGTCCGGACCCGGGGACCCCCCCCCCCCCGTGGATCCGCCACTGACGGGAAAAGTGTCGAAGGCTTTCTGGGCCGGTGCATTGGTGTCCATCCGCTCTAAGTGACCAAGCCATCTGAGTCACTGGACCTTGACATTTCTGGCTAGGTCCATGTCGTTGTACAACCCGTAAAGTTCGCTGTTCCCCTTCAATGCACACGGCGCCAAAGATGACCCGAAGAACTTTCCTCTCGAAACAGCCTTAGGCAGTTTCATCCGATTTTGTCAAGGTCCATGCTCCTGCGCCATATAACAGGGATGATTAGGGCGTTAGTTGCTCAAGAGAGGGCTTTACCGCTCAATTACTTTCTTAGCCCCAGGAAACAGCGATTAGCAAGAGTTATTCTTCGTCTAATCTCGGCACCTATTCTGTGGACTTGGAGCATAAACACTACATCCTTCGCTATGCTTGTACAAGAATTATATTTTTTGTTTGTATATAACCGAAGCCTCGCAGCCATACTAAAAGGTTGTGTGAGGATTTGAGGTTGACAGTACATTAAAAGTTCATAAAGACAATTGCTAATTAATGGCTTAAACACAAACACGCTTTAGATTCGCTTTCATCTACGTTACGATGCACCCGCTTCCAGTATGCTTCGAATGACATTTCTACTTCCATCATCATCATCAATTCAAAAACAAATGAATTTTGTTTGTTGACTTGTTTTTAACCTGTCAGAGAAACAAATGATCAGCAAATTTGAACTAGAGCTTCCGCTTGCAGTCACATTACGTAACATTACATTTTTTTTTCTTTACGACTGTCAAACGAAACGTGAAGTCAAAGCTTCATTGTGATGACATTCATTGAATTCCTATGGCTGAACTCGAAAATGTCAGGTGAAGCCAATGCATGTTTGTATTTCAGCACTTCTCGGATAGATATTGGAAACTCTTTTCACATACACATATCTGCAGTGAAATGTTTTCATCGAAACCACGGCTTAACTTGTTCAAAGTCTTTTCCGAACGTCGTCATTGCGTTTACAATTTTGTATTTTAACAGAATGTTAGGTGTAGGTATCATGTTAACCAGGGTCCATGAATTGTATCCGATTCATAATATAAAAAGTATATGACGATGTGTTTGCTAAGGTTTTTAGCACAATATGTTGGCAGCATTGATTTCAGTAGGAGCCATGTACCAGTTGCGGCGAACATTGGGCCAGTATCTTTGAAATAAATTTACTCTTTGAGAGAAGTCTGGATGCCATTTCATTGCAAGGCTCGACACCTTAAAAAAAGGACCAGTATAACTCGCTCATTTCTAGTGCCTCCAAAAGAAATATATCCAAGTGCTAGAAACGTTGTGAAGTTTAAGCTTGTTAAAACCTGGTATTGAAGTTTTATTTTCCACACCTATTTGAATGGCGAAGTAGAACAATTAAAATGTAATAGTTTTGAATCATATGTGATTCATGGACCTATGCAATTTATAACGAAACATTAATATTCGTGTATGTTGTTATTCATGACTGCTTTAAACACAGTATCCGAATAGTTTTACACATGTATCAAATGTGATTCACAGAAAATAGTAATTATGTTTCCAATGCATACTTATTGCATAGCAAAATTAAACATAGCGTGGTGCTGTTCGTGAGATTGTATGAAGATTAAGAATCATTCTTGTGAATCATTCTCATGCGATGAGAACACAATATATAATCATGGATCAGGTATGATTCATTTCAAGTTTGACACTGAAAAAACGAAGCGATTGTAGGTTGTTTTTCTTCATCCGTTTTCTATGTTTCACAATGAGAGCAACCCGATTAGTTCGAGGAAAATTTCTTCTTATTTAAAAATAAAGTCTGAAAAACAGACTTTTGAAAATTTGTTAAAATACCAAAAATCTGCATTAACCTGAAAATATGAGAATTCAAAAATAATAAATCCAATTTTTTTAACATTCAGGACACACGGTCCTTAAATTATTTATTTCAGATTAAAATAACACATAAGATTTTTTTTTAGTTTCAAGTTAGTTGTCATTTGAGTTTTAATTTTTTGTTTTCTTGTATTACATTTATATTATAAGTAATATAATTTTTACGTTACGTTACGTTTGTTTTTTTCATATAATCAGTATATTTGTATGTATATAATAATATAAGTAATTCTTAAATTAATTTTACTAACACTAATTTTGATTTTGTGCCTCCGATATATAGGTTCTTCTTTCTTTTGTTTTAAATATTTTATGCTATTTAAGCTTAGTAAATTTTTGTTTTTGTATTTTCTTGTTGTGTTTAATTACATTAAATATAATATTTTTTTTATATTTGATTTAAGTTTTTAATATATAATAATAGGTTTAGGTAAATATTTATATATAAATACATTTATTAATAGAGGTTTGTTTATATTTTGATTTTGTCTCATTTTCCATTAAATTTAATTTTATGTTTGTCTTAAAAGTTAAGAAAAATTTTGATTTTGCGCTCATTTTTGTTTTTTAACTTATCAACTAGTTTTTTTTTTTTAATTTAATTTTCAATGTTTTAATTTTGTTTGATATTTTACTCATTCAAGATGGAAATAAAAAGGGACAAATAAGAATGATACAAATTCATTTTTACTGATAAATGATAAAAAATAATTTCATAAATTAAGGACCCTACAAAATGTTTTTGATTCTTATCTTGAAACAATCCATAAGACCCCATACAGAATTCAATAGTCGGCAGCCGGTCGGTATGCGGTTCGGTACTGTGTTAAGTTCTTTTTCTCCAAAAAAAAATATTTTATTTGTCACATTTTGAATTGTAACCCTTTTTCAAAAAAAAAAAAAAAAACATCTGCCTTCGTCTTTAAACTAGAGTATAGGTACAGCGCGTGTCCCATGGCACTCGTCTTTGCATTCGAATATAAATCCTAACCCTATCACTTTTGAAATAATCAAAAATTCCAAATGTTTTGCGTTAAAATGTGGAAAAATTTAACCCAAAAATAGAAAATTTCTAACTCGTGCACCCCTGTGTCCCATTAAAGGATGGATGAAAATTTAATAGGGTCTCACACGCACATCCACCGTATCATCGGTACCGGGTGACATTGTTTTTTTTTTCTTTTTGTTGACTGTCAGTGTACACCAACGTAACCCTCGGCCCGTGTTAACGCACAGTCCAGTGCATTTTGCAACCCTCTCATAATTTTTTTGTGTTGTTCAATCAAAAGAATCGAAAGAGTTAGAAAATTTTGTCGAAGAATGTGACTAATCTGCAAGAAAAAAGGGTCATTAATACCCCGATTGAAAGTATAAAGGATTCGCCATGCGTCATTGCAAAAATATTTTTCCAACAATAAGCCGAAAATAAAATGAAATAATTTTGCTCGTAATTTTGGCAATTTTTTGCTTAAAACGGGTAAGATTTCCGAATTTTGTACTTTTTGTTTTTTTTTTTGTATTGTTTTCAAATTTTTAGGGTGAAGAAGGTTGACACGCGAGGAGAACTTAAAAATTAAACCCAGTCGACCTGATGTCACCGTAAGGTCGGTCGGTCGACATACACACGACTCATGGACGCACGAGAGGCGAGAGGGTTGTCATTCGAAGAAAATCTTGCACTTTTGCTTTTTTGCTTCAGTAGATTTAATTTTTGTTGACATTAGGTAAACATTGTGAACGAAGGTAATCCTTGATTTGGCACCCGGACCAATTTTATATCAGTCACCAGATGGCTGTGTGACAAATCCTCTCCTGCAATTTTTTTTTTTTGTTTTATTTGGCGAAAACAATTTTTGGGTGATTTTAGTCGATTTTTAACTGAAAATCACCCCATTTATTTTGTTTTCAAAAAAACTTAAAGCGAAAGTGTTTTCTGTTGAAGGAAACATTTTTTATGAGAAAAATGATGGTATAGGGCACATGTCATATATGATTTAAGGATTCCCTTGTGTTGACACAAAAAAGCAAAAAAAAAAAAAAAATGAAGCGAAAAAGGAAAAAAATGGCAAGGACTAAATCACATTAATTAAAATAAGGGATTATTGGAAATATCTGTAAAACTACCATGTAATTAATGGATTAGAAATAGAACGATCGATCTAGTCTCGGTGTGTCTTGTGTGTAGATTTTTTTTTTTTTAATAATCTTAGGGTTCGATTGGTTGGTACCAAGCAGTTTTTAAGTCCTTTCAATCGATAAAGGAAAGTATAGATGAGGTAATGGGTGTTAAAATGATGAATTGATATAATTACATGACAAGGAGACAGCTATTACATAAGATACGTTGAAGTGAACAAAATTACTTAAATGAAGATAGATTTAACTGATGTTTTGATTTTAAGAAAAGAAAGTTCAAGAGGCTCTTGTTTGGAGAAAGTTAACGTTGTTTTTAAGTTTAGATGGAGGCTTTGATAAACCTATAGATCCCTACAGAGAAGTGGATAGATCACTGGAATAATCAAAAGAAGTCTCCAAAGTGTTTTTTACGACTTCTGTTAAGGGAATACGAGGGTGTTGCTTCGTTACTCCAGGTAGCTCACAAAACTGACAGTCTCATTAATTTCACGAATGTACGGTACATCCTGATACCTTTAAATGGGTGCAATATATTATGAATGCTATTGGTAAACTATGGAAATCAGAAAATACAGAAGAATCAGCCTACTAAACATCGCCTAGAAGATCCCCTCTGCCGTAATATGTGAACGTCTGAATTCTTCGTCAACAATCTAATTTGTCCTTATCAATGTGGCTTCAGACCAGGAAAGTCAACCATACACCAAATTTTCACTTCGCGGCAGATTCTGGAGAAAACCTATAAACTACAAATCGATATCCACCACATTTTCATCGATTTTAAGGCCGCGTATGACAGCATCTACAGAGACTATGTTTAGTTTTGGCATTCCTGCCAAGCTCGTTAGCTTGTGCAAAATGACGGTGGAGAACTCACGCTATGCAATCGCCATCAAGGTTGCCAACGAGCTTACGGAATCTTTATTCGATGTTTTAAAAAAAGGATTCAGCCAAGGCGATGCACTCTCATGCGATTTCTTTAACATCGTTCTTGAGAAGATAGTGCAGAACTCCACCGTCAACACCAGAGGCACTATCTTCCAAAAATCTGTTCAACTTCTCGCGTACGCCGATGATATCAATATAATGGGAACAACACAGCGTGATGTCAATGGCGCCTTTGTGAGAATTGAGACAGAAGTGGCAAAAAGGAAGGACACCCTACACCGACGGCACGGACAGAACGTCACAATAGACCCATACGACTTCAAGATAGTAAATGAGTTTGTCTACCTAGGCTCCGCTTTTAACACGGGCAATAACACCAGCGCAGTGCCGAGATCAGATGAAGAACAACTCTTGCTAGTACTGTTTCTTTGGGCATAGACAGAAACTGAGTGATTAAGCGCTCTCTCGATTAACTAAGGTAGAACTGTACTGTACAATACCCTTATCATTCCAGACAGTCTGTATGGTACAGAAGCATGGAACTGACAAAATCGGATGAATGAGCCTTGGGCTGTTTCGAGAGCAAACTTCTTCGGGTCATCTTTGGCCCCGTGTGCATTGAGGGGGAATGGCGAAGAAGAAACAACAACGAACTTTACGGTTTGTTCAACGACATGGACCTGGCCTGAAGGGTCAAGGTCCAAGGTCTCAGCTAGCTCGGCGGATGGACACAAAAACTGGAAGAGGACGTACATTAACTAGGAGTGCAAAACTGGAGACAACTAGCTTGGGACCGAATTGGCTGGCGGAGACTGTTGCTTGAGGCCCAAATTCACAAAAGATTGTAGCGCCACCTTAAGTAAGTTAGTAAAACTATGAGAGAATGGATATGTTTAGAGACTTTTAAGTGGGAAAATCTTATGATTCTAAGAAAAAAACGGGGTATCGGCATTTTGTTTCAAAGGGTTTTCGAAAAAAAAGCTGTTAAGGTGGCAGACGGGGAAGCCTATTATACGTACTGTTTAAGGGTTGTTAAAACTGTCTGCGAACTTGACTGCTAACAGTTTCAACGGTTGGTTTTGATCAAATCTTGCATGTCGTGCTTGTTTTCTAATGGGGTAGCCCTGATGAAAAAAATCAAAAAAAAGAACTTTCTAAGTCGACATACGTTGTTTTGATTTGGATATCCTTAAGGGCATTGAATTTACCTGATGTAGTCAGACTGCAGACAAGAAAACGTTTTTCGGGTGCACCACAACCCAATGCAACCTTATAAAACTAAATATGTTGTGAAAAATACATGGAGTCAAAAAAGAACTGTAAAAATATTTTCCTTGTCAAAATAGCTAATTTGTTTCTTAAAAACTCCTCCAGCTAATAATTTCTTTTTGAAAATTGCATACAAAAACAATTTCTAAAATTTTGTTAAAAAACTCGAAAACACACAACAGTAAATCCGGCTCGAACCCCCATAAATGGTATCAATGTTTAATATGAATTTTTTCCGAAGCGGTATAAATGAAAATTGTATGAAATTCGTTGTTATATTTTCCACTCTGTACAAAAAGAAAAAGAAATTAACACTCCCCCACCCCTCATTCAAGTATATTAAATGACACTAACACACCATATTCCCTTCTTTCCTAATCAGCTATCATTGAAAACCCATACAAATTCAAATTCAACACACATACAAGTTGCAAAAATTATATCTGCTTATGATAAATGAAAATATTCGACTCGCCCTTATCAACGAACATACTCATTTGTATTGAAACTTAATCAAAAAAAAAAAGTTCGAGCACACACATTCTCTCAAACCTCTCCGATTTGGATTGGAAAAAAGTCAATCTCTTCCCTTCTTCAAAATGAAACAGAAAGTTCCTCAGGGCATCCTGGTTTAATACCCCATCCCATCACCAACTTCCTTTTCACTGTGGTAAAAAAAAATAAAAATAAATAAATAAACATAGAACATCGTATCACCTAACTCTTGATTGTCCTCCAACGAACATCGGACATCCTTAACCGAAGGCGAGGTGATTATTTCATCAGAAGGAAAGAAGAGATATTTTGATGCTTTACTATGGGGATGGGGGTGTTAAAATCCACATATAAGGACAGAGAGAAGAGATGGAAGGTGTCCATAGTCTATACTATCTTTTGGTTAATGATTTCTCGCTATACAACACTAAAGATATACATCTCTTTGGTTTTTCTTAATTTTGTTCTTCTCATATAATAATTTCTGCTTATTTATATTTTTTGTTTTGTTTTTGTTTTTCTGCTTTGCCTCGCTGCTCTCTGTAATGGTGAAATGGTGATTATTAATATAATCACAAAATTTGTCTCATTTTCGCATATAAGCGGGATATGGCCACCACATATGTTTATTGTTCTACGTATGCGCGTATAGCACGTGCAACTGTATGAATGTGAGTGTGTGTGTTTGAAAATTATATATTTTCGCTTTCGCAAAGATGAAAATTTTCTATTAAATATTATCTAGGAAAAAAAATATTAATTTTTCTGTCTTCTTCTCGCTATCAAAATATAATAATTGTGTGGATACATGTATGGTATGTGCGTCTCATCCTTGGAATCCTTCCACATAGATTAATTCATAACACAATCAAACCATGCCTTTCGAACATACAAAATTATAGTTAAGAAAAAAAATATGAACGAAAGAGAATATAAATAATAATTGGAAAGAAAAAATGAAGACAAGGAGCACTAGGAGACAGGATAAAATAATTTTATTTTATATAAAAAAGAATTGAGTTTTTCTCATCACTTCATTGGAGTTTGATTTCACATTCGACAGCACCTCGTGATGGGACTCTTTAGACACTCTCTTTATTCACACTTCTTCAATCATATCCTTCTGCCTTCTTCCAAGGATATGAGTATTTATGATGATCATGTTTTTTTTTTTTTAACACAATGAAAATTGACAAGCGCCATACAATCCCCTTCAAAAAAGATTCTCGATGGATGTAAAAAGAAACAAAACCGAAAAAAGAAACAAAAAAATGTTCGCCCATTTCCAGGACCTGTAATGAGAATGTTTGGCTCATCAAAATGCCCTTCATGGAGTGACAAGCTATTGTTACTTACGGTGGGCGGGTGGCTGTTTTTTCCCTCACTCATTCACAGTACATTCCCCGGGGGTATTGAGAATTTCATTGATTTTCAATAATGAGGAAAAAAAAAAAAGAATTGATGATGCTGATGATGGAGCAAGTTGAAGACATTTTTTTTTTCAAGCCCCCAACAAAGTGCGTCATATTTATAACTTTTGAATTTGAACATTCACACACTGAGCTTGGCAGGAGCGGAGTGAACACTTCAAGCAGAGAAGAAAGAAAATTATGTTATGATTGAACATTCGTGAAGTGCGGTTAGTATCGAAATCACTGGGCGATCAGCGTCTGAAGCCTCACTAAAAGAATTAAATTAGTAAAGTAATATGTTCTTCTATTTGAAAGCGGATAAGAACTGGGTTTTGACTGTTGGGGAAGAAAATTAAAACTAATACGAACTCTACGAATGAAGAGAAAAGGCGTACCCATTTTACTGTACGAATTTCGCTTTAAACGTTCTTTTTGGCAATCAAGAAACAAATTGAAAGACAGTGTGGTTTCAATCATATATTAGGTGTGGTTTAAGTTTAAGAACACATCTCTTCTTTTTTCACACAAACGGCTACAATCGCAAGATATTGCTAGATCGTTTCTCCAAAAATCTCTTCAGAAGTTCTTTGCTGCCAGCACAAAATATAGAGAACCAGTGGCAACACTGCCAAGCAGCGCATTGTAAACACGGCCACCACAACGAAACCCCTTGTTAGACGGCGCTGCAAAGAAGGACACGAGCAGCTCGTGAGCTCTACGAGCAGAAAAGAAGGAAGGAGCATAAACTTCTCGGAGAGAAAAAAAGGGAGCATGAGAAGCGTGCGATCGGGGAGATAGAAGGATATCATAACTGGAACGAGGTTCGAAAGTTCTACAAAAAAAGTGAAACAAACCTCAAGGGCTTATACGACCAAAACACCTTCAGCAATACAGAACCATTCAATTTGGGTGCAGAAGGCCAACAATTCCACCCACCCGATATGGCCGAAGTGAAGATAGCGATATCTAAACTTAAGTCGGAAAAAGCGGCTGGAACAGACGGGCTAGCTGGAAAAAATTTGGTTAGGAGCATACACCAGCTTATCTGCAAAATTTGGTCGGAGTAAAGCATGGCCAAAAAAAGAGATCCCCCTGAACTGCACCAACTACAGAGGTATAAGTCTCCTTAACATCGCCTATAAGATCTTGTCTGCCGTACTGTGTGAACGTTGAAGCCCTTCGTTAACAACCTGATAGGTCCTTATCAGTGTGGCCTCAGACCCGGAAAGTCCACCATCGACAAAATATTCACCCTACGGCAGATCTTGGAGAAGACCCAGAAACTTCAAATCGATACCAACCACCTTCTCATCGATTTCAAGGCCGCGAATGACAGCGTCTATAGAGACTAATTATATAGGGCAACGTCTAATTTTGGCATCCCAGAAAAACTTGTTCTTGAAAAGATTGTGCAAAGCTTTAACGTGAACACCAGAAGCACAATCTTTCAAAAGCCCGTCTAGCTACTAGGATACGCAGACGACATTGACATAATTGGAAGAACACAGCGTGATGTCAGTGGAGCGTTTGTGAGTCTTGAGACGGAGGCCAGGAAGATGGGTCTAGCGGTTAACGAGGGCAAGACATTAACTTGGTCTGTTGACAAGAAAGGACTACCAACATCGAAGTTTTGGAGCAAACGTCAACATAGACAGATTTAACTTCGAGGTAGTTAAGGACTTAGTCTACCTGGGATCCGCTATCAACTCAGACAACAACACCAGCGCTGAAATCAAACTAAGAATCACTCTTGCCAATCGCTGCTTCTTTGGACTTAGAAGGCAATTCAGTAGTAAAGTAGTAAAGGACCATGACAACTTTTGATGAAAACGCTTTGGGCTGCATTGAGAGAAAAATGTTTGGAGTGATTTCTGGTCCTGTCTGCGTTGATGGAGAATGGAGACGAAGATTCAACCAAGAACTGTACGAGCTGTACAGCGACACTCACCTAGCCAGAAAAGTTAAGGTCCAACGAGTTAGAGGGTTGGGTCATGTTGAGCGCATAATGCTCCGAATCATAGAGTCTTCGAATCCAACCCGGAAGGATGTCGCAGAAGAGAAAAACCGCAAGTCAGGTGGAGCACACAGGTGGTAGAGGACCTGAACCAATTTGGCGTGTGAAACTGGAAATAGCTAGCTATTGACGGAGCTGGTTGGAGAAGTTTGTTGGGGAGAGGCCCTGGTCCGACCTGGACTGTAGCGCCACCATAAGTAAGTAAGTGAGGACTCTCTTCAAGATTCAAGATAAGCTTAAAAATTTAAAAGAGAGAAATATTCACGAATGTTTTTAAATTCTGACTTGAAGGTATAAAAACATATGAATTCATGACAGTTACATTCGTGGTGTGCAGTTTTAAGAAGACACTCTTTTAAGAAAACTTTTAAAGTAAATAAGGCCAAAGTTTTCTTGGCATTCGGTACAGAAATCTGCATTACTGCCAATAAATAAACAGCATAGGAAAAATCATCCAACATTCGTGATGTGCGGATGTTCAAAAGAACTCTTAAATTTTAATGTTGGAGAATGTGTCGGAAAAAGTCTGGCAATATAATTTCCATTTCTCAGCGCCCTGAGTTCCATAATTTCATAAGGTCCGCACTCGCCTTCTCAACGCCCATTAATTTGCAACACTTTTTTCCCAACTTCCAATTCTTTTGAACACTATTAAAGTTCAAAGTATGCTCATGTATTCTTATGTGATTCAAACGCACATGTACCACCATACATAACATTTTATGCTTTCACTCCCACATTCACCATCCAAAAACTTACACCACCCCTCCATGAGCGCCCATTCAGGATCAGGATCCGTCACCAGTAAGATTTCTTTTTCCATTTTAACTAACCAGCCGCTGTCGACCGAAGAAAAAAATTTGAAAAAAAAACCCATACACGCACACACACTCATTCCACATCACATTTTTGCCTTCTTTCTAATTTTCTCCTAAGGTCAGAAAAAAAGAATAAAAATAAAATATAAGTAAGAAAAATTTCTTTTTCTTTCAAAAAAAAAATCTAGTGAGGGTGATGGTTTGGGATCGAAATCGGGGGTAGGAGAAGAAAATGAAAATATACAAAAATACAAAAAAAAAAAAATAAGATGAAAATTACATTTTCTTCTTCTCGTGTCCTTAAGTCGTGCGTCGTCGTCGTCATCGTCGTGTGTCGGTTGTCCAAGTTGTGTTGTGTACCACATGAGCGATCAACTGTACAACACATCACTCGCTGCCTGCCACCCTTTTTGAACCCATTATCTCCTCCGCAGTTTCCACAGACCGTCCAGCCGGTAGTAGCAAAGTGTATAGGTTTTACATCAGATTTACACACACACAAGCACACACTCTTTTTTTTTTTCTTTTAAGGCTTTCCCATATCAACTTTAAGATGGCTTCTGGCATTTTGGAAAGTCTTGTCGGATGCTGGACCTGGTGGTTTTTGGCTTTCACCAGGAAGGAATGTGGAAATTAAACTTCTTTTTTTTTGCTGTTGAATATTTCAAAGCAAGGATGTGGGAAGCGGGAAGATATACCCAAAAATAAATTTCGAAATATATTAAGTTTTTGTGAGGCTTATTTTTTTAAGCTCTCCCGCTTTCAGTATGGTGGAAATAGTTCTGGGTAAAAGTTTTGTGGCAGTTTTTGTAATTCCACTGAAGAAGAAGAAAAAATCCGAAGGACTTTAACACTTAAAGAAGGATTTTTTTTTGCTTCTTGGGAATGTGTTAATGTTTTTTTTTTTTTTTCAGTTTGTACTCTTGAGGGTGGGAAAAAGAAGGAAGCTGAAGTATGTACACTGTACAATGTGATATGGTCACAGCGTGAAGTAATTGTGAGATGCAGAGTTGGGGGTGAGTGCTGAGTTTCTAATTATGATTAGAAAAACCAGAAAGGGTGGGGATGGTGACGGAAGGACACTCTTAGAATAATAATTATATATTTTTGTTAGGACTAGTTTTGTCACTCATAAGCTGCAATGTTTTATAGCTTCAGAAACAAAAAATCGCTGAAATGGCGCCCAACGTAGCTTTCTTTGGTATTTTTGATATTTACCGATTACAACATTACCCACTTTCATTCAAATACATGTTTTCCCTAATCAAAAATACCAACATTTGAACAAGAGCTAAATGCTGAACAAACGATTTCCACAAAACCCTCCCTAAACTCAAACTTCAATCAGCACGACACAAATAAAACATGTTTCATCCCATTTTTGACAGCTCTCAAACCCCCTAATTTTAAAATCCTCTCACTTAAACTCCTGTCACGAAATATTTCAATTTCCACACTAAAAAAAAAATTATTGAAAATAATAATTTAATCGATTTACATTTTTCCACCCTCATTGTTATCAAATAATCACTCAACGGTCGGTCGATTCAGTCTGTCCTGTCATGTCAATCATATTCAATGGCCTTTCAAAATTTGTCTCTACACGCCAGATCACACATATGTTGGTAAATAAAATATTGCGTGGGTTTTAAAAAGAAAACAAAATCATAATTCACATATTACAGACCGAACACGAACACAAGTAGACGCCACAAAAACAGACCAACAAATCTAGGGGGAAAGAAAAATATGTACCTTGTTTGAATAAAATTCTACCCTTCGACATAAATTCTTAAATTTTTCAAACAGTAATTAGTTTTAAATGAAGTAATGTGTCGTATGCATTCGCTTTAATTTTAAGTATAAACAAAAAATTAAGTGTTGGGCGCCAGTTTTTTTTTTTTAAGGGGATTTGATTTCATTGCAAGATATTGAAAACGTGAACACTTAATTCCTAGAAACAGTAACCTAAAATCTAAAATAGTTGTTTATCAAAGTTGGGCGCCAGTTTTCATATTTTTTCTAGTAATTTGTTGTTTGGAGGAGCAATAAGTTTTGTGTTTGTAAGAGAAGAAAGCATATAGTAGTTAGGGAAAGAATTGTGTTAAGACCTTCTTTGCAAAGATTTTATTTCAAAAAGCCAAACTGACAGCAACTGATATCAAGCGCTCACTAAAATATTATACTTCAAGTATCCCGTGTTGGGCGCCAATTTTGATTTTTATTCTTAATATTTGAGCTTGTAGTGGGAATAGACACTTTATTTTTGGTTTGGTTAAGGAGAAAATGTATGTTCGTACTTTTCAAACAAAATTTTGCCGAGAAACATTAATGTTGTTGTATTTTTTAAGCTGGATGTCATTCAGTCAATTTGAAAGTTGAAAGCAATTGTTCAAAAGTAAAGAAAACATCAAGAAACTCAACAAAAGCGGAAAAATGTGTTCGCACGTTGGGCGCCATTTTTTTTTTTTTTTTTTTGATACCAATACACTTGGGCATTTTTTTTCAATTCTTCCGGCGTTCTGTTGTGTGCAGAAACCAATATTCTGAAACGAAATTCTACTTTTGAAAATTCATCTAGCCCACCGCTGCTACTTTTCATGAACCCATAATTTCTCCCATTAGAACATTTATCACAAGTACGCTACCTACACATGGCCACACCAAAAACAAAACAATAATTTTCATAAAAGTAATAACTATATCGACCGTTGTTTTCCGTCCCTCTGTTCCATTTTCAATTCTGTAAAAAAAAACAAAAATTCGAATCACGCACCATTATTTTTGATTGCACCTTTCTTGTTGGTGCCAATGGCGGACGCTGATGATGATGACACACATCATGATTGTACGTGGAGGTGGATCATAAAACTTTATTTTTCACTACCCCTACGCGCGATTATATGCCACCGTTTTGTCACACGCGTGAGTGTGTGTTTTATTTTTGTTTATTCATAATATTCCATTAAATTAAATTTCAGTTTCGTTTGTCAAAATGAAAAAAAAAGAAAAGTTGTTTCTAATTGCACGGCAGAGGGTTTATCTGTGTACAGCTCAAACGGCAGGTGCCAGTTCTACACATTCTCGTAGTTTATTGCTTTTTGTGTCCTCAGAAGGCAATATAAAAGGGGATGGGGGAAACTCTACACAGAAATAAAGTACTCACTCACGCGTTAATGGTATCAGACTTCTTTTTTTTTTTTATAATTTATTCCAATTTTGGGTTTTTTTTTTGTTGTTGTCATATTTTCAGGTGATTAGATTAAATGGGCTATTGATTTTTTTTATTCCTCAGGCTTCATAAAAGTTTTTAGTTCGTAAAAGGTGAAAAATTGTTTGTTGTGTTCAGAGGTTTTTTTTTTATCATATTCATTATAGATTATAGTGTGTTTTTTCTTGTGTTCTTTTGAATGTGCGTTAAAATATTTATAGGATTTCGTATGTGTATGTGTGGAGTCATGAAAATTTATGGTAATTTTTATAATTTATCCAGTTGCCCTCAAGCCCCTGAGGCTCTATTTTCCGACTCGAAGATAATAAACTTTATAACGAGTTTCTCATATAAAAGCGAGGAGTAGGTACAGACAGAGAGGAAAAAAAAGCAATTTCGTAATGAGACATAAATTGTTAGGACAACAATGGAATTTATATTCCATACTTGTCCGAATATAAGGCGCATAACTACATATCATACGTTTTTTTTTTTATTTATATGAGAAACTGGGAGGCTTTATGATCCTGTTGTGTAGGTTTTTGCAAAAAGCAACAAAAAAAAAAAACACAAAAATTATGGAATATACAGAAAATCTAGTGGAGCGTAAGGCAAATTGAGGCAATATCCGATGATGGATAAACATTCATTTCGGTTGGAAAATTAAAAATGAGATGGACTTACTTACAGAGGACAGGATGCCTATCTTATTATGAGGAAATCTTGAAAGGGAGGGCGAGTCTATTGGATTTGGCTTTGAAAATGATAAACGTTATGCGTGGAACCATCACAGTCCATCACAGCAAAAAAAAATTGAGAAGAAATATGATGAAACACAACCGTAGTATGAGGAAATGTTCATTTGCCCTGTTGCAAGGTGAAATAATTTGTTGTTGTATTTACCATTGTTTCTTGTTGTTGTCAAATTTTTAGAAGGTAGATTCCTCATTCTATGTCTTCATAGATATCTATAGCTGCATAGATATGAGAACATTTGCAGTGACTAAACAAACGAATTTGAACAGACAGTTGGGCGCCAGTTTAATATTCAAAAAACTATCATCTCCATATTATTAATTTATGTAACTCTTTTGTAGAAAACTGTAAGGTAGAACCCGAAATTCTTTCTAAAGGGGTTTTCAATTGGCGCGGATTTTGGCGCCCCGTGGCGGACATTTTGTTTTGGTGACACCTGTCAAATCTTTTGTTTATTATTCAGTTGTTTATGCCAAATCATCATGGCAAGTAAAACGGTTGAACAGTACGTTTAAATAATAAGACTTTATTATCAAAATTAAGCCGAAGCCGAAAACTCATCTCTAGTGACGAGGCGTATTTTTAGATGAATGGCTGTGTGAACAAGCAAAATTGCCTTATATGGGACGACATCAACTCACGCGAGGTTCACCAAGTGACAATGCATCTTCAAAAAGTTACAGTTTGGTGTGGATTTTGTGGGTACCTCCATAGGTCAAAATTAAAAAAAGCAACTGTCTCGTTTTATTTTTGGTAGGTACTGCTTGTCATTGTGCGATAAAATGCACATTTTTATTTGAAAAATGGCTTGAAAGCAGGACCAACGCTACAGAAATGACTGAAGCCGACCAAATTCTTGAAAAGATAAAAAGATGCTGGCCTGAGGGAAGCATTGACAACATTTACTGGTGTCCTCTCACTGATAAAATAAAAACCGTTTCCAAGAAGCTGGCACATTTTTGGAAAAAATACAGAGCAAGACAATATTTAATTATGAGAAATCATTCTGCTTGGCTTGATGTGACTGAGACAATGTTATTGAAATGTATTGATGAAAATTTGCCAACTACATCACAACATCGAGGCCGCCCTAAAAAACATTTCAAGAATGTTCTGCGCGGACTAAACGAAGACTTCCAAGCTCAGTTCAGAGAAAAATTGGGATTAATTGTGGACAAACCTAAACCGGGTGGAAGTGAATCCTCAAATGACGGCAATACGGCCAGGACATTTTTTTATAATTCTGAAGTTTCATCGGAAATAACCGGAATTGAAAAAGAACTTATCGACAGGTGTGCCACAATTTTATATCAGGCTATAAACTCGGGTTATAGTATCGATGTGGATAAGTTCAGAGTTCATGCCTTGGAAACAGCTGAGAGGATAATTAAAAGCTATCCATCGTACTATTTACCTGCTTCCGTGCACAAGGTGTTGTTGCATGATGCATCAGTTATTAAGCATCATGGCTTTATTTCAATTTAAGTGAAGAAGCGGCCGAATCAAGGAATAAGGACATCAAAAATTACCGGTTGCATCACACAAGAAAAATGTCTCGTGTCGTTACTAATAAAGATCTTTTGAACAGACTTCTACTAACATCCGACCCACTTATATCTAATTTGAGAAAATTACCAAATAAAAACAAAAATAAATAATCAAAACATACCTTAGAACTTTTAAAAATCTGAATTTGTATTTTTTTTTTTTTTTTTTATAACATTCTTTTATTAATTTGTAAAAATAAATGAATTAAAATGAATAAATTAAGTTTGAAACGAAAAATAAACAAGCATTATATTTTTGACCGCAAGTTGTATGGAAGGGTACCCACTGTGCGGCGGCGGCGTAATTGGTCCGTACTTTCAGTACGTCATTTAAAACTGGATCAATCTGATCCGTGCCACCGTAAGAAGCCGAGGCGGGCATTTGAATGATGTCATATTCCACACTTAAAAAAAAAAAAAAAACAAATAATTTTGTTAATACCTCACACACAGCTTGTTTTATTCCATTTCAACATCTAGCCGCTCTTATTGAAAAACCGTTTATTTCCGATTAATTTATAACTGCGACAATTACGTTGGGCGCCATTTGGGTTTTTAACGTGAAAAACATACATTTAAAGAAAGATATCCATGCGTCATAAAAGAATATTCAAATTCATATCAAATTAATTAATAAAACAGAAAAAAAATATTAAAAAACATAATACGAGAATTGTGTTGGGCGCCATTTTAAACCTAAACAGACTGTTTTATTATTCAATAATCTCTATCCATTTACTGTGAAAAAAGATATCACAGTTCGCAACTACATATACATATTTTATGTGGAAGAGTATATTTGCCTTGTTAAGTTGTGGGAGCTATAAATTCCATCAAAACTCACTCAAAATTCCGGTTATTGATTCATGGCAATGGCATTGGACTTTTCTTTACTGACAACAATACTGTTTCCATTCCAATTGTTGTAAAGATTTCACGAGTATATATATATATAGGGCTCTTCAAGTGCGATGCATCATATTTGATTCATGGAAATGATAGGTGTTTGTTCGGAAACACAATTTGTTTTAACAACGCATCCCATACATCAGTTATGATTCACTGTAAAAAATAGTTGACTATAGAATGCAATTTCTATATCCAAATCTCCAAACAAGAGATGAAAATCAACCTGAGCGAGCGGCTTATTGCCAGGCAGCCTTATACAACAACAAGTAGGTACAAGAACCTATGTATTATTTTAAGTGTGTAGATGTGTGTCTAAGCATTCAGCAATTGCAATGGGAAACAAGCGGACATTAAAATATACATGCCAGATTAATTGTAACTAGCAGGGATCG
>CAKKXW010000001.1:94058601-94075591 GCA_920937365.1 Sphaerophoria rueppellii
CCATTGTTTCTTGTTGTTGTCAAATTTTTAGAAGGTAGATTCCTCATTCTATGTCTTCATAGATATCTATAGCTGCATAGATATGAGAACATTTGCAGTGACTAAACAAACGAATTTGAACAGGCAGTTGGGCGCCAGTTTAATATTCAAAAAACTATTTCATATCCATATTATTAATTTATGTAACTCTTTTGTAGAAAACTCTAAGGTAGAACCCAAAATTCTTTCTAAAGAGGTTTTCAATTGGCGCGGATTTTGGCGTCCCGTGGCGGACATTTTGTTTTGGTGACACCTGTCAAATCTTTTGTTTATTATTCAGTTGTTTATGCCAAATCATCATGGCAAGTTAAACGGTTGAACAGTAGATACGTTTAAATAATAAGACTTTATTATCAAAATTAAGCCGAAGCCGAAAACTCATCTCTAGTGACGAGGCGTATTTTAAGATGAATGGCTGTGTGAACAAGCAAAATTGCCTTATATGGGACGACATCAACCCACGCGAGGTTCACCAAGTGACAATGCATCTTCAAAAAGTTACGGTTTGGTGTGGATTTTGGGCCGGTGACAGTGGGTACCTCCATAGGTCAAAATTAAAAAAAGCAACTGTCTCGTTTTATTTTTGGTAGGTACTGCTTATCATTGTGCGACAAAATGCACATTTTTATTTGAAAAATGGCTTGAAAGCAGGCAAAAAGCTACAGAAATAACTGAAGCCGACCAAATTCTTGAAAAGATTAAAAGAGGGAAGCATTGACAACATTAACTGGTGTCCTCTCACTGATAAAATAAAAACCGTTTCCAGGAAGCTGGCACGTTTTTGGAAAAAATACAGAGCAGGACAATATTTAATTATGAGAAATCATTCTGCTTGGCTTGATGTGACTGAGACAATGTTATTGAAATGTATTGATGAAAATTTGCCAACTACATCACAACATCGAGGGCGCCCTAAAAAAAACATTTCAAGAATGTTCTGCGCGGATTAAACGAAGACGATTAGCAGAAATATCAAGATCCGACGAATCAATTGCCACAGATTTACGTGACACTTCTCATTGTAGTTTTGAAGAAGAAATTACTACTCCAAGCAGTGGCGATTCCTGGTCAAATTGGGTGGGTTAGCTACGTTCTTCGCAAAAGTTTAATTTACTACTAATAAAAAAATTTTATCCATTTAGACAACAGATATTATGTTTAATATGTTATTTAAATCGGAGTAATTTACAACAAACAAAATAAACAAATAACATAAAACTTAACATTCACAACAGCAAACAATAAAATAAAATAAATATAAATAAATAAAATTCATAAAATTCAGTCATAAAATGAATAATAATGTTTAAAATTAGCGATAAATACAATCCATTCTGTTTTGTATTTTTCAATTAAATTTTCATTTTACTGCTTCTTTAATAAAAGGAGAACGTTAGTTGTAAGGCTTTTAAAAATAATATCTTATGCTCTATTTCAATTGGACTCAAGAAAATCACATTGCATTCTAACATCATCATTAATCATAATTATTTTGGAGCCGTTCTGAAGGGTGACGAGACAAGGTTCACAGGGCCAGATAGTGAGCTAGTAAATTTTATATTTTAGATTTAGGTGGGAGCGATGAATAAGTTAGTAAATAATTTTCAATCTCATATCATACACCCTTTACTAACGAAATTTATTTTACCACACCAGGAACTATCGTAAAGTTTTCAGAATATGTTCAGAAACCTCAAAATCTAATTACAAATACCTAATGTATGTTTATCAACTAAAAAGTTAATTTTAATCGGTCCAACCGTTAAGAACGAGTTCAGAAGAATACGTTCTTAGAAATTACTTATATGGCAAAATAACATTTGCTGGATCAGCTAGTAGAATACAAAATATTCTATGGCTCTTTCCAGGTTCTAGGTTATGAGAACATCCATGAAATACGTCACGCTTTATTAAGCTGTTTTCGACCAACCCGTTCTATTTTGTTCTCGCGTTTGCTCTCATATTGGCCTTGTTGCATTTTTAATTGAGTTAGGCGACTTGAATAGGAAATTCAATATTTCTGCCATTTTCTGCTCATAAACCGAAAATTACCTCAACAGCATTAATAAATGAAGCATTTCTACTAAGCTTATGTCGTAAATTGTTGCTTCAGACGTTCTTTGAAAATATAAATACAGCTACCAAACGCTTACTGCTTTAACAATATGAACTCTCTCAATCAAAAAAGGAAGATCGGCGAGAAATAAATGAAATGAGTTCTATATTCTATTATTACGGATTCTACTCTCCGGTGGAACCCTTTATTTTCAATATTTTCAAATTTTGTACTTTTAACACGAGACGGCAGTCCATGTACGTTAAATAAATGTTAGCAGTGCTTATGAATTTTATTCTGATGATTAAAGGTAAAATACTCTGTAATTATATTTTTTCTGCATAAATTAAAAGTTTTTCTTCACAAAAAGTTCCGTGAAAACTTTTCTTAACATTTTTTGTGAATTGCAATTTTTAGATTTGTCTATTTTCATTCGTACCAGTTTTTGGTACAATTTCGTACAATTTGAAAAACAAATTCAATACAATTGAAAACCCTCGAATTCCATCCCTGATCATACAGCCGACAGTGACAGCCGACTCGTCTTGCGTCTTGCCTGTCGTTGTTGTTTTCTCGTTTCATCGTTTCATAGTTAGCTGTGATTTTTGCGCTAACCCTCGAGTTCACTTTTGAAGGCATTTATTCAAATGTGTTCATTTTCTGTTTATGAAGATTGTATGAAATCTGCTAGCGCTAACTTTTGAGCTAAACCTTGTTTCATGATAGATTTTTGCATGATAGTTTTGTTTTGTGTACGAAACGACTCGGATCTGTTTGTGTTGGGTTGGTTTTTGCCTGTAGTTGTTGCGTTCTCGTTCCATACTCAGCGTTAGCTGTGATTTTTGCGCTAACCCTCCTGTTCATTTTTAAAGGGATTTATTCAAATGTGTTCATCTTCTGTTTTTGAGGATTGTATGAATTCCGTAAGCGCAAATATTGGAGCTAAATATTGTTTCATGATAGATTTTTGAATGATAGCTTTGTTTGTATGCAATGAAAAATACATATTGGTAGGAAATTCTGTTTTGTTGCTATTAAGTACCTACAATAATGTAACGTATTATTCGTTGTCGTTTATTGACTTTTGAATAAGATTAATGTATAATATATTATAAATAAAGTTAATAGGTGTTCTAAAATTATTGGTTTAGCGCCGCTAAACTAGCCAACTATGAGGAATCGCCCCTGACTCCAAGTAACAGTGATGTATTATCGCTTCCCCTCTGCATGCGTGGATACGATTCTTTGAGTTTTTTGTTCATGTTTCGTATAGAATTATTATTAAAAAGTGGCAGGTAAGAGGTGCCGATAGAACGGATTTCGAAAACAGAAAAAAAAATAATCCAAGCTCAGTTCAGAGAAAAATTGGGATTAATTGTGGACAAACCTAATCCGGGTGGAAGTGGATCCTGGCAATACGGCCAGGACATTTTTTTATAATTCTGAAGTTTTATCGGAAATAACCGGAATTGAAAAAGAACTTATCGACAGGTGTGCCACAATTTTATATCGGGCTATAAACTATATAACTCGGGTTATATAGTATCGATGTGGATAAGTTCAGAGTGTATGCCTTGGAAACAGCTGAGAGGATAATTAAAAGCTATCCATGGTACTATTTACCTGCTTCCGTGCACAAGGTGTTGTTGCATGATGCATCAGTTAATAAGCATCATGGCTTTATTTCAATTTAAGTGAAGAAGCGGCCGAATCAAGGAATAAGGACATCAAAAATTACCGGTTGCATCACACAAGAAAAATGTCTCGTGTCGTTACTAATAAAGATCTTTTGAACAGACTTCTACTAACATCCGACCCACTTATATCTAATTTGAGAAAATTACCAAATAAAAACGAAAATAAATTATCAAAACATACCTTTGAACTTTTAAAAATCTGAATTTGCATTTTTTTTTTTTCATAACATTCTTTTATTAATTTGTAAAAATAAATGAATTAAAATGAATAAATTAAGTTTGAAACGAAAAATAACTAAGCATTATATTTTTGACCGCAAGTTGTATGGAAGGGTACCCACTGTGCGGCCGCGGCGTAATTGGTCCGTACTTTCAGTACGTCATTTAAAACTGGATCAATCTGATCCGTGCCACCGTAAGAAGCCGAGGCAGGCATTTGAATGATGTCATATTCCACACTTAAAAAAAAAAAACAAATAATTTTGTTAATACCTCACACACAGCTTGTTTTATTCCATTTCAACATCTAGCCGCTCTTATTGAAAAACCCTTTATTTCCGATTAATTTATAACTGCGACAATTACGTTGGGCGCCGTTTGGGTTTTTAACGTGAAAAACATACATTTAAAGAAAGATATCCATGCGTCATAAAAGAATATTCAAATTCATATCAAATTAATTAATAAAACAGAAAAAAATATTAAAAAAAACATAATACGAGACTTGTGTTGGGCGCCATTTTAAACCTAAACAGACTCTTTTATTATTCAATAATCTCTATCCATTTACTGTGAAGAAAGATATCACAGTTCGCAACTACATATACATATTTTATGTGGAAGAGTATATTTGCCTTGTTAAGTTGTGGGAGCTATAAATTCCACCATAACTCACTCAAAATACCGGTTATTGATTCATGGCAATGGCATTAGACTTTTCTTTACTGACAACAATACTGTTTCCATACCAATTGTTGTAAGGATTTCACGAGTATATATATATATAGGGCTCTTCAAGTGTGATGCATCATATTTGATTCAAGGAAACGACAGGTGTTTGTTCGGAAACACAATTTGTTTTAACAACGCGTCCCATGTATCAGTTATGATTCACTGTAAAAAATAGTTGACTATAGAATGCAATTTCTATATCCAAATCTCCAAACAAGAGATGAAAATCAACCTGAGCGAGCGGCTTATTGCCAGGCAGCCTTATACAACAACAAGTAGGTACAAGAACCTATGTATTATTTTAAGTGTGTAGATGTGTGTCTAAGCATTCAGCAATTGCAATGGGAAACAAGCGGACATTAAAATATACATGCCAGATTAATTGTAACTAGCAGGGATCGAACTAATTCATGTGAATCAAATATGATTCATTCATTTTATTTATATTTATTCATTCTAGCAAAACGGATTTAATTTGAAATTGAAGACAATTTTATACATACAAAATTCATGAATCAAATATGATTCAATCAACGAAGAAATTGGTATAAAGTGGCATTTTTTGTTGAACCGAAAGAGTAGACTGGATTGCATAATGATGGTGTCAAGCAGACTATGTATGCGTTTGTTCTAAAAATAAGAAAGTCTCCCAGTTTTTTTTTTGTTATTTCTCAAATTCTTAGCATTTATTTTTCTGTTTTCTCGCATTGAAAACACTAATTTTGCGAAGAAATTAAAGTTAAAAAAAAAATATTTAATATTGCTGAAATCATTCGTTGGGCGCCACCCAAAAAAGTTCAAACAAATTAAATTTGTAAGATAAGTCTGTAAATAAATGTTTAAAGCAAACTTAGTTTCCATTCCTTTTATCCTTTCATCAAAAATAAAATCCAAACCCAACCTTTCAAAAGAATTCACACTGATTATTTATTTTGATGAGGAAATAAAATTTTATCCTGAAAATCACAATTTAGACTATACATTTCTACAATAACCATATTTATACCAACACAAACATTTCGAACACACAATTTGCAACAAATAAAATTTCCGGAGATATAAAATCAAATAAACTCAAATATTTTTTTTCTTCTAAAAAAAATCCAGACACACAAAAACCTATTCTCGTATAGCCTAAAGAGGAAACTGAGAAAAAAAACGTTATAACAAAACTTATTTCTCATTAGTTTTTCTTTGACTTTACCTTCCCTCATGATGTGATGTGTGTACCGAACTAACCGACCACATCCCCGACCACAAACAAATGTGTTTCTTTTGTATTATTTCACTTCGATAGTTATCATTATCATCGAAAGAAAATGTCACGAAAACTGACATCTCCTTACTTATATATTGTCAATTCGATTGGAAATAGAAAAAAAAGGAAAATTGACGAAATAAGAAACAGAATCCAAGTTAAAGGTTAAACCAAAAAAGGATTTAACGAAGAAAAAAGAAATTCTAAAAATAAAACAAATTATAGATTTAATTTAAGAAAAAAATTAAAATTTATTTTGTATTTTTGTATATCAAAATTATTTTTTGTATATAAATATTGTTTACAGAAAATTTCAATATTTGAATTTGTTTTTTTTTTCCTTCTTAATCTATTATTTTTTTTAAGTTACAATTTTTTTTTATTTTATAAATAGTTATTTAAAAGATTTTGTTTTTGTTTTTAAGAAGTGGATAATGGAAATATAAAATTTTCACATTATCCTTTTGATTTTGTTTGCTCGATTTAAGGTACTTAATTATTTTTAATTTTAATTTTTATTATTTTTGAAAATTAAAAAAAAATCTTAATTAATTTTTACATTACGAATAGTTTGAATTTTGTTTTTAAATATTTACTGGAGAATAAATTTAAGTTATAAATCCAATTTAATTCGATGAAGATAAATCATTTGCACAGATGTGTGTCGAAAAAGGAAGCGTGTGCACCCTCATCGACAGTTTTTCAAATAAAAATAATTTGCATGCGCTTGTCATTAAAATTTGTGTCTCCTCGAAGTTTTTGCATAAATTATCTTCGCTTTTGTAATCTTTTATTGTAATCGATACAATTTTTGCATAGAAATGAATAAAATTGACGAGGGTGCGCTGATTTTTAGCCCAAAGGACATCACAACAAATTTTATATTGAAAGAAATGCACCCCTATGGACAAATATATATTCAAAAAAATTGAATTCCAAAATCTGGCTGTTTGCATAAAAGATTGAAGACGAAAATAGAAAAAAAAAAACACACGAAAACCGGAACAAAAGACCGTAAATGAAAAATGAAGAAAGAAACTAAACACCATATCCATAAGGGACACATGGGCATAAGGTAGGAACCTTTATAAAGAAGATCTCAGGACATTTTTTTTTTCTTTCATTCACTTTCGCCATAGAAGCTATTATAAATAACAACTGAAAATGCATTCATGCATTCACCGTTGACATTGACCTTTAGGGTCATCGCTCTGAGAGTGAGATTTTTTGTTTCCTCATTTTTCGTATCAAATGTCCTTGGGGATGTTTAATCTCCTATTTTTTTTTCGAAATGAAATGAAAAAAAAAATTATGATGAAAATATATAATTTGCATCCCTTGACAAACGGCACGTGACATGGTGGAATATAATTATAGATTTTGTTCCTTTGAAACTGTATCGGATGACCATGATTGGAAAAGCTATTGGCTCGTTTATTGATTCCAGACGAGGCGAGGGTATGTAGTCATGGCTATTCGGTGTGTGGCTGTATCCTGTTCTGGATTATGGTGAATTGATTGATTTTTTTAAGAGGACGCAAATAATGTATTGCTATGGATTTTTATTTCCTTGAATTTTTTTTAATTAGAAAAACGCAGCTGCGATTTTTAGTGATGAAATTTCATTGGGATTATAATGGATGCATTTGACCGGAAGCCAATGCGTTGCTTTGCCATGTGTTTTCTGGTTTGGTAAAAAATTAAATGGGATTTTTTAATCTCCCTCTTTTTTTTTCTTAAGGTAATCGACAGCAGGCATTTTAGTTTTTGTTTGGGAGTGAGATAAAAACAAAGGGACGCCCGATGCCTTTTCAGTGCAGTAAAATATAAACATTTAAGGATAAAACAGACAGTACCTTCACATATTTTTCAAAATGACCACTAAGCCTTTTAAATTTAACTCAAAAAGTCAAATAAAATCTCTAGATTCTATATTTTTGTTGTTCTTTCGGGGCAAAACAATTGCGGTGCGTTCAAAAGGTTTTAGTTTCTTTGTTCACATTGTTTTTTCCTTTTGCTTTTACGATTAATCTTAAATAATGTTAACCTATTTTTAACTGTATTTGAGAATACCTTTAAGTTTTTTATCCGATTTTCTAGATTCTTATACGAACTTCCGCTCTTGTACCAGACATCCTTATAAAAGAAATCCCACATCGAGCTGTGCTAATCGGCGAGCTGCCGATTTTCGCTGTGATTGTTTGTTACAAGTCGTGGAATCCCCTAATTCGCGCTTTAAAATGACGATTACCAACTAAAAAGTTATCGACTTTAATCGATTTTGTTTCCATTTGAAGTCGATCCCATAATTCGATTGTACGGAAATGTTCGTGTCATCTGGTAAACAGCAATCGAAAGCAAATAAAATGGAATACGAATACGACATCAATTTCGTTTTTAAACATGTTAAGGCCAAGAATCATTGCTTCGTCTTCTGATAAGATAAAATAAATAAGAATATTCACTTTTTAGAGTCACTCAAACGCATGAGAATCAAGGAGAACGAAGTTGTTTTGAGCAAAGTTGTACTTTCTTTTATTTTTATATCGCCTTATTGTTTTATGGAGAGTGTTGTAGCTTATTGTTAGCGATAGTTGTAAGCTTGTATAAGTCCAACAAAAGACGCAACATGTTGTTTGTTTTTCAATATTTAATAGCAGTAGAGCATGCAACTTTTGTTCTAAGTGCTGCTTGACCATTTTTGTTGATAATGGACAGTGGGCTTTTTGGTTATTCTTGGAAAAGGAAAATACAAATCACAATAAAAGTTTCTGAGGTTAAGCTGAGGATATACAGCATGTACTCTATCACACTGTCTTAACAGAAGACAAATGCTGGCTATTCAGAAGGGCTATTGAATTAGGCTTAAGTAGCTTCTACAAAAGGAGACCGATATTTTTTTGTTTTAATTTCATAAAAATCTAAGGCCGTGTGCGAATTGGGTTAAAAAGTGGGTAAAACTTGAAATTTGGTTTAATTTTACGTTTTTCTTGAAGTCAAGGAAAGCTTTTAGCGATGAAAAAATGGAGTTCTGCTGATATACCGAAAACATTGATAATAAAGGTTTCCCTATAAGAGGTGTTATTTTGAATAGCCCGCTATTTCGGTAGCTGTCACTTTTGAAGCTGTCATTTTTGACACTTGACAAGTAGTAACTATGCCATTAATAAAAATGGAACAATACACGCTTCAACAACGCATTGAAATTATTAGAATTCACTATAAAAATGGTGAAAATTTGGCAGAGACGAATCTTAAAAAAACATTTTTGGGTCGTCGTGAAGCACCATGTCGGATCTCAATACAGAAATTGGTGGACAAATTCGAGTTGTTGGGACAAGTTAGTGATATGAAGAATAAAACCCGTACACGTCTTTCAAGAACAACTGAGAATATTGCTGTTGTAGCCCAAAGTGTTGAAGAAAACCCAGGTTTGTCCATTCCTCGTCGTTCTTTGGAATTAGGCATTCCACAAACGTCATTACACCGTATTTTGCATAAAAACTTGGGTTTTAAGGCTTATAAAGTTCAGTAAACACAAGAACTCAAGCCGGCTGATCAACAACAACGTCGTGTCTTTGCTGATTGGGTCCTTGAAAAGCATGAAAATGATCCAGAATTTCATCGAAAAATTATCTTGACTGATGAGCCCAATTTCCACTTCGGAGACTACGTCAACAAGCAAAACTGTCGCATCTGGAGCTCGGAAAACCCAAGAGTTATTGTTGAAAAGCCTCTCCATCCTTAACGCCTGACTGTTTGGTGCGGTTTATGGTCCGGCGGCGGGGTCATTGGACCTTACTTTTTCGAAAATGAGGCTGGAGCAACAGTTACGGTCAATAGATTGCGCTATCGAGAGATGATGAATGATTTTTTGTGGCCGGAATTGGATAGTATTGATCTGGACAACGTTTACTTTCAAAAAGACGGCGCTACGTGCCACACAAGCAATGAAACCATCGTTCTTTTACCTGAAACGTTTCCGAACCGTGTTATCTCTCGAAGAGGTGATCACAATTGGCTACCGAGATCTTGTGATTTAACACCTTGCGACTTCTTCCTTTGGGGCCACGTGAAAGATAAGGTCTTTGCCAACAGCCCAGCGTCGATTCAAGATCTCAAAGATGGAATTCGTGAGACTATCGAGGACATATGACAGCCAATTTGCGATTTGGTTATGGAAAATTTCATGAAAAGGATATGGTCCTGTTAGCGTGGGCATGGCAGCCATTTGGCTGACGTTGTCTTCATTATTAACAGCATATCTTCCTCTTTATAATGAAATAAACATTCGATCATTTGTCTCAAAAAATGTAATTTTTCTTTGAATACCAAAATAACACCTCTTATTGGAAAACCCATTTTCTTGTAACTGGAATCTAATTTAAATTGGGTTTAGGATGAACATTTTTAATCCCTCTCGTCTCGTTAGTATATTTCTACATTAACATATTTTTGCCCCACGATTTCATGGCATTATGATACAACATTTAGTACCTAGGCATTATGCAATACCTAAGGTAAAATCTTAAGGGCAATGGTGCCCTGTCTGACATTTACGCCAACGTGGAGCTAGCATATCTGATTTAAGGGCTTAAAACTTCTATTACGAATGACTTTCCTGCTATTTCTTATGGCTTTAAGTAAAAATCTGTCATTCAAAATTTGAACGTAAAAAGTTGTGACGAAACCTAGGAATATGTATAATTTGTTTGCTGTAAAAAATGTTAATGTTGTTTTAACCTTTCTGTTTTAATGAGTACTCAATTGTTAACTAATCCTATTTCAATTATTGAATCAGGAAGAATGAAGCCTGTTATATAAAAAGTTTTTATAAAACCAAAATCTTCGTTGTCTTTGAGAGCCGCAGTGAATTGCGGCTTATTCGCATAGACCTGCGACTTAAGAAAGCTTCACAAAAAAGTCTTAAGGGGTCAAATTACATGATCTTGGTGGCCAAATCGCGCCAACTTGGCACTAGATAACCATGCCATGAACCCGCTCGTGCAGAATATCGATGCGTTTTGAGCTCTGTGGTACGTAGCGTCATCCTGTTGAAACCATAAGTCTTCGATGTTCCAATTCAGGCCACAGTTTACCCTCGAGCCCAACTTCGGACGTACTCTTTCATTAGTATAGAGAATCGTTCTTTAGCCGTACAGCGCGAATGTGGAACTCCCTTCCACAATACGTCTTTCCAAATCATTGCAATTTTGAGGAATTCAAGAACAATGTACACCTTCACTTTCTTTCTAACCTTCCTTAATTCTTTATGCCCTCACTGTTTCTCTGGTATAATAAGAGTATATGCAAATATAAAAAAAAAAAAACAAGAAGTTGATGATCATGATGATCAGCCTATAGCGATCGCCGTTCACGGTGATGGTCTGGCTAGCATCAATTTCAAAGAAGTACTAGAAATACGTACCGATGACGCCTCCAGACCAAAATTCACAGCAGACAGTATTGGCACCTCGTAAACCTCGAGGTGATTGGTTTCGTCCAAAATTTGGCAATTTTGCTTTTTCATGTATTCATTTATCCAAAAGTGGGCCTCATCGCTAAAGATGATTTTTCGACCAAAGTTCGGAACATACTGCTCAATGCTGCACATGGTCATTTGGTTTCCTGGGTGTCGGCTGATTGTTCACTGAGACGGTTGACTCGAATTTGGCCACAAACGTTCAATAGTTTAAGGGTAGTGCGCCCACCGTTGCTGCGAGCAGTGTAGCTCTACGCTGTAACTTGCCATGATGATTTGTCTTTAGTGATTGGATTAAAAGACTATATATGTTGACAGTAAGTAAAAGAAACAAAATGGCCGCCACAAGTTGTAAAAATCAAACCTTACCTATTGGAAAACTATTTACATACGCATAAGATTCCCAATAGAATGATTGGTACGTAGGTAGGTGGTAGGTAGGAATGGCTGTCCCACTTCCGTGTAGGACACAATTAGCGCTGAGTTCGCCATTTTGTTATCATACCTCATGAGATTCTTGAGATTTGGATGGGTTAGGAAGGATGTATATTTCGCACGTGCAATCCTATATATACTGTAGTATTAATCTCCCTGCACTACGGGCTATTGTCTCATAGTGCCGAGAAAAAGGGGGGGGGGCGATAAAGCCAATTTGTGTTATTGAAGTATGAGATCATGTCTTTGATCTTGAATTCTGAGAGCTCCGTTACCGTTGAAGAAATATTTACCTAAATTGAGTGCTCGTTTCCTAGCCAAGGCCGGGCAATAGCAGAGAAAGTGTGGGACCGTTTCCTTTACATTCTGGTCCTCACAGCTACGGCAGAAGGAGTTATGTGGTATACCCAATTTTGCCGCATGCTCGCCTACGGGCCAATGACCTGTGCAGGAAGCAACAATCCTGGCTATATCATGCCTTGGTATGGAAATTAAATTGATTGATTTGGGTTTGTTATAGGCGGGCCAGATTTTCCTAGATACTAGCAACTCGTTAAACTATTCCACCTATGATTTGCTTCTGATGTGTATTTCGTCAGGATATAGCCCTTCGCAACTCCAAGAGTAACAATGAGTTGTGAAGGGCTTTCCTAGCTAGCTTATCTGCCTTCTCATTTCCCTCATAGCCCCTATGGCCCGGTAACTAGATTGGAAGGACGCTCAAATTGAGTTCCTTGAGAGCCTCTTTGCAATGATCGGTACGTATTGCACTGAGTTTGATTTTTGTTTGGATAAGAAGAAATGTATTGTTTACACTTAAAACTTGGACTTAAAAACACAATCTCTAGGAATAAAGATCAAGACTGTATACTTGTCAGTCCAGTATTTTTTAGCAATCAAAAATGTGTAAGTTCTTTTATTGAAATTGTTGTACAAGCCTAAGCCTATAGGCTGGTAAGCGATACGAGCAGAGCAATCACATTTTTGGAAGAAGGGATTTTAAATTATTTGCTTGTAAATCGCATGAAATGTCAGTTTTGAACGAGGCTACAAGTGGTTAAAAAAGAAGTATTTTTTTCTGCTCAAATATTCAACTAGACCCTCAATGCTTACATTATGTCGTATTTATAGCCTGTCTCGACTTAAATATGAGTCTTAAAATCATTATTTTTATTGAAATAGGCTTTTCCGAGATGTTCTGAGATAAGCTAAGATACAGTTCTTGAACCCTTGATGGGCTTTAAGAAACTTAAAAAATGTACACACAGAAATATAATCCAATGTAAAATCAACACGGCAAATTATTGTTTTTACAATGGTGCACAGTTTCTAAATCAACTTTTTTTTTTCATTTAGATTTGAAATGGTTTCATTTAAACAAGAATGCTTTTTGAACTGTCATTATTATAAATTAAGTGTTGATTTTAAAGTATTTCGTTTAAAATTAACTTTAAATCAGATTAAAAAAAAGTAATCGTGTTGAAATAATAGGGAATCGTGTTTATAATCGGATTAAATCAGAAAACAAACCCAATGTAAAATCAACACGAAAGATTATTGTTTCTTTAGTATTCAATCAACATGAAATCGTTTAAAAAAAAAAATTAATTCGTGTTGAAATAAAACGGAGTCGAGTTGAAATACGCTGAAATATGCCGACAGGCGAAAAAGATCCGTTATCATTTAAGCACCCTTTCTCTGGTTGCATTAGCATTTTTGTTTTTCTTTGAGTTTATCTATTTGATTGAGCGTCTCAGCTCAAAAACTATTTAGTATCCAATCAACATTTAATCGTTTTAAAACAAAAAGGAATCGTGTTGAAGTAAGAGGGAGTAGTGTTCTTACTGCATCAAATCGTGTTGATTTTTGATTAAGATTTGCCAAACGAGACAAAAAGGTCCGTTATCTTTTCGACCACACCTTGTGTGGTGGCAGTGGCATTCGCATTTTACCTTTTGGTCGGAAGAGTTCGTTTTAATAAAGTGAAGTAAAGTGTTTAAAAGATTATTTGTAATGGATGTACAAAGTTATGATTTTGTGTTAAGTGAACCAGTAACGTATGAAAGGGACGACCAAGGAAATACTATTTTCAATTTGCCATCAGTACCAGTGTTGGACCAAAGTCAAACAAATTTGGACGAGCTGCTGGATAACTTTAACTTTAAATGTATTTAAAAAAAAGTTCATGTTTAGCTTAAGAAATCAAATAAAAATTTATAAATTAAATGATATTTCCAATTTGTAATGGAAAAATATATTTTTAAATTAATGTATTTTAATATATTTTTAAAGAATAAAATAAAGAATGAATAATTTATAACATAAAAAAATGCATTATGTATTTCTGTATGTATGTTTGTTCACAGGATCACTTACTCATCATTTTAATTCAAAGTTCATTCTCATCTTACTTTAAAATGAAAACATCGATTTTTCGAAGAAAATTCAAGTTGTTTTAATACGATAAGGAATTATTTTAAAAGGAACTATCATGTTATTTTGACATGAGAGTCATGTTGATTCAATTCGAATTCTGATTTTGTTTTAAGGTGAATATCATTTTGGTTTAACAGGGATCATCGTGTTATTTCAATTTTAAAATCGATATGATTCAAGAGGATATGCGTATTATTTTAAAAGGGTAGTCATTTTCATTCAACAGGAATCAATACGATAATCTTTTCAAATTAAGCTGATATCACGTTATTTCAAAACGAAAAGAATTTACGCTTTTTTTACAAGAAAATCATTTTAAATCAACACGAAACGCCATTAGAGCATAAAAATGTTGAATCATTATTATTATTTTTGTTTTACACGATTTTTTTTCTGTGTGTACACAAACTCGAAAGTGAAGCAAGTATTAATAAAATGTCTCTCTTTGCAAAATACTCGACAAATATCTTCACAATATCTACTGTTGAATGAAGAGTCAAACTTTCTCCCACAATTATCAATTTTCCAACATATTAATCTCAATTGAGCGATTCCCATAGGTCTAGGTTGTCTTCCACTATAAAAAAAAAAAATCCAAAACAAAATAAAATTTGTCATCCAATTGATGAAAACATCCTAATAACATAGTTGGTCACATTATTTGAATGATTTCTTAAAACCAAAATAAAATGCTGGTACCCTTGACTTGGTTTCACGATACCCTATAATTTTCTTATTTTCTATTATTTTTTTCTTTTCATTTTCAATAAAAAACTAAAAACTCCACATGAAAATATTTTCTACCCGTATTTTTGTTTACTTTTTTCTTTTTTATGTTAAACCACATTGCAATGATTTTTTTCTTCCTTAAGTATTGTTACAGAAACTATTTTTCATTGTCCGACACCGACTGGTGTTCAAATAGTCAACGAAAAAAAAAAATAGGGGAATCAAATTGTTTCTGTTGCTCACAGCATGGGGTGAATTTTATTTCCTGATAAAAAATGAGTTTTTTTTAGTCATTTGAATCGAAAAAAGAAAGAAAAAAGTGTGTTCAACACGAGTCACACGAGGGTGCATTTCTAAAGTAAAAAAAAAAAAAAAATTACTTCCTTTAACACACCTCCTTGACATTTCACAGAACGAAACGTAATCAATCAATTTTAAAATTGAGCACTTCCATTCAATTTCACTTTAACTACTCTTGTAGTTTTTGTTGTAATCGAAATGTAATGACGGTGAAAACAACAAAAAAAAATTCAAGCGATGATAAATGATTTCAATCTTCCGGAGAGAATTAAATTGGATTCTATTTGTGTTTATATTCATTCGTCGTCATCAAGGAATTAAAAAAATATAAAAATTCAAAAAAGAAGTAAAAAACAAAAAATAATGTCTTTTTTATAAATATGTAATTTTATTAAATAAAAATAAAAAAATATTTTAACAGAAAAATTAATCTATTTGCATTCCAAAAATTATTTTAAATTGTTAATTTGTTTTTTTTTTTTTCTTACAGTTTATACAGCAATTGCTATAAGGCACACAGCATTTTAAATTTCAATTTAAATTGTAAATAGCAATTACCGAATGAAAATTGAAAAGTAAACCAAAAATTTCTTCGTTCAGATTTTTCTCTCCAGAAAAAACACCTTAAGTTCTAGAAAAAATTTACAAAGGAAAGAAACTTAACGAAGAAATTTTGTTTAGTTAATTTTTGTTTCTGCGCTAAGCGAAGATTTTTTTTTTAAAAACAATTTTTAATGACTAGATTTAAGTTTTTTGGTTTAGAAATAAAGACTAGGTTGTTTTTTGACTTGATTTGGAATGTGACGACTTTCTTTTACATTTTTTTATTATTTAACTTAAAATAAAATTATAAAATTAAATTAGATATAAAAAATTAAAATTAAAACTTAAAAATAAATGAGGTAATATTTTTGTTTTCTAAATTATAATTTATATTGTATATGAGGTAGTTTTATTATTTTTATATTTTTTTGTATTAAGTAGTAAAAATTACGTTTACTGGATGTAAATTGTACTTTTGCCCTGAGATACCTTTAAATGTTAATTTTATGTTTATGTTTGTTTTTTATTTTATTTACATAGAAAAATGAAATTAAAAAATAATTAAATTTTCGGCACACATTTAATTGTTTGTGTTTTTAAGAGAGGAATTTTGGAATCCTTAAACAATAATTCCAGTCCTTAAACAAAATGTCCGCACTTAAATTTTGAAAGAACAAAAACGTAAGAAGTCTACAAATATTTTGAGCAAGCTGTTTTTTCTACAAATAAAAAGTTTAAAATTAAAATTATAAATAGAAAAAGTAAAAACTAAAAATCCTATATACTTTTATCTTTTTCCTATCAGAATTTTATACCATTTTATTAAAATTAAGGTTTAATATTATTTTTTTTTGTATTTAATATAATTATATAAATTCTATTATATTTATATGTATTTAGGAACTTTTTCATTAATCACTAAATTTAATAAACAAAATTTAAAATTAATTGTTGTAAAAGTGTTGCCAGGTGTGATTTTCCAATTCTTTTCTAAAATTTTTGGTTTCATGACTGGTAAGGGTTTTTTTTTAAGTTATAAAATTTCGCACTCAGTCTTTAGGTTT
>CAKKXW010000001.1:94080390-94097293 GCA_920937365.1 Sphaerophoria rueppellii
GCCTTCTCTGTCTCTACTTCACTAATTCCTCTTTGATGCTTCCATTACCATTGTTGTCCTCGTGTTGGGCGCCATCCAGTGACTGTTGTTGCTCAGAAACATCCATATTCTGGTCACCACCACCGATTTTGCCACTCAAATTCAGTGCCGCCAATCGAATAGGTGTCGTTTGTTTTCGTCTCTTCTTAGACTGATCAAATTGAAGGGCATCCAATAATGCCGAACTGGATGATGTGAATGCTTGTGCCATCAATGCCTGATTATGACCCATTAAAACGTCGGCAATACTTCTCTTGTGATGATGATGATGATTATGATGTTTTTTACTACTTCCTCCTAATCTCACTTCATCTCTGTCTCTTCCGTTGTTACTGCCGCCGCCGCCGACACTGCCGCCACTTGACGATGCTCGTCGTTCGCCACCATTGTTGGCTCCATCGCGCGACGTCGAATGCTTCGAACTACTGTGCTGCGAACTTGTATTACTCAAATGTGATGAATTCGATACATCACTTAGTGCTGTGTCCTCGCTACTCAAATCGGGTGGTGGGGTTGCATATATCGATGCAGCCATCTTTGTTATTACTGTAAAAGAGGAATAAAAGATAAAATAAGTAAATTAGAAGAAATGATTTGAGATAAGACAAGAATCTAGATGATGAATAAATAGGGGTCGGGAAATCAATCAGATTTTGATTTTGTTTCTCTTTTTTTAGTGTGTCCAAGGGGACATCTTTAATTGAGAGTTAAATGCAGTGATTTTTTGATTGATCGTTTCTTGTTTTCTTGGTAAACCTATGTGAGTGTTTTTTTACGAAATAATTAAATAAGAAAAGGAATTTCAATTTCTGTCTGCGGGGCCATTCAAAGGTTTTCTGAAGTGTCAATTAGAAAATTATAGTCAATTTGCAGTCGTTTTAGATGACGAAATATATATTTTACAGTGCGATTCACGAGAGCTAGAGCGTGAAGGTTAGGTTGAGACAAGAAAAAATTCGCAACAGTATTCTAAAAACTTGACTTATACCTATTGTTAAAAAAAATAATATTTAAAATATTTATGTGTTTTTGAACAACGATAGTAACTTAGAGGTGCTTCCACCAATGGCTTTTTCCGTCAATTCCTTTATTTGGCTGGAGTTAGCTATTCCACGGGTGCCAAGCCGATCATCAGACTCCTTTATTATTGGTGCTGTCTACTTGTTCTTTCATTTTAATCGAAAAACTTTTTGAGTTCACATGGGATTTGAACCTAGGGCCAGCCAGTTGGGAAGCCAATGCACTACACACTGCGCTAACAACTCCACTGATGTTTTGGTTTCCCATTGCAGACTTTATATTGCTTATCATTTGCAATGAATAGACATATGCATTTTTACAAGCTCCTCAAAGTATGCTATCTTGTTCCGCTTTCATTTCAGCCTAACTGCAGTGTTAAATAACACAAAAACAAATTTAAAAAAAAAAAATAAAAATTATAATAATATTTAAAATAATTTAAAGAAAAAACCAAAACTATTAGTGGGCCTCTAGAAAAGCGTTGCACATTCGATAACCCTTGGTCGTTAGTTATTGGGATTATAATTTTCAAAATCAAAAAATTAATTATTTCTAAATTTATTGACTATGAATCTTTTTTTTTATCATAATAATTAGCTCCCACTCAAGGGGTTTCTTATACCCTTCTTATGTCAGAGATACAATGAGTGATTTAGGAAAGAGGAAAGGGGTTGGAGAGGAGGTGCCGCTGTACATTGGTCTTACATTCCTGGACATTGCAATTATTTGGAAAGACGGAGTGTGGAAGGGAGTTCCACATTCGCTTAGTACGGCTAATAAATGATTCCCTATACTTGAGAGTACGTCCGAAGTTGGGCTCAAGGGTAAACTGATGGGCATTCCTAGTGCGCGAGTAGTACGGGCGAATTGGGGGAGGAATGCAACTGGTTATTTCACTAGAGCACTTACCGTAAAAGTTACGAAAGACTAGGTGGTGGTTTAATGAGGTGAATGAGTTGGTTATGTTTTATGTCTCTATCACCAATCGCTTAAGTATGTAGCTGGAGCATCAGCCCAGAGATGAGAATTGTACTCAAGCTTTGGGCAGATATAAGTCAAATAGATAATAACCAGGGGTGGAATCGTGTAAGGTGATTTGTGACTATCACCTTTGTGACTATCAAATGTAATCACATTTTATTTTCCATCTGTGTAAGGTGATCACTAAAAATTATTCGGTACTTGGCACTATACTTCCAAAAATAAACATTTGACGTTTGACAATAAAAAGTATCAATTTGGTGATTGTCACATGTGATCACAAATCACCTTACACGATTCCACAACAGATCAGACGAGGAGACAATTTTTTGCGCCGCATTAAGGAACCCAATCCTCTTGCGGCATTTTTGGCGACATCGCATATGTGCTCGACCCACAAATGTTGGTCAGTGATGTACATACCGAGAATCTCGAGATGTTCGGTCTCGTTGATACAAGACAGCATTGAGTTTTCGAAGCATTAAACTCTTCGCGATTTTTTATCCCCCATTGTACGATGCTGTTTAAGTCAGAGTTTAATGAGCTTCTCATAATTTGTCGTTGCAGTTCCACATCCGAAGAGGAGGGATTTGAGTCTGGAAACGAATATGAGTAGCTAAGGGTACTATCGTCAGCGAAACAATTTATTGGATTATAAGTTACAGACAAAAGATCATTTCTAAAAATGAGAAAAACAGTCGGAGACAAAACGCAGCCCTGGGGCACACCAGCATTTATATTGAGGATTTCAGATTTGAAGCCGTTGAAGGGATTCATCGATACCGTAAGCACGCATTTTCGATAAGAGAGCTTGATGCCTTTTAAATATCATCAAGTGCAACAATCTTAGTTTCTCCAAAACGTTATAAAGATTTGTTCCACTGTTCGCTGAGATAAACCATCAGATAACAAGTTGACCTGTTGCTACGAAAGCCGTACGGCCGGTCATTAAGAAGCTTTCGGTCTTCGAGATATTTCTTGAGCTGATAGTTTGTCAGCGTTTTCATGAGCTTAGAAAGAAGGGACGTAAGTGCAATCGGACGATAATTGAAAGGAGAATCTTCGCCTTTTTTGGGATTGGCTGGACAAATGCTGTTTTCCACCTACTCGGAACGAGCCCAGAAGAATGGGATAGATGGAAAAGCTTACTCAAGGGTATTTCCAGTCCGGAAGAACACCTCTTCAGAATAATAGCGGGGATACCATATGGACCAGTGGATTTAAGTATATTGAGATCCTTTAGAACTCTCGCCACAGAAAAAGTGCGAAAAAAGATTTGTCCCAATGAATCATTGACGCCCTCCCTCAAAAAGTGGGGGAGACACGACCGACACTCTCTGGTAGTAAAAAGGTTAGCTTTTGCGGATAGCTTACAACTGAAATATCATTGTAGTGAGCGTAGGGACCGAAGCAGATTAAAACTTCTTTCTATTTTATACAAATGACTAAAAATTCTTACTGCCTTTGGGACATTGCAGAATTTTTTGCCAGAATCCAAAATCTTATCATCTGCAATATTATTCAAACGATGTTCTATATACAATGGGACTTGAATCAATAGAATTGACAGTTTCGGGCTAAAACTTCTTCGGCCATATTGCGAGAGCTATGACTGGCGAGCAAAATTGTGATGGCGTTCTATCTGAACGACAATTATTGCAGATTCATCCCACCAGAGGGATTTCTCTGTTTAGACATGTGCGGCGTGATGCAGGATAGATTCGCAGAATTGTTTATCTACCGGGTCAGGTGAAGAACTGAAGACCGACGACGAGACATCTTCGCTCGTGATGGAGCGCAGGTCCTTCGGTTCAGTAGGGCTGTGTCCAAAGAGGACCTCATTGATGGGTCGCAGCAGAAGAACCAGTTTTGGTGGCTTGAAAAGGCATTTGACAAGAGATTATCCGGAGTGCGGTGTTTTCATTTTGGGCGGCTTACATAAAAATAAATAGAGTTGCGCGACAGCTCTTGAAGAGCCAAGGCCTAAGTGGCTTACTCTCATCAACAATTCTCTAGGTGCGTGTGAAGAATTGAGCGGACCTACAATTTAACGCCGATTCCGAACGGCAAAGTTGAGCACTTTTTCATGACAGATGATACTCTTGGAAGTTTTGTCAGTTCTTTGCAAGATGCAGTGCCCGTAAAAGATGAAATAAAAACTATGGGCACGAGTAGGACTCGAACCCACGACGTTCTGCTTAGCAGCCAACGCACCTAACCACTAAGCTACGGACACTACATACTTATTCTAGTTTTAGGTTTAAGGTTTGAATAGATTAGGTATAGTGGCACTACAGAAAAAAAAAATAATAAAAACTAAAAATGTAAAAGAAAATACATAAAAAAGAAATACAAAAATTAAAGCGTTTTCTTTGATTGGATCAATGGAAAAAGAATAAAATTGTTAAAATCGACAACAACTTGTTTCGTTCTTAAAATATAAATACATCAAAGCCAAGTTCTCTAGCAACTTACTGGCACTACACCCTTATTTACAGGAAACAACTCAGGGCATTTTCCACACTAACTTCTATACCAAAGAAGCCAAAAGTTTCAAACTCACATTATTTGTTAAACTAGTCAAGAAAAAAGCACCTCAGTTAATTTCAGATATTTAGCATATGTAGTTTCTAGGATACAATGTTCTAAAAATCACGGAAACCGTAACTGACTGACTGATTCACTCACTGACAGATCATCAAAATTATGAAGCACTTCCCGTTGCCCTAGACACTTGAAATTTGACACGGTGATGGATAATGTGGAACATACAAAGAAAAAAATCGAAAATTTGAAATTTTTCTGTCATGGGGCGTGGTAGCCGCCTAATTTCACATTATTAGTTTAACTTATATGGAACACTTTGGAGTACAGTAGAATCATGAAATTTGGAATATAAGTACAACGTGCAAAAGAATAAATAAAATATGAAATTTATGAATTTCAACTGAGGGGGCGTGGTACCCACCCATTTAAAATTAAATTTTATAAAATATCTGGGACACCTCTGATCATCGTAGAATATTGTTATTTGGCAATTCTGCCAGTCAATATAAAAAAAAAATCCTTGCAAAAAGTAATGATATCACACTAAAAACAAAAATGTTAAAAAAGAGAAAAGTTCTCGCGTACAACGCGTACAAAAATTCTGCCTAAGAAATCAGCCCCGAAAAGTAATGAAATCTAAAAGAACGCCAAGTTCTAAGATTCAGCAAGTACCCGTTGTTGCATTGCAAATGTTTTAAGTGGATTGACATCGAATCAACTATACGTTTTGAAAGAAACTTGTAAACAAACACAAAAATATATAATCATTTAAATTCTTGGTAAATCGACAAACTGCTTTTAGAAGGTTAAAAATTGTAAAGATGAACGTTAACTGTTTAATTATTGAAAATGTTGAATACCTTCTTCATTGTTTTGTTTTATAGCAAAACAGATATTATAGCTCTTCATTTAACTTCACTTGACTTTGACATTTAAGACAGCAATCCACTCATCAACTCAAATACACAATTTAATGAACAATTTCATGAAAAAACCCTTAAAACTGATCTTTTCTTCTAATAATTGTGTGCCCACCAAAAATGTCCTTAATTAAAAATGAAGGAAAAAAAAAAGTTAAAAGCATTGAATATTATATTCCATCGATATTCCTTTTAATGTACTCGTAAGTATACGAATCTATATCTCAATGTCTATACACCCTATTATACGTTATTAGTCCGCAAAAAAGGCCGCACAATCTTTAATTAAAAACTGACCCTTTTTTTGTTTGTTGGCTGGTTCTGAAGGAGTTTAACTGGACAGGGAGGAAAGAAAGTGCGAGGAGGTTGTCTCTCAATAATTATCGCCCATAATATCACACCATCACTTTCGCTGCCACTGCCACCTTTATTTCATTTTTTTTGTGCGCCTTCTTTCATTATAGCCATCGCACATGAATATGCTGCGTGATGTAGGAGGAAGAACTCGCACACAAATATGTTTTCATGAATGTATGTCCTCTCCTCCAGCATCCTTTATTTTATTTTCTACTTTTTTTTTTGAATTGTAAGGCTTCCTGTATATTTGAGAAAAAAAATTGGAATAAAGACCACCCTAATAAGAAGTTGGAAAATAGAAAACTTTTTACCAATATCCTTCCTTTAGCTTCTATAGACATCCACACAGAGCCATACAGACCCAAGAATAACCTATAGTGGAGAGTCATCCAATTTAATGGGATTCGAGAAAAAATCTCTCTTTTCTTTTCCCTTAAGAATTTTTTGTTCCATTTTATTCTTGATTTTTTTTTTTCTTCTTTGCATTTTATTTTCTACATTTGACTGACCAAAGTAGCAAAAAAAAAAGGAAGAAAGAAATAAATTCCTTTCGTTTCACTAGAAAATGAAACAAATTCTATGCGATATGTTGGAAACATAAATTAAGTTTCCATATGGAAGATAGTTTTACACTGCCACACAGTCATCCACCGCCCACCCACCCGTTGCTAGCGCACCAAGGTCCAATATATATGATGCGTAGTAAGGACCCTGGGCAGCTTTGTACGGTCGGCAACAAATGAACCAGGATACCAATAAGAGGGACGATGGGCACTGGTGGTACATTGTGGGTGGACGACACAGAGAATAGAAATATAAATTTCCAACACAAATACAAATACGATTTGTTTTTATAGTATGTCGGCCAGTAGTACGTACTCATGAAAGGTTACTTGTATTTGCCGACAATTCGTCCTTGCCACCGCGCCGCACCCGCTGTGAGTTGTCGGTCTATGAGGTTTCAATTTATTTTTATTGATAATCCGAAATCTTGGCGTATAGCGTCCTCCTTCTCCTTTTCACTTTTTCACTTTAAGAGCAAACTGTGACTTGACACATTTTAACACTTTTTTATGTTCCATAGGAAAACTTCAATATTATATCGAAAAAACAAAAAACTCGCGCAATCAATAAACTCATTGATCGAAACGGACAAAAAATACATTCGATGTCCTTTTTGTAAAAAGTGTAAATAAATACTGAAATGTAAAATTCCAACTGCGCAATCAAATACCCTCGCCACCGCTACTGCTGCCAATACGAGAGGGAACCCTAATCAAGAGCCGATTTCGATTTCGATGCCAACACCATTCTCTAACAATGAACAAACAACAAGCCGGGAAGCAAAAAAAAAAAATCAAATTTCAAAAAACCGATAAAACACCCCAAAACCTCACAACTGATAAGTTTTTCCTCAAAAAGTGGAAAACTATTATACCTTCCTATATGCTCCGCCCCTTGCACATTTTTCCCATTCAAAATTGAAATAATCTCACAAAAAAAAGTAAAAATAAAATAAATCAATGTTAGGGGTGAGTTTTCCAGATTTTTTCCTTTTGATTAATTTTTACTATCAAAGTGAATTCTATTGATAAAATTGAAATTTGGTGACGAAGTGCATGTCTGAAACTTGTTCAAATTTTGAAACTCGATCAAAGTCGATATGAATATTGTTCCAGAAAACAAAGAAAATCCCCTTGCAATGAGGGGGCGAGTTATGGCAACAACAACACTGCTGAAATACGGTTTTGCCGATATCTTAATTGTCGTTATGCCTTTTGGTGATAAGATCTATAGTCCCTGTTTGATGTTGAGCGGTTTTATGAACAGATAATACACTCACGTTCCTACTGTAGAGTATCATGGTGCATAATTTGACATGTGCATATAATTTAAAATGTTTATTTTAACGATTTCACTGCTATCCCTGAATTACGGTTATCTTCGATTTTATCGAACTTAAAACAATTTGCTTGCAAAACTTTTCTCTGCGTGTAAACGAAGGGATCGGATGGTTCGAACAAAGACGACTTTTACAATTTTTTTTCTATTCCACCAAATTTTCGGTTTCATTTCATTTCAGATGAACTTTTTTTCATTGTTTTTTTTTTAAACCTTTCTATCAGCACTTTTCTCCTGTATATCCTTCTCCTCTAATAACCGATTGATTCCACTTGCAATGCTTACCACAAACTTGAAAACCCCAGAAGACTATGTCAATATTGAAAATGTCTCCACGCGCCAACTAATGTAGTGATTTTTTCTGATATCATAAAAATATAACCAATTAATTCTGTTTATGACAGCAAGTAGACGTAATATGTGAACGTCTGAAGCCTTTCGTCAACAATCTGATTGATCCTTATCAATGTGGCTTCAGGCCAGGAAAGTCAACCACCGACCAAATTTTCACGTTGCGGCAGAACCTGGAAAAGACCTAGGCACTCCAAATCGATACCCACCACCTTTTCATCGATTTTAAGGCCGCGTATGACAGCATCTACAGAGACGAACTGTACAAAGCTATGTCTAGTTTTGGCGTCCCTGCCAAGCTCGTCCGCTTGTGCAAAAAAATGACGATGGAGAACTCACGCTGCTCCATCAAGGTTGGCAACGAGCTTACGGAATATTTCGACGTCAATAAAGGATTCAGACAAGGCGATGCACTGTCGCGCGATTTCTTTAACATCGTTCTTGAGAAGATAGTGCAGATCTCCAACGTCAACACCAGAGGCACTATTTTCCAAAAATCAGTTCAACTTCTCGCTAGCCGATGATATTGATATAATGGGAAGAACACAGCGTGATGTCAATGGCGCTTTTGTGAGAATTCAGACAGAAGCGACAAAAATGGGTTTTAGCGGTAAATGAGGGAAAAACGAAGTATATGCTGTCTTCGAGGAAGGACACCCAACACCGACGCCACAATAGACGCATTCAACTTCAAGATAGTAGAGGAGTTTGTCTACCTAGGCTCCGCTATTAACACGGGCAATAACACCAGCGCCGAGATCAGACGAGGAATAACTTTTGCTAATCGCTGTTTCTTTGGGCTAAGAAAGCAATTGAGTAAAAAAGCCCTCTCCCGAGCAAGTAAGGTAAAATTGTACAACACACTCATTATCCCAGTCCTGCTGTATGTTGCAGAAGCATGGACCTTAACAAAATCGGATCAAGGTGCCTTAGGCTATTTTGAGAGGAAAGTTCTTCGGATCATCTCTGGCCCCGTGTGCATTGAAGGGGAATGACTAAGAAGATATAACAGGGAACTTTACGGGCTGTACAACGACATGGACCTAGCCAGGACTCTGATGGCTAGGTCATTTAGAGCGGATGGACACCAATGCTCCGGCCCGAAAAGCCTTCGACACTATTCTCGAGAGACGTAGGAGGAAAGGAAGACCGCGACTCAGGTGGCGCACTCAAGTGGAAGAGGACCTCAATCAACTTGGAGTGCAAAACTGGAGACAGCTAGCTAGGGACCGAGCTGGCTGGCGGAGACTTTTGATTGAGACCCAAGTCCACAACGGACTGTAGCGCCACCTTAAGAAAATAAGTAAGTAAGACAGCAAGTAGAAATTTGTTTAGCATTTGATACGTATTTCACTGCCGTTACCTTGACTGGAACCTTGTATATGGAATAACCAATACTATCAAGATTGGTTCCCTGCTTGGTTCTGACAGATCTTCTGTCAAACCAAGCAGAGAACACACAATACACACTTATGTAAAAAAAAAACTGCTTGCGTGAAAATTCTGAAGATGGCACCGCCATCGTTTCTTATCTTGAGAATACTCCACAAATATATATACAAAGGTCTGGAAGACGCTGATATTGACAGGTTTGTTTTGGAGTCTATAACAATCCCATAAGTATAAGATTAATTTTTCATTCAATCTTTTCTATTGATCATTGGATAAGACGATTGTGAAGCGTTGTAGGTATACAAATTTAAAACTAATTATGTCTTGCTCCTCGCACATAAATACTTTATATGAGGCCACAAGATGCTTAGGACTTAAACCAAGAAAAATGGATTTGGGATCATAACTCGGTAACCAGACCTCGCAACTCGCAGATAGTTTTAGATTTTATTGACTGATACGGCCGGCGCTTATTAATCTTTGTTATAAAAATTTGGCGCAGCTTATCAAGATTCTAAAATGATATAACACTTTGGCCAAATTTGCCAGAAAAAAAGTAATGCAGTTTTCAAAACAACAACCGATTTTCAAAATTTGTTTTCCATTCAGATAAATCAGTTCCCTATGAGACTTCAAAATGAAGCACGATTTTTTCGGCCCAAATATTTTGTGTTTGTTTATTTCAAATCGTCAAAATGTTTATACAATTAAAAACCAAACATTTTAAATAATTAAAAATGCATAAACGCCATTCTGAAGAACAAACATATTTTATTTATTTTTTTTTAACAGGAAATGTTCGAACTGTATCAATATACGATGTCGTTGAATCGTTTTCAATTACTGTGATTACTTCTTCAATACCTTCTGTACTTGGTCTTCAAGCAGTTCTTTCTAAGGGTAAACACACTTCCGAAATCGCTTGATGCATATTTATAAAAGCCCGATAATCAGGGTATCTCCCAGCATTTAGGTATCTTTTCCTTTCGCGGTACATTCGACTAGCAGTATAAGCATTGCACTGGCATTTCTCTGTACACTATATGTATGTTTGCGTATTCTAAGGGGGGATAATGGCATGGTTAAAATGATGAAAGTTCAAGGTTTTTTTCAAAAATTAGTGCTCAAATTCAAAATTTGAAATTAACACATTAGCCGTGTTTTATTGGGAACTCAGCTTAGCTTAGCAATTGGAACTCCAATAAAACGCTTTACTCAGCTTTAAACTGAGTTTCTATTTTATATTTAAAAGTTGATATCCCTGCAATCAAGAACTGTCAAAACCTGTCAGAGAAAGAAAATGTCATGGTGTTAGTGATGGGGGCATTCGAACGATTTCATCGACTCAAGAAACTATTCGATATCATTCGATTATGCACTATGAAATCATTCGGATGATTTCTTAAACCTCTAGTAGGTACAACTGCTACTTATTAGTATTCGATTGAAAATAATCGATTATAAGCATCCTCTTGAAAATAAATCGAATTACTACGAGCAGTTTTTGAATGACGACTATTAGTATTCCAATGAAAATAATCGATTATTAGTATTCGGATGAAAAAAGATCGAAATATGATTATTACGAGCAGTACTTAAATGACGACTGTTAAACAACTAGTACATATTATCAAGTTTGGTGTTTACAATTAAGAATTTCAAGCAAACATTTTGTAATTCGAATGATCCCTCGATTATTCAAATCAGTCGAATAATTTTGTCTCGATTATTGAAATCATTCCATTATGCTCACCACTAGCTCAAAAATCCCTTTTGGTTCTGCCAACATTTAGATTTAAAAAAAAAACATTTTTTGCTCACTCTAGCGTCGAGTAGCCGGTACTTTATCTTGTGTAAATTCCTAACTTAAATTCCTAACTTATTTTTACTCAGCTTTCGGTTGTTGTTGTTTGCTAAGCTAAGCTGAGTTCCCAATAAAACACAGTTATTAATGGAATTAAAAACAATGGAAACAGAGCGTATTAAGTTTTGAAGAAAGCGCATCAGAAAACTTATTTTTTATAAAGTTAAGTGATTTGTATTCAAAATTTTGCAAGAGGTCCTTTTTGAGAAAGTCGATTTCACCTAGTTTCACATATTTTATAGTTCTCATTATCTTAAGCCTACTACTGAAAGCCACCTGGTTACCGAGATATGTATTTGAATGAGAAGATAATACGCAGATTCTTCACATTCATGAATGTAGATTTCCTGTTTAAGTGTACGTTTAAAACGGGTCTCATTTATAAGATTTCTTAACCCTTTGTGTCCTAATGGTTAAGTCAATAAGTGATTCGTGTTGAAATCCTGCAAACTTCTTATAATTCTTATAATTCTTCCTTACGGGATTTACTACTTATTAGAAACGTTAATAGTACAGTTTTTTTTTTCCAAGGCTAAGCAGTATTTTGGAAATAACTTTCGAAATTATTTTTTTGTATTGGAATGTATGCATCTATGATTTGCAAAATTGTTGCTTTGTTTTACACTTACATACATTACGATGTTTGAGAAAAATGTCAAAACAACAATTTGACGACGCGTTGATGTGAAACTAGCTCATAGAAACTAACAAACCTCGGAAACCCGCGGATCCAATGGTCATTATGATAGCATGGTATTGGTCTGAACTGAACCCTCGAAATTTTAAAGAATGTGATATAAACTACCAGCGACTTCTACTAGGAACAAAAGCAGTATGTATATTAATAAAATGTGGAATTTGTAGTTGGAAGAAAATCTATTCTCTTCAAAAGTCTGTAGATGAGAATACCAAGGACATGGCCTAAGAACTCGTTGACAGGTCTTATGAGTTATGAGCAAAACCTAAGCTATGCCACATTGGGAAAAGGATATATGTTATATACAGCTATTTAATGTCAAACATTTGCATGGTAGAGCAATAAGCAGTTATTCAGACTGATAAATAAAATACAGTGGCGCGACAGCTCTTGAAGAGCCAAGGCCTAAGCGGCTTACTCTCAACAACACTTCTCTAGGTGCGTGTGGAGAATTGAGGGGACTTACAATTTAATTCCGATTCCGAACGGCAAAGTAGAGAAGCACTTTTTTCATGACAGGTAATACTCTTCGAAGTTTTTTCAGTTCTTCGCAAGAGGTAGTGGCCGTGAAAGATTAAATCAAAACTATGGACACGAGAAGGACTCTAACCCACGACGTTCTGCTTAGCAGCCAACGCACCTAACCACTAAGCTACGGACACTACGATTCAGACTGATAGACTACGTTTTTTTCATGCGACGACTACTTACAAACAAACGAACCCAAACCACTTAAAAAAAAGTATATATATTTTCAATCGTCTATAATTGACAACAATTTCTTCCGATAAAGTGTAAGTGTAAGGGCCCAACTATATTTGCTTAAGTTAGCTTAAGATAATTTAAAAAAACGGACGAACATATTCTTAAGTAAGCATAAAAATAGACAGGGCCTTCTCTTCTTCAAACTGGCAAATTCACTTAAGCATTAATGACCGAATGAAACCGCACTAGTAATATTTGAACGAAATGTTAACTAACGTTGCTTAAGTAGGTCAAGTCGAAACCCACCATCTTTTCATCGACTTTAAAGCTGCGTATGATAGCATCCACCGCCAAGAGCTTATGATGGCAATGTCTGAATTCGGGATCCCGAACAAACTGATCCAACTGTGCCGCATGACGCTCAACAATATGCAGTGCAGTGTGCAAATGGGAAACAGGTCATCCGAGTTATTCCACACATGCGCAGGGTTTAGACAAGAAGATGCGTTGTCATGTGACTTCTTCAACATAGTCCTGGAGCAGATAGTGCGCAAGGCAGGTGTGAGCACGGAAAACACTATCTTCAACAAGTCCACCAAGCTCCCAGGCTATGCGGACGTCATTGACATCATCGGTCGATCTAAGAGAGCTGTGCTTGAGGCCCTCACAGCGATTGAAGAAAAGGCGATACTCGTTGGTCTTGAAGTGAATGAGGACAAAACAAAGTACATGCTATCAACAAACAAAGCAACATCTGTCCACCGCCTAGGACAAAACGTCACTGTTGGTAGCAGCAAATTCAAGGTAGTTACAGAGTTCACCTACCTTGGAACAAACATCAATCCCACAAACGACACCTTAGTGGAGATACGATTTTACCAGTTCTACTCTATGGCGCCGAGTGCTGGACGATAAGTAAAAAAGGGGAATTGATACTAGACACTTTCGAAAGAAAAATTCTTCAACGGATTTTCGGTCCCGTATGCGACGATAGCGAATGGAAAATAATGCTCCGGCTCGTAGAGTCTTCGAATCCAATCCGGAAGGACGTCGCAGAAGAGGAAGACCGCGACTCCGGTGGAGCACACAGGTGGTAGAGGACCTGAACCAACTTGGCGTGCGAAACTGGAGACAGTTAGCCAGGGACCGAGCTGGCTGGAGAAGTTTGTTGGGTGAGGCCCTGGTCCGACCTGGACTGTAGCGCCACCATAAGTAAGTATGCGACGATAGCGAATATGGAGAAGACGGTTCAACTGAGAACTGTATGAGCTGTACCAAGATGTGCATGTAGTCCAGAAGGCCGAGAAAAGACGACTACATTGGCGCGGCCACATCGAGCGAATGGACGACAACGCTTCAGCCAAGAAAGTATTCTCAACCCAGCCCCAGCCCCAGGTTCGAGACGACAAGGAGACGACGAACCTACGGTACGGCTTGGTTTCGGCGACTGGAGAGTGCATGCGAGGGACCGTTCACGATGGAAAGCTGCAGTATCTCAGGCTGAGATCCTTCATAGATTGTGAGCTGGATAAGTAAGTAAATAAGCTTAAGTAGGAACATTATGGTTTGCTCATAGGGTTCATGTGTATTCGGTGGTTTACTTGAGCGTGCTTGCGTGAGCGAAATTGTATTTAAGTTCGAGTTCCGCCTTACGGCATTTGCATCAGAAGCAAAATTTCCAAACAGCCGTCAAAGCTTTCGTTGCTGAAGCGCAAGGTTTTAAAGTTTCACTGCAATTAAACATCTGTTTTGGCAAAAAAAGTAAAATACCTCAATATTTTAAGACCACGATTTTAACTCTTGAAGGGAAGAATATTGAATATTAACGAAGGCTTATACAATTCCAGCGTGATATCGACCGGGTGAAAACAGGCTTCTTGCAAACGTTTTCTTAACAATTTAAGAACCATTCGAACCAGTCACATTCTTCATTGTTGTGCCTTTAAACAAAACTACAAACGCCCCTTGTGCTCATATAGAATTTAAGGACATAAATAAATAAAGTTACAAAAGTAAATCTTAAACATAAATAAAATATGCAATCCAGAGAACGTATACAAAAGAACAAGAAAACGAAAACCTAAATAAATCAAATCTTCTCAAAATAATTATATTAATTTATTTCGAGCAAACGCCAGGGAAAAGATAATTTCTAATTCAAACCCACTGCCTCTTTTGCGCTCAAAGAAAAATTCGTTAAAATAACGAAGCAAAATACTACCTCAAAATAGACAACAACAACATCCACATCAACATCAAAAAAAAAAAAAAAAAACATAACATTGCGACTCTCATTTAATCTTACGTATGCCTATCACACATGGACTTAGCATCCATCACACAAAATCTCATATCCGTTGATGTATACTTTGAATCCGGATCCGGGACGAAGAACGAGTTTGGGTGGTTTTGTCCTGCTGGCAACGCAACGCGGTGTATGTAATCAAAAGATAAAACTTTACTTTTACCGTTTTCGACCTGTTCGTCTTGCTTTACTTCCCTTCTGATGGTCATTTTTGTCGGGTCTTGTGTGTAGCAAGTATTAAATTAAGAACAGGAAAGTTATTTTTCGTTCGTCAGATTTTTGTTTGCATTTTCAGTAGAAAGGATAAATCCGAAAAATCTTCCTTCAGGCACCTCTCTGTGATTTTACAGGAATCTCACCCTCCCTCTGCAACATTTCCACCCACAGTGCCTTCGTCTTCTTTCTTAACATTTGGCAACAAACAACAGAAAAACAACATACACTCTTGTGTGTGCGTGTGTGTATGGAACTTTGGTAATATATACACATTTCAAACTCTCCACTCTCCACACCAAAATTACACCAAATACCTTCGGAAAATTCTTTTTCTACACTTTTCTTTATTTTTTTTTGCTTGTTTGACAGCTCCTTCTTTCAATTTCCATCTCCTTTGCGATTAGATTGTGTTTCTCCTTGTTCTCCCTCTACCCTCTTCCGCACTGCTTGTCAACTATGTTGCCTATAGTTTTCATTTTCATCTATTTCATTTCGGTTCAAGGAGTCCAAAAATCAAAAGAAAAAAATAATAATAATAATAATACCCAAACACACTCCGAGGGGGAGGCAAAATGAAAAAAAAGAAAGAGAGAGCAAGGCAAGGATATTGCACGAGCGAGAGGAAATGCGTGAAAAACCGAAACTTTTACTTTTCATCCACAAGTATTTCGCATCCCAAAAACTAATGAGTTCAGGGGGCTTTTTGCATCAACCACACGTTCTGCTTTGACATGAGCGGATTCCGTTCGCTTGTATTGGGGCGCTTAATTCATTTCGGCACTTGTTTTACTTTGTTTGTTCGTAGGTATATTCGTCAAAACTTTTTTGACATAGCTAGGTGCAGATTAATTGACCTAATTAATAACCCTTCAACCCCCCCCCCCCCTTTCCTAACAAAAAAAAAAAAATCGGAACACGAATAACATCGAAAGTGGATTTGAAATTACCGCTATACAGGGAATGCGATGGGACGGCCCGGACAAAAGGAGGATGAGAAACTGCGACATCTACTATGGTGATTGTTACCGAGAGCAACAACAGCGACTCTTTGGATGCCGATTCGTCGTGGGAAGCAGACTCAGGCAAAAAGTCTTGAGTTTCAAATGCGTGAGCGAACGCATCACGACAATCCGAATCAAGGTTCGGCAACATTAGCCTTATATGCGCGCATGCCCCCACAGAAGAGAAAAAGGACGACACCAAAGACGAGTTCTACGGGCTCATTGACAAAACGTACGAACAATGTCCTAGCTATGGCATTAAAATTGTCCTCGCTTTTAACGCAAAGCTGGGAAAAGAGGACATCTTTGGTGGAACAGTCGGAAAGCACAGCCTGCACGACACCACTTCCGATAACGGATTCAGGCTGATCGATTTTGCTGCGGGGCGAAATGTTGTTGTAGCAAGCACCTGGTTCCCTCATCTCAACATCCATAAAGGTACATGGAGATCTCCTGATCAATCAACCGTCAACCAGATTGATCACATTGCGATCGACGGAAGGCACTTGTCTAGCATTTTAGATGTTTGAACTTTCCGAGGAGCTAACATCGACTCGGACCACTACCTCGTCGTAGCCAAGGTAGTGCTACGAATATCCCGACAAC
>CAKKXW010000001.1:94114300-94124818 GCA_920937365.1 Sphaerophoria rueppellii
ACCTCAAAAGATTTGTTTTCTTTTTTTCTTGTTTGACAGATCAACCAAACCTAACTAAAAAGCGTTTTTGGATGATTTCAACTATTTCTAACTATTTCAACTATGACACATCAACCATTTTCTGTTTGACATAAAAACTATAGTCAACTATCGTTAGCGCAAAAACGCACTTCTGATGTCGTTTGGTCACCTAGGATAGGAGCTGTGGTGGGTAAAAAGTGTTAACCGTTAAATATGTTTGTCCTCTCCAATCTGTTAATTTATAAATTGAAGTTTTGACAAAAAGAAACACTTTAAAATGTTTTCGTTTTCCAAATTATGTCAATTAGTATCTATTAATGTTGCATCTTATCTCATGAACAAACTCAAAACTGACAAGTTTCATAGTACGATCGTAAAAATAACAGAATTCATAAAATTTTTAAATACAAACCATGTTAGATTTTAACAGACGACAATATTAATCCATGTAAAAATACGTTTAGCTTATCACTTAATTCTAAATAATCCATTTTGCATTTGCTTAAAAGTTTTTGTAATGTCACTTAAAAGTCAAAAATCACTCGCACATCTCTTTGTAATTGGATACATAGTTCGTTACAAGTTAAAAAATGAAAAAAAGAGTCACAAAATCGTGTTGCACTGTACAAGTTGTATCACTAAACGTCCTCTTTCCACCAAATGCTTAGTCATTGTACGATTATTTTGTTTGCAATTCAAACTCATACACCAAAATTAATTAATCGAAAAAAAGTAAACCACATTTTGTGTAAATGTACATATTTTAATTAATCTTCAGGCGGTTCGACGGACGACAATTCACGACGCGACGCTGCTACCGCCCACACACAATGATACGCGCGCTTATTCATTTTCACTTTCTCTCAGCCAACTGAAAAATTAATTTCATATTTTTTTTTTGTTGTTCAAATATTCGCCTGTACCTTAACAATTTTGATGAATATATCTCTCTACATACATCTTTGGCTAGACTCTCACTTTCAAGTGTTCTCTCTTTCTATTGCTCGCTCTCTGTCTCACACAATAAACACCATCAAATCAACCCCCGCCAAAGCATTTCACAAAGCCCCGCAGCACTCTGTCCCCGCAAGACCAAAAAATTCAATTCATTTTGTACCAACCCCCAATATTGCCAACACAACAACACTACGCACTAAAATCCGATTTTCCATCGAAAAAAATCCACCGACCCGACCCAAAAAAAAAACCCAAAACAAATTAATGAAAAGTTTGAAAAAAAAATTGCAAGTGTATTCGAGAGTCCATAATAAACAAAAATTGTATGTATATCGTCCCCCTTCCCTGTCCTCCTGAAGCTCCTCTCTCGTCCTTAAAATTTTGCTTCGCCTGCCCCTAGACCGACACTTTATACTCCGTGAATGGGTGAAAAAGAAATATCTTCAAGCCAGCCACCCACCATCACCCCCTTTCGATACCGAAAACCAAAAAAAAAAAAAAAACATGAAATAGGAGGAAAGGAGGAAAAAAGGCCAGTAATAACTTTTTCCTTTGCCTCTCACTAGATGAATTTTTGTTTTTGCCATTCGAAAAAAGGCAAGGGCAAGGCATGAAATTATTTTTCTTTCCATTTCTGACACTCAAAAAATATTATTTTCCAGTTATGTACGCGCGTGTAAGTGTACCCGTGTTGTTGTTGCTGTCCTTGCCTCCTTGTCGGTATATCAAAACATTCAAAAAGGGGGTGCAAGGAGTGTGTAATAATAATAACAACAGAAGCAGCAGCAGCAGCCAGCCAGCCTTCATCAGTAATCCAACAGCAAGAACACAACAAAAAATACATGTATTGATTTTGTATTTTTCTTGGTCTTGTCGAAGGATTTTATTTTTTTTTTTTATAGATATCCTTCATGCTCCCTCACTCCTCTACTGCAAAAAAAAATCCTCTCTTTCGCATCAACTCATCTATACAATTTTCCACTCAGAGCTATAGTGTGTCCCACTATCGAAAGGGAGAGCTGATGGAATGTATTGAAATTGTGAATTCGATCAACCCCAAATCACCCCAGTAACCAATATAACTAACCCCCCACCCAAAAAAAGGACACCAATATACATATTTTTATTCATATTTCATGAGGGGTAATGGCTTATTACCGATTACTAACTACCCCTCGGAAACAAGGTAGGCAGGTAGATACTAATTTCTTGAAATCACCACCACCCCCTACTGTGTCCTTGGTCCTTGTCCGTTGGCCCTTCAAACTTTGCAACATCACCAAACAGCACCGAGATAAAATACAAAAACTCCTACTTCAACAACGCACGAGGTGAATTTTGAAGCAGCAGCAACAGAAGCCACAAATTTGGAGGAAAAGGACAAAAAATAGGGGATGCCAACTATTCTTTGGGCGATGAGAGGGGGCAGCCAAAATCAAAATCACGCATAGATGTTTGTGTTGCGCTTTAAACAAATTACAAACAAAAAAATGTATTCCCACAAAACTCTCAAAAAGGAGTTCGATATCGAAGTATCCTGTTTATTTTTTTGTGTGTATGTAAAGTATCCTTTTGTTAAATCGATAAGCTATGAAAATGGACAAGGGATGTTGTAATTTTAACTTTATTTTTTTTTTTTTTCAAACTGTACACTCCCAAGTCCCGTCTTTTTTTACGATCCTTCTTGAGTCCTTTTTTTGAAATTGTAAATTCAGTTATCTCGTTTGGAAATACAACGATGAGTTTAATTTTTTGTTTTAAATTTTTGAGTAGCAAAAAAAAAACTTATTGAAAAGGACACTTACAGAACTCTAACAGGGTGTATCACTTGTTTATCATACCGACAAAAACTTTTACACGCCGAGAGAGTGTAGCCACAGCCGGCTACTTCTTGTTCACGAACGCGTTTTCTCTAGACTGAATTGTGGCATTTGAATGGCATTGCCAAGAACCCCATAAGGATATGTATACAAAGATTTTATAAAATATCCTTCTCCTTAATATTTTTTTTTTGTTTGAAAGTTTTTTTTTCTCAATTTCTTCCTTTCATTTTTCTTTGGTGAGAATGTATGAATGCACACAAATACTTAGACGAAAAGGATTCTCTTATTTTTTTTGTTTTGTTGTGAATTGAGAAAAATATTTTAAAGAAGGACAACGAACGGGGGTGGTTGGAAAATTAGAAATGTAAAAACGTATCATTTGGAAAACTCAGAGAATCACTGCGAGAGAAGCGATATAGAGAAGAAACACAAATACAGAATCATATAAGAGAGGATTGTGTGTGTTTTTGATTTTATTGTTGTTTTTCTTCTACGAGAGGGTGGAATGTGTTTCTAACAAGTGTTTTTGATAAATTTTGAAGACCTACACTTGTCAGATAGGGTTTTGTACCTACCTGTTTTGGCCGTTTATTGTGGAACGTATCTTTTGTGGATCAATTTATTCTTATAATATTATCCTTATCCTTATAATATATAATAAAACAAAAATATCATCTTAGTAGCTAAAATCTTAATTAAATAATGAAAAATCTTCGCATGGGTTGGGCGTTGGGGTCGAAGAACCGAAAACCAAACTCTCACAAATCAAAAGATCTCAAGCTTTATGACCACAAGCTTCTTTCTCGGGGTCGTTTTGCGCGAATGTCAATTGACCGAAAAAATTTTCAACTTTGTTCATGACAACAAACTTCTTTTCGTCACTCAGAGTTATGAGATTATGAGAAATTTGGTAATTTTTTCGAACTGAATTAGGCCACGCCTTTTTCAAACCAGAAATTTTAAAAGCCATCAAATGCTGGGAATCATGGAGAACGAAGCATTAAAATTCTTCGTTCAAATAATACAACATAAGCAATGGCTTTTTTTGGGAAATCCAAATCACTACACCAAATGGGGAATTAGGATAAACACCGCCAAATCGGAGTTGGTATGCTTCAGGAAACCGGTTTTCAACAACAGCCGCTGTAGATCGGCGGCATCATGCAGGAACCTTATACTGAAGTTTCCAAATGGATCAACATTTAAAGCTAAAAGGAACGCCAATTACCTGGGAGTTAACTTCAGCGAGTTGTTTCGCTTCAACCCACACTCAATAGCAGTGCTTGCCAAAGTTAACCTAGCCTTCCATCACATCAATCCCCTTTTGAAGAAGCGAACAGGACTAAGGAAGCCAACCAAACTGCTGATCTACAAGCAAATACTCAGGCCAGTTATCAGCTACAGCTTTCCAGCATGGTTTACAATTTCCAAGACAGCGATGCAGAAACTTTTATTATTTGAAAGGAAGCTGCTAAGGATTTGCACTGGACTACACTTTGATAGGCATAGGCGCAAATACCACAGCAACAAGCGGCTCTACGAGGAAGCCCGGATCAAGCCACTGGACATATTTCTTGTTGACGCAGCTAGAAATATGATTTCAAGTATCACCAACCACCCTAATCCCTTGATGAGAAGGATGACCAACGAAGAACGACATCCCGAACCAAGGTACCTGAGTGCCATGGATATCCCCGAGCAATTGACAACGGACAACGCTGATGCAGTTTCCTTTTATGCTAGCCTGGAGTTAGCATATCAACGCGGTTAGACGCCGCAACCCAATCCAAAACCAACCAACAGTAGGACAACCAGGACTGAACAGTGAACTGTGATGGACCACGCCACGGAATACATTTTATTCATTCATTCATTGTAGATTTTTAGGCCGATTTTGTGCCAAATTACCTGTAATGTTAAGTGTTAAATAATTTTAGGCATAAGTAACATTGTATTTACATTTTTGGTTCAATAAAACAATAATGTAATGTAAGAAGGGAATTTCAAATCATCAGTCAGTTCCAGATTGTTCATGCTACAGGGAGGACACTCAATTGGTTTCATTTTATAATATAGCGCAACGGGTACAATGGTTGGCACCCACAATTTTTGTACATATTAATTAATTGTGGTACTCCTCATGAAATTAAGAATTTCCGAAAAACTAATTAAAAATCATATTTTTTTATAAAATGTATCAATTTTCTACAATTCAGCAAAAAATCAATTTTTTTAATTTTAAAATTAAAATTTCAGCAAAAAACCAAAACTATTTTTTTCTTTAAAAAACTTTACCTCAAACCATAAACAAAATTGAGAAAAATATTAATTTATAAGCGATGGAATGAATCAGGGACAATGAAAGAAAAAATTGCAACATTTATTACAGCTGTTATCAAAGAACTCATATTTTTTGGATGCGGATTCGTTGTGAGAAATCGGCTTAGATCGAAAGTCATAGATTTCAAGCCAATAAGTGATCGCCTGGCTGTAATCCGCATCAAGGTCCCACTACACCACGATGACGCTGAGGAGTCTAGCAACGAGGATTTTTACGACCTCCTGAGTACGACACGTCAAAATCGTACTCGGAGATTTCAATGCATAAATTGGGGAGGAAGACATCTTTGTCGGATTAGTTGGAAAGAACGTAGTATCCGTAGCTTAGTGGTAAGGTGCGTTGGCTGCTAAGCAGAACGTCGTGGGTTCGAATCCTAATCGCGCCCATAGTTTCTATTCCATCTGTCATGGGCACTGCCTCTTGCGAAGAACTGACAAAACTTCCAAGAGTATCATCTGTCATGAAAAAGTGCTTCTCAACTTTGCCGTTCGGCATCGGCATAAAATTGTAGGTCCCCTCAATTCTTCACACGCACCTAGAGAATTGTTGATGAGAGTAAGCCACTTAGGCCTTGGCTCTTCAAGAGCTGTCGGGTCACTCAATTTTATAGTTGGAAAGAACAGCCTCCTCGAAGTTACAGCAGATAACGACTTATTGGCTTTGCTGCAGCTCGTAATGATAAGCTCGATGATAAGTAGCACTAGGTTTCCAATGCGAAACATCTACACAGCAACCTGGCGATCTCCGGATGGTTGAACCACCAACCAAATTTACCATGTGCTAATCGGGCTTGACCGGCTTTGATGAAATTTCGTTTTTATATTCAGTAGATATGAGAACAGGTTCATAACTAATTATTACACACCTAAGTGTTAAGGGTGGTTCACCCAAACTTTTTGTTCCTACTAACACAGACCTCTAGTTACCTAATATTAAGGGAATGTTGGTAGTGCTGTAGATGGGTTTTAAGTATTTTTTACAAGATCGACGAAGCTGTTCATGAGATAGGGCCAGGTAAGCGGGTAGTGACTTAAGGGGTGGCGCGGATACAGGATAGAGAGGAGCTGTGCCGTGAAGCATGTAGCGGGTAGCATATTGCGGGTAGTGGGTAGCGGACAAAGGGTACCGGGTAGAATGGTAACGTTGAAGCTGGTAACGGGATAGCGGGTATTAGGGTAGCGAGTAGCGGGAAGAAATTGCAGACAGCTGGGTAGCGGGGAACGACTACTGGGATAGGCGGTAGTTGGATAATGAGTTAGCGGGTAGTGGTTGCTTAGCGGGGTACACAAGTATAGGTCTTACGTTTGAGACAGTACGAAGTTTGGCTGGTCAGCTTGTATTAATATAAACTTACTTGTGACAACCTCTTTTTTTTCTTAGGTGTTCAGCCACTCATTGAGATTGCAATGGGAGTATATAAATCTAGCTTCAACGATACAAGACAGTATTAAGCCTGAACTACATCAGAACATAAAGTGCCAAAAAGTACAAAACAGTGGAAGTTATGGTTTTTCAATAGGACCGCAACAAAAGTAGACCAATAGGGACAGCAAACGACGCCATATTTTTTCCCATTCTCTTGACATTTCTCTTGAGTAAGGTTTTCCATTTCATCATGAAAAGGTATACGATCCAACAACGAGTCAAAATTATTAAAATTTACTACCGAAATTCGGAGTCAGTGGTCAACACTTTAAGAGCGCTACGTACAATTTATGGTCGTCATAATCGTCCTGCCAGATCAACAATTGAGCGTCTAGTGGAAAAATTTGAATCCACAGGCTCAGTACAAAACGTTCCCGTGCCAGTGAGACAAAGAAGTGCCCGTAGTGTCGAGAATATTGCTGCCGCTAGCGCATCAATTGCGGAAGATCCAAATCAGTCTCTCACACGTCGTTCTCAAGCGTTGGGCATCTCTGGTGACGTCGTTGTGGCGAATTTCGCGAAAACATCTTGGCCTACATCCTTACTGATATGTATGTATCGGACAAAAGACTAACGCATCACACGAGAGTTGAGCTTAGACTGAGCTTACTTTATTACTTACTGCTTATACTTACTTACAGACTAACATATTATTAATAGTATAGATATACATGTGTTTACATATGTTTATTTACATAAGTCAATTAAATGTGTAATTGTAAATCTATTGCAACTACATAGGTAGGTGCATATATACCACTTACAAGATCAAATTGACGCAAGAACTGATCACCAGAAGCGTCGTATGTTCGTGAATTGGGCTGAGCAACAACTTGAAAATGGTCCGGATTTTTATCGAAAAATCATCTTCAGCGATGAGCCTCATTTCTGGCTGGATGACTTCGTCAATAAGCAAAATATGCGTTATTGGTCAGGCAGCAATCCACATGTGCTTCACGGGGAACCATTACATCCCGAAAAAATCACTGTTTGGTACGGTTTACATGCTGGTGGTGTCATTGGACCGTACTTCTTCCGTGATGATCAAGACCGGCACGTTACTGTGAATGGGAATCGCTATCGCTCAATGCTGACCGATTATTTTTGGAATGAATGGAATGATATGGACTTGGACGATATGTGGTTTCAACAGGACGGTGCCACATGTCACACAGCGGGCCAAACAATCGAATTATTGAGAACGAAGTTCGATGAGTGCATTATCTCCAGAAATCGACCTTTGAATTGGCCGCCTCGTTCATGCGATTTAACGCCGTTAGACTATTTCCTGTGGGGCTACGTCAAATCTATGGTTTATGCCAACAAGCCAGCAACGATTGATGAACTTCGTACGAATATCGAACTTGAAATTGCAGCAGTATCGGCCGATTTATGTTTGAAAACCGTTGAAAATTGGGTTCAGCGTCTGGACTTCTGCAAGCGTGCCCGTGGTGGTCATGCAACAAAAATCGAGTTTCATACATAATGGCATCAAATTTACTTCTACAGGAATAATAATCATTAATATCCAATTTTTTATTTAATTCGTAATAGTTCGTAATCAGTTGTCCAATCAAAACGACTGTGAAGAAAAACAATAAACCACCCTGGTGGACAACAGAACTAACCAACATTAGAAAGGAAACGAGAAAACTTTTCAATGCTGCTAAAAGAACAAGACAAGAAATTGACTGGGACTGTTATAAGACTAGTCAAAGAAAATTCAAAACAGAAACCCAACGAGCTAAACGGAGCTCGTGGAAAAATTTCTGTAGCAATATCGAGAGCACCAACGAGTCAGCTAGGCTCAGGAAAATCCTTTCGAAAACCTCTACTTCTGTAGGCTCTCTAAGGAAACCTGACAATAGCTGGACTGAATCAGGTCGCGAAAGTCTAGAACTCCTGCTTGAAACACATTTCCCAGGCAGCAAACCTAGCCCTAAACGCGAACCAGATTACTCCTTAATCCCCGAATATGAAATCCCTACGGATTTTATAACGAAAGAAAAGATAAACTGGGCTATTAAATCCTTCTCGCCTTATAAATCGCCGCGCCTAGACGGCATTTTCCCAATGATGCTACAAAAGAGCTCTGAATTTATCACTCCACACCTGATAAACATTTTTCAAAGTAGCATTAAATGGTGGTATGTTCCCAAGACATGGCGTGGGGTAAAAGTCGTCTTTATTCCAAAAGCCAGCAAATCTAGCCACATTGAACCCAAAGACTTCAGACCTATAAGTCTCACGTCTTTTGTACCCAAGACACTTGAAAGACTTATCGATATATACATCCGCAGTAATTTAAAACCTGAAACTATATCACCTTTTCAACACGCCTACACAAAAGGTAGAAGTGTAGAAACGGCAGTACACTGCGTAGCTAGAACCATAGAAAAATCACTTGATGTTAAGGAATACACTCTTGCATCATTCCTGGACATTGAAGGAGCCTTCAATAACGTCCACAGCAATGCAATCGAGAAAGCACTTTATGATCAACGCCTAGGAAAAGTAGTTATCAAATGGATTATGTGTATGCTGAAAAACAGACAAATACATGGTGAACTTGGTAACGCACACTTAGAGATGTACGCATCCTGAGGAACCCCGCAAGGCGGAATTCTTTCACCTTTATTATGGACCTTGGTGATGAACGAGATCCTAATAAAACTTAGGAATAACGGTATAGAAGTGGTAGCCTACGCTGAAGACTTAGCGCTTTTGGCGACGGGTAAATACCTTACCACTATTAGCGAACAATTACAAAGCGCATTATCAAGGGTCAGCAACTGGACCAAGAAATGCGGTCTTAATGTAAACCCTCTTAAAACAGAACTGGTTCTTTTTACAAACAGAAGGAAAATCCCTCCGTTTGCAATACCAAAAATAGATGACACAACTCTAAAAATCTCCGACCGAGCGAGAAATCTCGGAGTTATTTTGGACAAAAAACTCAATTGGGGTCCAAATATCCAAGAAAGATATAAGAAAGCCACGATCGCACTCTACTCATGCAACAAGATTCTGGGTAGAAATTGGAGACCAAACCCAAAAATAGTCATGTGGATGTACACTGCCATTGTCAGACTGATTCTAACCTATGGCAGCTTGGTTTGCTGGAAAGCGCTGGAGAAATCCACGAATTTAAAAACACTTACTTACTTACTTACTTAAGGTGGCGCTACAGTCCGTTGTGGACTTGGGCCTCAATCAACAGGCTCCGCCAGCTAGCTCGATCCTTAACTAGTCGTCTCCAGTTTTGCACTCCGAGTTGATTGAGGTTCTCTTCCACTTGAGTGCGCCACCTGAGTCGCGGTCTTCCTCTCCTCCTACGTCCCTCGGGAATAGTGTCGAAGGCTTTCCGGGATGGAGCATTGGTGTCCATTCGCTCTAAATGACCGAGCCATCTGAGTCTCTGGACCTTGACCCTTCTGGCTAGGTCCATGTCGTTGTACAACCCGTAAAGTTCGCTGTTGTATCTTCTTCGCCATTCCCCTTCAATGCACACGGGGCCAAAGATGACCCGAAGAACTTTCCTCTCGAAACAGCCTAAGGCACTTTCATCCGATTTTGTCAGGGTCCATGCTTCTGCACCATACAGCAGGACTGGGATGATGAATGCGTTGTACAGTTTTACCTTAGTTGCTCGAGAGAGGGCTTTTCCACTCTATTGCTTTCTAAGCCCAAAGAAACAGCGATTAGCAAGAGTTATTCTTCGTCTGATCTCGGCGCTGGTGTTATTGCCCGTGTTTATAGCGGAGCCTAGGTAGACAAACTCCTCTACTACCTCGAAGTTATACGCGTCTATTGTGACGTTTTGCCCGAGCCGTCGGTCTTGGGTGTCCTTCCTCGAAGACAGCATATACTTCGTTTTTCCCTCATTTACCGCTAAACCCATTTTTGCCGCTTCTGTCTCAATTCTCACAAAGGCGCCATTGACATCACGCT
>CAKKXW010000001.1:94145101-94355678 GCA_920937365.1 Sphaerophoria rueppellii
CACATAAATAAAAAACCTTCAACTTACTTAAATTATATTTTATTAAGATGTTGTCTGTTCGGTGGCTGCAGTAGAAGAGAACCGAAAAAACAAGAATCGCTTAAAACTAAGAACATACAATTACATAAGTAAATCAAAAGTAACGGAAACAAGTGGAAGGGAAAATATTCAATACAAAGTAAATAGGCTGCGTTATATTTCAAATGCAAACGTAGATACAGACCAAGGTGCTGCATCCGTAGCACATTTCAACTTGTTCATATTAATGTTTTAATATGTAACATCTTCCTCCACTTATTTACATTTTACATGTGAATAATATAATAATTAAAATATATAGAATAATTAGTTTTAGACCTAGGAAAACTTATAATAGTTCAATTCATAGTGATACTTAAATTTATTTTCGGGTTAACTTCAGTTATTAACAATATTCATTTAGCTTACTCTTTTCTTTGAGACTTATTTTTAATTCGACTAGAACGTCGTTCTACGTTAATAGCTACTTTTTGTCGTTTTTTTCTTTTTAAAACAGGGGAAGAAGAAGACTTAATTTTGTTGGGAACGATATCCGCAATGTAGCATCTATCAGCTAAATTTCTTTTACGAATTTGATTTTCATGAACAAACCGTTCTACTTCATTTACTTTAATCAAATATGTTACTTTACTAACAACTTTAAAAACTTTTGCCGGAATCCACTTTATCATATTTACATAATGATTTCTATACAATATCTCTTCTCCCACTTTATATTTGGGCCTAACTACCCTTTCAGCAAATTTCGAGTTTGCATTTCTCTTACATAATTTTCCATTAGATTTAAACTTTTTTTTCTCTAAACTTTTCAAACCATTATGGTTTCTTACATTTTCTTCTTTAGGCATTAAACTATTTAATAAAATTTTAGGTTTATAACTAAACAGCATTTCTGAAGGAGATCTGGAGGTTACTGTCGATGGCGTGTTTCGGTAGTTAAATAAAAACTCATTTACTTTATCGTTTAAAGACATTGAATTGTTTTCTTCCAAGCACAACTTTTTCAAAACCGACTTTACTGTTTGTACACCTCTTTCGGCCAACCCGTTCGATTGTGGATGATAAGGGGGAGATTTCATAACTTTAATGCCCTTGCAACTACAAAATTTTAAAAACACACTGGAATTAAAAGGTGGACCGTTGTCCGACACAATGCACCCTGGGAACCCAAATATTAGAAATAGCTTTGATAACTCGTTTATTAAAGACTGGACACTCGTATTAAACATTAGTCTCACATCGCAAAATTTAGTGTACGCATCAATTGCTATTAAGAACCTTTTACCAGCAAAATGAAAAAAATCCAAATGCATTCGTTCAAACGGATACGTTGCAATATTCCATTTGGTTTCAACCTTCTCACGTGGGACATTTTGACACTTTTCGCAAACTGAACAGTTCTTTGCAAATGTTTGTATGTCACTGTCGATAGCTGGCCACCAAACATAGGAACGAGCTAACATTTTCATCCGAACAACCCCTGCATGGTTCTTGTGTAGTAGACTAAGCACGTTATGTTTAAGAGCAGTGGGAACTACTACTCTATGTCCATAAAGCAAACATCCATCTTCAATCGACAAACTATTTCTAATTTTAAAAAATGGTTGCAACTCACTACTTATTTTATCTGGCCAACCAGATTTTGAGTATTCAAAAATACTTTTTAGTAATGAGTCATTTTGTAAACAGACACGAATTTTTTCATTGTCTATCAAGGTATCTTCAACTTGAAAATAATTTATAGGAACATCTTCAATACCCGACTGACCCTCTAAAGGTAGCCTTGACAAACAATCTACATGCCCCATTTTTGAACCTTTCCTAAATGAAATTCTGTAATTATATTGAGATAAAATAATCGCCCATCTTTGCAGACGCGCTGCGGCAACTGAAGAATTTCCCTTATTAGGATGAAAAATTTCTTTAAGAGCCTGGTGATCGGAGCAAATAGTGAATTCCTGGCCATACAAATAATGATGATATTTCTTTACGGCGAAAATTATAGCCAACGCTTCGCGATGAAGCTGCGAATAGTTTCGTTCCGACGCCGTAAGCGTACATGAAGCAAAATATATCGGCTTTTCTATACCGTTCACCAAATGGCACAAAATTGCTCCGACCCCATATGGACTTGCGTCTGTCACAACCACGATTTCCTTACTAGGATCATACAATTCTAAAATGTTATTTTTAAGTAGTAAACTTTTGCTTTCTTCAAAAGCTTTTTGACATGATGCATCCCACACAAATTGAACTCCTTTTCTCAACAGATTATACAGTGGCTGTATAATGGTAGCTAAATTAGGCAGAAACTTTCCATAATAGTTCAACAGACCTAGGAAGGACTGCAATTGTTGCAAATTTTGTGGTGCTGGGGCTTTAACAATGGCATCCACTTTGTTTTTATTCGGGCTTATCCCTTTCGAAGATATAATGTGACCCAGGTAATTAACCGACTCACAAACAAATTTACATTTTTCCAAATTAATATGTACGTTATGCGCTTCTAACCGACTTAAGACTTCAAAAAGATTTTTTTCCGCATCTTCGTTCGAAACACCGCCAATAATTATGTCATCTATATAACACCTAACGTATTTCATACCCTGAAGGATTCTATCCATTACGGATTGAAAAATGGCTGGCGCACTTTTAACTCCTAGCACAAGACGCGTGTTGGCGAAAAGGCCCTTAAAAGTATTAATTACTAACAATTTTCTAGACTTCTCCGTGATTGAAAGCTGCTGATAAGCTCCTTTCAAATCGATTATGGAAAAAAATTTGCAACCTGAAAGACTTGCATAAATATCTTCCGGTAAAGGCATTGGATAATGCTGTGTTTCAATACACTTGTTCAGTGTGGCCTTACAATCCACACAAATTCTTATTGTACCATCACTCTTGGGCACGATTACGATAGGACTTGCCCATTCACTAAACTCAACCGGAACAAGAATATTTTCGCGGACTAACCTATCTAATTCTTGTTCTACTTTGTCCCGTAGCTTATACGGAACACGGTATGCAGCATGGAAAATTGGTGTTTGAGATTCTTTCAAGACAATCTCTGCCTCATACCCCACAACCGGACGGGTTAACTCAGTCTCTAATATTTTTGGAAAACTTACTTTTATGCGATTTAAAACTTGTGCTTGGTTACTCACATTACCAATATATGATTCCATAAACTGATCCCTCCAACCAGGATATATATGGTCCAACCACGTGCGTCCCATTAGACTCTTCCGTGGCAGATCCCCAGCAACAACAACGATAGGCAACTTCCATGACTGACCTCCAGATCTGACCTCCACCTCACAACTACCTAGCTCTTCCAACCGACCACCTGAAACCGAACAGAGATTATAACTAGACTTTACCAAATTACAATTCTTAAACTTATCTAAATAAACAGTTTCACTCATAATAGATGTCGTAGCGCCTGTATCAATTTCCATCATAATCGTTTGTCCATTCACCATGATTGACACCACGTGTGGTCTGTTTGCCATATTTACGCCATTGACCATATGCATTGCTAATCTCAAGCGACACTTGCTGGCTATGTGTCCTTTTTTGTTGCACGCAAAGCAAATCCACTCCTTAGCGGGACAACGGAATTCCTGATGGTCATTTCGGCCACATCGAAAACAGTTTGACTTATTGCGGCTCAAATTTGAATTGTTGACACTCTTTTTAGAACCACGTGGACCACCGTTCTGAGATGGAAACTTCGTAGTTTTTTTCGGATGATTGTAAACCGCATTTTGAGACATAGGCTGAATAGTCCGTGATGCCTTTTGAGAAGCTTCGACATTAAGTGCCTGTTGACACACTTTCTCAAAGGTAAGCGAGTCATCTCGAAGCAGCATTTCTTGAATTTTCTCACTTTTGACACCCACAATGAATCTGTCAGCTAAAGCCTCATCCAAAATGAGAGACTTATAATTGGCAATTTTGGTGTCCTCCTTAACCTCGTCGAGAAAATCTCCAAATCGGCATGTTTGTGCCGCAGCCTTAAGACGAACAATGAATTCAGACATCGATTCTCCATCTTCTTGGAAGATTTTGTTGAACTTAAACCTCTCTGCCCTTTTGTTCTCCTTTGGTGCAAAATGATCACGCAGTAAACCGAGCAGCTCTTCAAACGATTTCTCACTTGGAAGCTTTGGAACTGTTAGGGACATCAAGATTTCGTAGATCTCTGCGCCTACAATCGTGATGAACAACGGAGTACAACTTGCTTCCTTAATTTCGTTCACTTTGAGAAACTGGCGTAATCTATCTTCATATGCCTTAAAATTACTGCCCGGAACAAAAGGCTCAATGTTTCCAACAAGGCGCGACATTTTATTTATTTAAATACTTGCACACGTGAATACAAAAAAAAATCCTCGTCGCCAATTTTATGTTTGGTACACATAAATAAAAAACCTTCAACTTACTTAAATTATATTTTATTAAGATGTTGTCTGTTCGGTGGCTGCAGTAGAAGAGAACCGAAAAAACAAGAATCGCTTAAAACTAAGAACATACAATTACATAAGTAAATCAAAAGTAACGGAAACAAGTGGAAGGGAAAATATTCAATACAAAGTAAATAGGCTGCGTTATATTTCAAATGCAAACGTAGATACAGACCAAGGTGCTGCATCCGTAGCACATTTCAACTTGTTCATATTAATGTTTTAATATGTATTAATGTTGTAATATGTATTAATGTTTTAATATGTAAACTAAAATAGTTTAAAAAAAATAGTCACACTTGGTTTATCTTTGCGTAGAACCCCTTCGCCGGAAATTTATATTAAATCTCTCAACCATGAAAGGACCAAGCACCAGCGACACCTCTCATCTCAAAGTAAGACAACAATCAGAATGACGTTTTATCGAAGTACAAAACCCATTATTGAACTACTCTACCGACTGGTATGCTCGTCGCCAATCAAATTCCACCCATGACACACACCATATTGTGACTGTTGTCACAATTTGAAATCTTCTGTAATACACAAGTCAGTTAAATTTTGAATAAATTCTTGGCATTGCATTGCCATTTGGCACTTTAAATAAAACTACATGTGGCAATTAGCTAGCGACATCTACATTACAGCAGGAAAAGTAAATAGTGCGTGGTGTTTTGTGTTTGAGGCAACACCAACTACAGAGCGGACGCAATACACGAACTGAAAAAGAAAATTCTTGGCCATGCTTGTATAAGGACAAGGAGTGGAAACAAAATGTTTTCCAGTGATTTCGTTGCCCTTTTTCTTGCATGAAATTGCAAATTGAAGACACAAGACCAAAGAGAAATGAAAACGAAACCAAAACAATTTTTATTAATAAATTTGAACCCAAACAACAACCGGAAGAACATAATTTCAACTTCCTTTCGTTATTATATGCTTGTGTTTGTGCGCATCCCCTTTTTGTTTCCCCTGCAACAAAATCATATTCAACTCAACAAAATTAAATCGGCGCACGACGACGATGATGATCGACGACATTGTGTCGCCGCGACGACAGTCTTGTTGGAAAAAAGTAGGCCACTCTTGTTTATATGAGTGTGTATCCGCTTATTGCTCGACCCGAGTGACATCTATATATTGGAGCTATAATTAAAATTTTAATTAAAGTGTCTCAGCTCGAATCGAAAGAATGAATGAACAAAAGAGATAATAGACTAAATTTATGTCCATCTCTTTTTATCGTTTATGCTCTGTGAGGAATTTGTTGTATATTTTTTTTGTTGTTCTGCCTTTCTGTGTTCACCGCGCCACACAACACAGCACAATCATCTAACAAAAGGTGAGTGCCCCTGTGGAATGTGCGAGCTCCGTCTTTTTTTTCCCTTTTCCTTCCTCCTTCTTCTCATAGTCTACGGGTCGGTCGGTTGACGTCTTTGCACACGACGACGAAGACGAAGACGACGTTAATAATAATAAAAAAAAAAATGTTGCTGTTTGATTATGTTGGCTTTTTTGTTGTAGATTTGCTGTTGCCCTATATAAAAAAGAATAGAAAGAAGAAAAACAAACAAACAACAAAATATCTTGTGCAATGAATTACAAAAAAGAAATTAACCTCAGACAGACATAACTTACAACAACACAACACTGTCATTGGAATGTGCCAAATAATGGTGGGAATGGAATGTGTCAAACGGATGCGTTGGCGTTGGTTTGATTTTGGCTGATTTAAAACGGGACAAACGTCAAACAGTAGTAAAACGTAGTTTTTTTTTTTGTCTTGTTCTGAGGTAGGTAGTTAGAAACGAATCGATGACTAAAATAATGTTGAATTCATTGACAAAATCAGCTTTCAAAATGATCTCACTTTATTAAAAACAGTCAAACCAAATCGAAAACCGGTTTCGTTAGCAGTTGTAGATACCTAGCTGTTATTTTTGCTCTCCTACAAATCACACACATTGTCATTTTCTTGGAATTTGTCTGCGTTCGTTTTTTGTTGTTGTTGTTTTAATTGTTAGAGGAAATGACTTTTAAGTACATCCGTTTATGATCGGTGTCAGACATTCCATTCATACGAAACTATACGCTTTGCGAACAAAATGAAAAAAAAAAAACAAATTGCTGACCAAAAAAAGTAATCACCTACAAAACACTTCCACTGTGGCATGATAACCACTCACTTACTGCCCACAATCAGCAGAGCACGATCAGCACTTTTTTGTGTGCGTTTTTGTATTTTTTTTTTTTTTTGTCGTTTGCCGTTTGTCGTTTGCCATCGCCACCGTCATCGTCTCTGCCGTCCGATTTGGTACGGTATACTAATCTTCACTTCCTTTTTAGCACGAGATAGAGAGCGAGTCAAACGGTTTCCGTTGCAAAGTCCGTTTTTTTTTTTTTGTGTGCTGTTCACCACCGTTGACACTTCTCGCTCTGTATCCGCCGATCTATTTGGCCCTCTTTGTGCGTGTTTGTGTATTCGATGACACAATGTCCATTGGTGCAATGTTAATCGTTCGGTCCTCGCACCGCCCATCTCACCAGTTATCAAAACGAACTCCGAATCGAACAAAACTAAAAAAACAAATGAATAAAATTGTATGAATCGACTGACGATTAGTCGGTTACGTCGTCCATCGATTTTGGCAACCTTTGAGTTAAAAAGTTCACAATTAAATGATAGAATGAAGAATTTATGATAGGAAACCAGCAGCGCACAACACAAAACACACATCAGAGCACAGAGACTAAAAGAAAAAAAAAAAACACGATCAACGGCAATGTTCCTCGAACATACTCCGCACCACCTCGTGCTGCGATCCAGAAGAAGGTATGAAGTATTAAAGCCCCAAAGTCGACGATCGCCGTTGTCGTCGTCGGGCGAAGTCGAAGTCACCATAAGCACTCTCTATAAGCAGCGCCAGCGCACTGAAAAAAAAAAAGAAAAAAAACTTATAAAACAGTAAAAGAACTTTATCTGCTATGTGTAGCGTAGATACACATTCCTACACACGTAACCGTCGTCGTCGCCATCACCGCTGAACCCACCGCGCCACATAAAAGCTCCCCGCATTCTCTATACTAACAATTTCGTACGATCGCTCCACATACATCATGCTCTATATGTGTAACCGTGCAAGAGTAGGTATAAATCAAATGCCATAGCGAGCATATTTTTTCCACTCTTGTCAGAACGAGACCAGAGCCCCATCCACAGGGCCCCAATAGAGCAGGACAGCGACATGATGTATGTGCTAGTGTTGCGGACTAAAAAAAATACTTATTTAAGCTGATTTCCACTTCATATTGTTGTTGTTGTTGTTTTTTTTTCTACCGTCGAACAACGACACGAACGACAAATAACAACGTCGTCGTCGTCTTCTGCTAGTGAATAGTAGACACAGACCAAAATTAGGTCAATAATTTTCATTCACATATTTCGATCATATGGAAGAGAGCAGAGTGGGAATGGGAGATTGGCATAGTACAGGAGAGTGAGAGCGAGAGAGAAACAAATCTTTTTGGGCGATCCATTCGTTATTGACTTTTTTTCGCTGCAAATCATTCGATAGAGATTATATGATTACATTTCTCTTTCTATTTAAGACCAATTCAAATATTTCACACAAACTGTCAGGTTGACGTTTAAGCTTCTGTCAATTTTGACAGTCATTAATGGATTAGTCACGAGCATTGGTTCTTTTTTACATATCCTTTATGAAAGAGAAATTGGGGAAGTCAATGTGACCGGAAATACTTAGAGTAATCAAACAAACCCTTATGTCAACATTTCTGTCACATTGCTGGAGAGAAGAAAGTGTCACAAGCTACAGTTATTTATGTACCCAAAATCTTCATTCATAAATTAAAATTCAACACGTCAACGATGTAAACATATTTTTTTTTCGTTACGAGCGAACCGCTCGGTGTATATCAATCAAACATCACTAATAGATATGACGTCTATGTGGTTCTGATTACAAATTGCTTAAACTTCGTTTACATTTCACCTCGTCAATGGGTTTTGGCGATGCGTTCGTCATCACATTAAATATTTTTAACTCAAACGATTACTAATTGAATTTTACCAAGTATTAAGAATTCAATTTGTAATTGACTTTGATTGACTAGAGGGTGGCACGCTTTTCAATGAATGAGTCGATATATGTATTAAAAACTAGGTTTTGTCATAGTTCTGTTGCCTAGGGTAGGTACATTTATTGGAATTCTTTGAATGAAGTGATTCATAGTCAGATATCAAGATTCTAGACTATCCCCAATCAAATCATTTGAATAACTATTTGCGTCATGTTTTACTATTTCTGAGAAGAATAAAAATGAGTGACACGATTGTGCACTTAATTAGGGTACGTTCAGAAAACTACAATGAAGTAATTCTAACAGAACTTTGAATTTGTCATCGAGGTTATGGAAGTTTTTGAAGTGACTGAATTGAACTGCATTGATTTTTGAATGCCCTAATTTTTGTTTTCATTCTCCGAATTGCTATCATCATGATTAATAAGATCATGTGACATTTCTGATTCTTTTTAAAAATAAAAATATTTTCCTGAAGATTAAAACGTCAATTTTTTTTTTAAGAAAGATATTTATTCGAAATAGCCAGACAATCATCATTATCTTATCAAAAATAGAACATGGCGCTTTCGAAATTTTTAAAATTAAAAATTTATCTTAAAAGAAACCGTCTGTGACTAGACTAATGTCGATATTGTTTGAAAAATTTAGAGATTAACGTTTAAAAAGCAAAAAAAAAAAACCAAATCACAAGATTCACGTGATTTCGTTTGATAAATTTGAATGTGAGTGGGTTAAGAAAATGAAGGAATTGTTTTTTGTTTTTAATAAAATTGAATCTCTGGGAAAATTTGTGGGGAAAAACGTAAGAGCTATGTCCCCTTTTTATAATGTCAACCATGAAAAATTTCATTCAAAAAGATATTAAGCAGAATTATGTTATTTTTTTGTCTCTAAGAATGGCGCTAACAAAACATTTTTTTGTTTTTTTGTTTATAACCTTTAATCGGGAAACAAATTGAATCTCATACATTAAAGTAATGTTTTCTTAGTTTTCAGATTCCCTACTTTGAATTGATTTTTTTTTTTCTGAAAATGGCGCCCAACACGGGATTTAAAGTTCATTCTTAGATCCTCATTTTTAAAAGTCTTCAAAACTTAACACAAAAATACGTTTTACACATAGCATAAAATACGATTAAAATAATTAGACCTGAAAGTTTGTTTTGTTTAATTTTTTTTTTTTTGAATGGCGCCCAACAGACGAATTTTACTTTTTTTGAATCCTAGTTTCCCAAAACAGACAACTTATCTAAAACACATTTAGCATCACTATTCCACTCCTATTTAAGTCCACTCTCATATTTCAAATGAAGTGGCGCCCAACAAGGGACTTCAAATCTAAAACATTCACTGTTTTCAAAGCTAACAATCATTTAGTCTTCAATTTTCTGCTCTCATCTTCTGCCTTATCACATCAGAATAAAAAATAGAAAAACACTGTGACACATTAGAATCTGCCTATCTATTTCTATTAATAAACCGAATTTAATTCAAAACAACTAATCACTTCCTGTCATACACATAGCACTTACATGTCTACCGAATCACTCCAAAAAAAACAACACAAAAAAACTGTTTGAAGTACCCCATAAGTCACAAGGATTCATTACACTCGTATTCGTCATCACATAGTTTTTTTTTTTCTTAAATTTCTTATCACGTCAAAGATCCATTGATCAAATTTTTTATCACCACACAAACAGTCCTTACAAAATATTATTTCTCACAAACACACTTAAATAAAACAAAAAACTAACAACCACCATGTATCTAGACTGGAAAGTAGCCTTTTGCCTTACTGCAAACGTCGAACGGACGATCCAAACATCATGAACCCGAACGCAACAAACAATCGTCTGTCAATGACTGAATGTAACCGAGACTCGTAGTTACTTTACTACTCTCGAATATCTCGATCCCAAAGAATGGGAATGACTCATTTGAATGGAATTCAATTCATTGTAAACTTGTTGCTACTAATAAGTTTTCTATTACAAGAAATACGCCGCACACACACACACACACTCAATTGATGACGATATATGAGAAATCTCGTGTATGTGTGTGTGTGTGCATCCTTCTTATGTCGAACAACACTGAACTCCATTTGAATTCTGCACGATCGTCGTCATCAATTTTGTTTCTTATGAGAGAAAAACACACTCTATACACGAAGAAATGTCTGTCAAGGTACAGTGGTGTTGGAAAAATGTCCATCATACTTGCATAGCAGACCAAATAATCTGGCCTCACAAACACAGGCACAAATTTTCTTTGAAGATGAAGTTAAAACAGAAAAGGAAAATAGAAGAACCAAAAACAAAAACAAAAATTAATCTAATGGACGGACATTCCGATCTCACAACCACCATGAGACACCAACCCGAACTAACGAGCTAAAGCTAAAGGTTGTCGCATTTTCTCAAACTTCACCTTTCTCTTCGTCTTCGTCTTTTCGCAACCTGAATAAAATCCCAACTTAATTCAAGTGAGGTTCAAAAGAAAATCTCCAATAAGCGCACTTAAAGGTCTAAGTCGAAGCTCGAAGTTTGAATCTGTTGATCATGTTCGTGGCCGCGGTCCGGTCCTTGGCCAAAAACCAAACGACCGAACGAGACGCGACGTGACTTGGAAACGCACTGCGGCGACACGGACGCAGACGAATAGACGGGAATTATTGCCGAGCTCGATTTTACTCAATGAAAAGTTTTGCTTCTTTCTTACATTCTATAGGTTTGATTGTGTTTGAAAATTGGTATAAGATTGTGTGATGGTGGTTTGAACCCACATTCAACATTCCATAATGTTGTTGCCATTACAATATTGTGGTATGTGATCAATGATGGTAACGCTCTTGATCGCGTTCAGCTTGATTATGTTTCGCCTATGGGATTGGGATGATTATTTTATATGGTGGTAGCGGTTGGGAATGTGTGTTAGATGTAGAGGTAGGGTTCATTGGAAGGTTAAACATCAACTAACAACTAAGGTGTGACTTCTAATATGTTGTATCGAGTTCGAGATAAAGTAACAGCACAACATAGCGCACGCACACACACACATACACACGAAAAAATGTTGTCTTATTGGAATTGTTGTTGTTGTATGGTTTTCTGTTTTGTAATTTGTGTTATTTTTGTTTTTGACGTTGTGCATTTTTGATGAATGGAAGACCATAAGGTTGTGTGAAAGGGCCTGAACGATGTTTTGTTACTTTATGGAATGCAGCGTTATTAATACTGGCGCTGATGTCTTTGGAATTTGAAGAATTTTAATTGTGACGAATGAAAAGCATTTTTTTAGTTTCGTTTTCGAATTTCTGACAAGCTTTCTTGATTCAAAGAAAAAAAAAAGAGGTGAAAGGGATTGAAAGTATTCCGACATTTTTGTTTTTTTTTTTTGTTGTGTGGAAACTTTGTGTGTTTTGTTTGGCTTTTCTCTAGACTCTAGGGAGCATTATCAATCTATTATCTCATTTGTTGTTGTTTTTTATTTAATTTTTTTGTGTGTATGGGTTAAATAAAGTACCAAGGCAGGTATATGTTTGTGAAGGCCGAATTCCAATCAATCGATGGTGAAATTGTATAAGCCCATATTTTTGTAATAAGAATTTTTCATCACGACCCTCTTGAAAACTTATGAAGCAGATTACCAGAACTCTGATAAGCAGCCGAATTTTGAGAGTCGAAGGGAAAGTTCTTGAACGTTCATTCAGAAATAATCGGTTTTATCGATTTATTTTTCAACATGAATGAATCTCACTTGTGTCAACAAAATTTTTTGGTTTTGAAATCAAAAATAAGAAAATAAAATTGGTGTCAAGGAGAAAAAAAACATATAATTTTCTGTTTGTCTGTTTATCACAGGAAATGCTTAATAAATATTTACAATTGATATTTTAAGAAAACCGAATTATCAGAAGTTCAATCGAAGTAGGAATTGAAAATTATGAATGAAACGTTGGGCGCCAATTGAGATAAATATCTCTTCGTTTCCTGAGGGGTCTAAATGGATTTTATTTGATCGATAAGAATGTTAGGGGATGTCATTTAAGTACATAATATATTGGTCATTTAGATAAGGACACCAACGTTGTTAGTTTTAACCAATCATTTTACACCGAAAGCATCAGCAAATTGTAGAGCCGACGAACTCGCAAAAAATGGAACCGTCATACCTACCTTACCTGAAAGGGAAAATATAGATATACCAATAGCCACATGCAAACTTTTTCAACAGCTATTGTTTTAGGTGGTACAATTTACCTACGTGCACAGCCACAAAGCTCATATTCCCGTCACTTGACCTAAAGCGCTCTAAGGGTTTTTTAGCTCAGAGCAGATTTCATGTAAGCTCCCTAATTGTTCTTACGGGACACTGTCTTATAGGCAGGCACTCAATACGATGTGGTGTAGCCTCAAATTAATTCTGCAGGAGCTGTATGGACGAGGAAGAAGAGGAAACAATCTCTCACCATCTCTGAACATGATCTGCTCTATCACTAAGACGCAAACTTCATCTGGAAGAATACTTTTATGAGAATCCCAATGAACTAGCTAATAAGAATATCATATATCTTCTTCGCTTTATAAAAAGCTCAAAATGGTTCGACTAGTAAGAAGTAATTCTCTAGATTCATGTGGTATCACAATGGGCCTTTTCTTTTGGCCACTTTAACCTAACCTTACCTAACCTAAAAATGAAGTTCTGAAAATCAGTATGAAAGTTGGGCGCCATTTTCTTAAAAGATGTGCATTAATTCTTAAAAGGATATTTTTTCACTTATGAGTAACCGAAATTTATTAAAGTATAAAAGCCTTTGTCCATTTTTTCAAGAGCTTTCTTTCAATAACTGCTCAGGGTGCTTGAATGGAGTATGTTAAAAAAAGGTATGCTCCATACCATTGAAGGCCCAACAAGTTTTTTTTTTCATTTTGAATAAAAAATGTAAGTGTTCAATAAGCTAATTTGCTGCACCACACATGTGAAAGGGAAAAACCAAAAACTGTTGGGCGCCACTTTTTTTTTTTATGGAACTCTCTTCCATACTCCGTTTTTTTTTTTTTACTCCGTCTTTCCCTATCATAACACTTACTTACTTACTTAAGGTGCCACTATAGTCCGTTGTGGACTTGGGCCCCAGTCAACAGTCTCAACCAGCCAGCTCGGTCTCTAGCTAGCTGTCTCCAGTTTTGCACTCCAAGTTGATTGAGGTCCTCTTCCACTTGAGTGTGCCACCTGAGTCGCGGTCTTCCTTTAGTCCTACGTCCCTCGGGAATAGTGTCGAAGGCTTTCCGGGCCGGAGCATTGGTGTCCATCCGCTCTAAATGACCCTGCCATCTGAGTCTCTGGACCTTGACCATGTCCTGGCTAGGTCCATGTCGTTGTAAAACCCGTAAAGTAAGTTGTTATATCTTCGCCATTCCCCTTCAATGCACACGGGACCAAAAATGACCCAAAGAACTTTCCTCTCGAAACAGCCTAAGGCACTTTCATCCGATTTTGTCAAGGTTCATGCCTCTGCACTACACAACAGGACTGGGATGATGAGTGTGTTGTACGATTTTACCTTAGTTGCTCGAGAGTGGGCATTTCCATTCAATTGCTAAACCCAAGGAAACAGCGATTAGCAAGAGTTATTCTTCGTCTGATCACTGGCGTTGGTGTTATTGCCCGTGTCCATAGCGGAGCCTAGGACGTCGGTGTTGGGTGTCCTTCCTCGAAGACAGCATATACTTCGTTTTTCTCTCACTTATCGCTAAACCCATTTTTGCCGCTTCTGTCTGAATTCTCACAAGGGCACCAATTCCTATCATTACAACCATATCAAAAGTTCAGGACCAATGTACACCGACACCTCCTTTCCAACCCTTATCTTCCTTCCGCTGTGTCTCTGGCATAATAAGGCCATACAAAATCACTTGTGTGAGTGCAAATTATAAAAAATAAATGTGGGATGATTTGAAAACAAAGTGAAAAATATCGAAGTGTTTTTTAATTGATTTTGGCTGACATTTCTAGATCTAAATAAAAACTTTAGAAGTTGGGCGCCACTTAAAAAAAAAAAAAACAAAAATTTTATTTTTATATTTAATTTTTTGGATATTAAAAGACCTAATTTTTTCGTTCTGATTTACCTAACTTTACATAGTTTCGATTTATTAAGCAGTGGTCTAACTAAACTAAAAGATTGTGCTAAATATTAAGTATGTTGGGCGCCATTTAAGACAAAAACCAAATTTTGGTAATGTGGAACGAACATGCGTTGTTTCAAAATTTATAAACTCGCCTTCTACACCTCATTTCAGGCAGGTGGATCTCACAAGGGGAAAAATAGTTCAAACTGTTGGGCGCCATTTTTTTTATGAATAAGTATATCAAAAATAGGAGTATATCAAAAATAGGAGTATAATAAAAATAAGTTACCTCAGTGAATGCTTCGATTTAGTGAATATAAAAAAACCGAATGTTGGGCGCCATTTGGAACAAACAATGCCCATTAAGTCAAACATTTTGCAAGGTACCTTTCCTATCCTTGTATCCATGAATATGAATCTTAATCAATGTATACATATAAATAGTGTGCCAAATCAGCTGTTTTTCACATCCTCACTAACCCACAATGACAGCTGTTAATCTAACTATACACATTCAACTAGACAGCTACTGCTATAGAACAGCATGCAATCATGCAGCGTTAAGTTCTCACAATCAAAAATAACATCTGATTCATGAGAACAATGATGAAAACCAAAAAAAAAAAAAAACATCCATTGCCCCATTCTCAGACCTAATTTCTATCCGTACCGTGGAACTGTCAGTACGTACCTAATTCTTTATATATTTTTTCGTCCAACACAATACTTGTAACTGCAAGTAACAACGCCACAAAAGGTCAATTAAACCCCCATAAACACACCCGCTCACTCATAATACTTTTTTTTTGTGCGGGTCTCTCTTTTACAATGAAAACTTATTTGTGCTGCAATGGTTCTTTTTGTGTGTGGTTGCAAGCACATGCGCCTGTCCCTGTTCGTTTCAATCGGTCAGAGGCAAAAGTTCTGTTCGTTTCCAATTTTCTTTTCGACTCTGAGTTATGCTTCAACTCAGCTGAATGTATTTTGCCAGGCCAAACTGTTGCATGGCATGCAATATTTTTGTAAATTCGCCGTAACCGACAAGAAAAAAAAAACATAAAGCAAACCGCAAGCAAGTTGCATGCAATTTGAGTGTAGGATAGATTCAACCGAATGTATGAAAGAGATGGGGCATTAGAAAAATATTCAATAATAGAACTTGAATATTGGAATGTGGTCCGGCGAAAAAATTACGACGAAGCATAAAACACAAAGCAAACTGTAAAACAACGAATATAAGGGAAGAATTTGAAGTGAAATATTACGGAACCAGATCAATATCCAGTGGCGAGTTGTAGGTTCTTTTCAATCGTTGTCGGCATGGCAGTGCAGAGAAGCAACAGGAGATTGAAAATTCGCTTTGAACTCACTCAAATCTGTGTAGGTAGGAGTAAGGGGTAGACGTATAAAAGATATCAATCGCCTTAGTTGAGAACATTGAACGAAAACGGCACAAAAGTGAGAAAAGAACAAAAATAAGTCTCCCATCGGAATTTCAACTGCATTGTGTTCCCATGTTTTCAAAGTGCATCTCTTCTCCGGACATTTATGCCTTCAGCCTCATTCCACAAACAAAAAAACATATAGACTTTGTGAACTAGAATCACCTCGCCTCGTCTCATGCTGCCGTTCGTCATCGTCGTGTTCATGCCACTGCGCTGCTCTGGCTATGGCTACTCTCAGGCTGTTGCTCATTGAGTTCAAAGACCTTAAGTACACCCAGCCAGAGTCAGAGCAGAACACAAAAAAACAGTTTACAGTGCCATTTGGAGAGAGGAGCGCAGTGTGGCGAGGTGAATTTTCATTCATAAAAATTTTTACTCAATTTCGTAATAATATGCGCTATCTCTGTCGCAACTCAACAAGTACACGCTTACAAAAATCTAGATATCCCTCACTACCATCATAAAGCAACAGTTCTCCTTCTTCTAATTCATAAAGTCCCCCTCTTCCTCATCACAGCTTTACCTCCACGACAACCAATACATACAAGACACAATCCATCCTAATAAGGTTCCGTTGCCTTTGCTGTCCTACACCACTCCTTCAATCAACAAACCACGTTACACTTTGTCTAAATCAATCAACTGACATTCCTTTTTGGTCGACGACGACGACGACCGACAACCGACACGACGATGAACGTAGTCATCGTCAAAACAGTGTTTTTCCCGTTCTATTCATAGGAACATTATCTGGTGAGACGGCGACGGTGATTTTATTTTTGAGCGACGGACGCTTTGGCTATGTGTTGCATTTCTATAAACATTCAAGAGCTATCTATTTGCAATGTGTTCAAACGATATAAGAATTTTGTTGGTATAAAAATGCATGTGCATGTGTGAATGCAATCGTTTTGTCTCACTCTTTTCACAATTGGAAGCAACATGTTGCTGGGAGGAATGCGTTTTGACATTAAACCAAACATGCTGCTGAGCCATCAGTGAAGTTATTAAAAGTATTTATGTTTTTAAGATTTTTGCTAAATTATTGGCTTCTATTATTAAACAAATCTTAAACGTCATTTTGACATCAGCTATCGGAGTTTTTTTAAGCTAGAAGGAGATCATGTTCTCGTTTCAATTGGGAAGTTTGACGTTTCTGACAGTTATTATCAAAAAAATATATGATAACTTCAAACTGTGAATATGACCTTAAAAATTTCAAATTCTGCTGTTAACGATAGTTGGTGGACAATCTATTTGACATTTTAAACTTCACTTTCAAGAACAGTTGAACCTTTTTTTACCGTTTTATGACTTAATTCCATCTATTTTGAGATAACTGGCTCAGTTTACACCAGAGATTGGAGAAAGAAAGAGATCGGAAACAGACTTACATTTTACCCCCTCAATTATTAACTCTTACCGTTCGTCAGTTTTCCTTTTTGACATCTTAGTTTCCAATCTCTTTTATATTTGCTTTACACAAGACAAGAATTTTTATTTACGTCTGCTCTTTATCGTTGTTCTAGAAAAAAAAAATGAGACCACGGAGAATGCGTAAAAAAAACTTCCGAAGTTTGCCTCCAAAAGGATTTTCCAATAAGAGGTGGTATTTTGAATAGCCCGCTATTTCAGTAGCTGTCACTTTAAAAGCTGTCATTTTTTGACATTTGACAAGTAGAAGAACTACGCCATTAATAAAAATGGAAGAATACACGCTTCAACTACGCATGGGAATTATTAAAATTCGAGTAGTTGGGACAAATTAGTGATGTGAAGAATAAAATCCGTGCACGTCGGTCGGTCAAGAACAACTGAGAATATTGCTGTTGTAGCCCAAAGTGTTGAAGAAAACCCAGGTTTGTTCATTCCTCGTCGTTCTTTGGAATAAGGCATTCCACAAACGTCATTACACCGTATTTTGCATTAAGACTTGGGTCTTAAGGCTTATAAAGTTCAGTCAACACAAGAACTCAAGCCGGCTAATCATCAACAACGTCGTGTCCTTGCTGATTGGGTCCTTGAAATGCATGAAAATGATCCGGAAATTCATCGAAAAATCATCTTGACTGATGAGGCCCATTTCCACCTCGGAGGCTACGTCAACAAGCAAAACTGTCGCATCTGGGGCTCGGAAAACCCAAGAGTTATTGTTGAAAAGCCTCTCCATCCACAACGCGTGACTGTTTGGTGCGGTTTATGGTATGGCGGAGTTATAGGACCTTACTTTTTCGAAAATGAGGCTGGAGCAACAGTTACGGTCAATGGATTGCGCTATCGAGAGATGATTAATGATTTTTATGGCTGGAATTGGATGGAATTGATCTGGACAACGTTTACTTTCAACAAGCCGGCGCTACGCGCCACACATGCAATGAAACCATAGATCTTTTACGGGAAAAGTTTCCGGACCGTGTTATCTCTCGAAGATGTGATCACAATTGGCCACCGAGATCTTGTGATTGAACACCTTGCGCTTCTTCCTTTGGGCCACGTGAAAGATAAGGTCTACACCAACAGACCAGCGTCGATTCATGACCTCAGAGATGGAATTCGTGAGGCTATCGACGACATAGGGCAGCCACTTTGCGATTTGGTTATGGAAAATTTGATATAAAGGATATGGTCCTGTAAGCGTGGTCGTGGCGGCCATTTGGCTGATGTTGTATTCCATTATTAACGGCATATTTTTCTCTTTATAATGAAAAACATCCGATCATTTATCAAAATAACACCTCTTATTGGAAAACCATTTATATCCTATATTAACGGGGTCATTTACACACAAGAACTGACGTTGCCGTCCTATTCTTTTTGATCACTCTCTCAATCTCTGTAATTTGTATAAATATAATATGACTCAAAACATCCAAAAAAGAAATCAAACTAGGGGATAACCCCGGCATCAAAAACATATTCTACAAGAAACAGTAAACTCCCTCATTCAGAGCTAAAAATCCACTTAATACCTAAAAATAAACATCAACGCCAAACGGTGGCAATTCAACATAACCAAAATCGGAAGTAAAGAGGCGTCATTGTTGTTGTTAGCGTCGTTTGTTGCGTTTTTAGTCATGTTACCTTAACTTGACGTCTATGGTTAAAAGAAAGTGTTTTGAAAATGAGACCAGCAGCTGATATTTTTTTTTTTTTGACAGATGGAAAACAGACAGTTGTAGAAAAAGAAGACGAACCCCACGGTGGAAGTTAATAGCACCAAAAATAGAATTTTATAACATTCTAAAAATACACACATAAATTTATGCATGGGTGAAAAATGAACCTTCACTCCATATTCATACGTTGTCGCTTGTCTTTTTTCTGTTCTATCATTCCCCCGTATACAGAGAGAGAACGGAACAAGCCAAAGAGGAAATTTCCTAATAAAACGTCTTCCGCATCCGGGCTCTCACTCTGGATGTACAAACATGAATAAATATGTGCATGGATCCGATGACGGTGTTCACGATGGATAACGGGTCGAAGGAACGGAAGCGGAACGACAAACACCACGTGTTTGTTGTAATCTTTTTTTTTTTTTTTTTTACAGTTTATCTTTGGTTTTTCTTCGTTCTTGTCGTTGTTTGTGTTTTTGTGCTGGTTTTTGTCATCGTTAGGCTGCCTATGTGTCGGATTGGTTTTCCCATATTTAATTACTTCCTCTAGCCCTAGCGAAGTTTACTACAATTTTTATAAGCGAAATGTTGCAGTTTTAGAAGACGACCAAAAAAGAGACAAAACAATATCATGTGCAACTAGTGGATGTTCTCTTTTTGTTTTTTTTTTTTGTCTTCTTGAAGAGTTTTTCGATACATTTTCAAACCGAACAAAATATAACAATATCAAAAGTTAAGGGCAACTAAAGTGGCTGAAGTGGGATGGTAGAATAATTTATATCAGCGAACTGGCGGGTGAACGACTTACAAAACCGAACGAAACAAAAATAACAGAGAAAACACTTAATTACGTTTAGAAGTACCGCATATACACATTTTGTACACGAAACACAAAAACAAAAACAACAGTATCTACGCCATACGTGCATGCTATACCTACATGCATACCTTTGAGAACATGTTGTTGTTGCGCATTTAATTGGGGTAGTTGTATAAATTATAATTGGCAATAGCAAACTTATAGGTACGTTTAGGTAGAGTTAAGGCATAGACACATTAAAATTTAATTTTCATATTTAAAAACGGAAACTACCGATATAATAAAATATATGCATGTAGTAGAGGAGTATATGGGATGTGTTTATTCGAAAAACCGTTCAGTTGATACACGAAACAAAAAGATCTACTTAGGAAAGCGATATCGAAGCTATTAGCAGTGAAATGAATATTCATTACATGACAGATATCGGTATGGTTGGTAAGAAGAGCAGCAAAATTAATGGTATGCCTCAGGGCACACTTGTAATGCCGACACTTTTTCATGGGGATATTACGTGCTTATGGCACAATAGAGAATACAGTGTTCTAGGTGTGTTTATCTTATATGAAAGTTGGCCTATCAATGAAAATTCGAGGAATAACAATGACGCAATTTGCCATTGACAAATAATAGATTAAAGTCTTAACAAAGTACATTCATGCGTCAATATAATTGTTGACAGTTGATCAGTGAAACAAAGAGAATTTTACTGTACTAAAGATAACGTCTGGCGCCACTGTTTCAATCGATAAGAATTCAAAAATTCCAATAATTCGATAAAACATCAAAAAGCACACATGAAAGCACTTGTGTTTTGCCAAACAAAAAACCACAAGATGACAAATGCCAAAGGAATGTCCGAAAGAGATAATACAAATTTTATCAAGTTTCAAGTGCAATAATTGAAACAAAAGTCAGAGATAACGTTTTGCGTGACAAATATTCATAAGAAAATAAAGTACTTCAAACAAGAATTTGTCTTGGTTCGATTGTGAGCTGTGGGTACAGAGTGCAAAAAAGTGAAAGAACCCATTAGTTATTTAAATCGAAAATGAAAGGTGGCAATTCGTTTCAAATCTAATAAGGGGGCCAGAGAATTGAAAGAAAGTGCCAAATTCAAAATCTATAAATAGATATTGTTAACCGAGATCTAACATGTTTGAATTCACTAGCAAACCTTGGATTTATTTTGACATTTTTGGATTTGTGTTTAAAAGGGAGATGGGAAACTGAGTTGTCAAAAATATGGTAAATATGGTCCTACCACCTCGTTCTTGTTGCTCTTTTTTCTCATTTATTCGCATACACGAGGTAATAAAATAAATAGAGTGGCGCGACAGCTCTTGAAGAGCCAAGGCCTATGTGGCTTACTCTCATCAACAAGTCTCTAGATGCATATGAAAAATTGAGGGGACCTACAATTTAACGCAGATTCCGAACGGCAAAGTTGAGAAGCAATTTTTCATGACAGATGATACTCTTGGAAGTTTTGTCAGCTCTTCGCAAGAGGCAGTGCCCGTGAAAGATGAAATAAAAACTATCGGCACGAGTAGGACTCGAACCCACGACGTTCTGCTTAGCAGCCAACGCACCTAACTACGAAGCTGCGGACACTACATACACTAAGAAAATTTGACGTATTCGGACGGTAAAACGTAAGTCAGTTTCCGATCTTCTTTTGTCTCTGAGTTGAACGAAAGAAAAAAATCAAAATAATACTTCTACAAAATCATGTAGATTTGTACTAGATTAACTTTGAAGTTAATTAGTTTAGTTTAGTTGGCAGTCCAGAAGCCAAACCATTCCATTGGACTGACTTTGACGGAATGCTTCTGAGAAGAGCAGAACTCTTCCGCTTTGAAAATAGAAGCGTCCGAAGAATGACACTTTCATCATAACCCGTTCCGTTGGAGGTAAAAAACGAAACGTCAAAAAAAGACCAATGGAAAACGGCATGAGAAGTTTGAAACATGAACGGTAAGCCTTCTCGCTAAAGATTAAGAGTAGAAGGAGAATTACAATTGTTCAGTTTGAAATTCAATTCCAATAATAACAGCAAGCACTGACTGAACTTTGAAAGTACTAGATTAACACTCGCAAGAAGTAATCCCCTACAATTGGCATACGAAAATGTTACTGCAGGAAATTACGTTCTCAAAAATAGGATGACCAAACTGATATCTCTGAATCGTAAACTGGTTCAATTTGAATCCAATGTCAATGACATTTGATTGTACTAAAGTGTCCAACAGAAGTCAATATCTCTTTTTGTTAAAATAAATGTCAGCAATGAACGTCTGACCTTTGTTTTTATTTTGTATTTCGTACGAGGTTATTTTTATTCCCAACACCCCGACCGCACTTCACATTTAAATTAAAAATTGATACCATTTTTTCCAAACTGGATAATTTTTGCAATTTTATGTTCTGTTCAGTAAATATAAGCGGACAATCAAAACAAACTAAACCAAACCGTTTAAGACGCAATTCGAAACTAAAAACTCCCCACACTTAACAAAAAACGAAACAAAACAAATTTTTCGTTTGTTTTTAGGTTATTATTATTTTGTTGTTTTTTTTTGTGCTTTTTTTTATTATTATTTTGTATTTCTCTGTTATTCTTTACTGGCTAGCTAGCTACTTCTGTGTATTCATTTTCATGCGCCATCCAAATGCGGAAACGATTTAAGATGTTTTATTATTATTTTGTTGTTGTTGTTGATTTTGTGTTGTTTTTTTTTTTTTTGTTATGGCCGACTGAGAGGAGGTATGTTTGTTTGATGTTATTACTACGCCTTATCATTCCAAAGATAGAAAACAAGGTTTCTTTACACTATTTTTGAATGTATACAAGTTTGAGAAAAAAAAAATTAAAATTAGGAAATGAAATATTTCACTTACGTCATAAGTCTCAAAAAATAAATAGGAAAAGGCTCAAAAAGGAGAAAATTTATTCTATTAAAAAAGTCAGGGTGCGTAGGTATGTTCGATTGTAGGTAAACCAAAAGAGAGAGAAAGAACAAAAAATCGTTGCTGATATTTTTCATTAAACAAACAAACAACTGACCTCAATTTTGAGTTCTTTTTTTATTGCGTTGTAGCAAAAAAAAATTAGATGATAGGAGAATAAAAATTGAACAGCAAAAAAGAATAACACTAAATTCCTAATGCGTATTAGTGTGATTCTAAAATCAAAGTACATAAAGGCGAGCGTAAGTCAAGAGAGAAGTATTGCTTTGAATTTTTAAGTGTTTTTTTTTTTACAAATTTATATTAGACACTCTGTGAGTGTATAGTAAATAGATATTCAAATATATGCACATGCATTAGGCCCACCATAGAGTAACAAGTATGAAAGATTTTACTCTATATACGTCTTGCTTTTTGTGGGTAAAAAAAATGTATCTCTAGAGACCTATAGTGCCCAGACAGTGCAGACTTTTCTGTTCGAGGAGTGTGCACAAAAATATTGAACAATCTTTCAACAATTTGAGCTTCTTCAATGGCTGAATTGTGAATTCGGTTGAACTTCATTAAACAAAGCAAAAAAAAACTAACTCTCTACACGGTATAAGTGTACATAAATGTTGATATAGTGTGATCAGAGTCTTAACACATGTTAAAAGTTTAAGATTTTTCGAGATTAGAGTGCCTCTATTCGCTAATGGAAATCATACACTCCTATTTACCCTGCCTGAACAACAAAAGCGACGAAATATATTTTTTTGTTCTCGGATACAAATCCACAGACAAATAAATTAACAAAGACATTGAAATCAGCCAATAAACTTTCTACATTTCTTTCGAATATTCCATGTGTTGCGAAATAATAAATAAGCAAATTTTTTTTTTTGCTTTTTGTTGAAAGATTCGATCGTGAACACGGAGCCTGAGTGTTTTATTTGTCATCTAGAGAGGGTGAGAGGTAGATGTAGACAGACAGATAAAATTTGTTGTCGTAATATTCAAAGGTCATTTTCATGTACATTTACTGCTCGTGTCTTCAATTTTTTTTTTAAGTATAATCCAACGTATCTATTGTCAAAAATCAGGCTAATCCGGGTTTTAAATGTCTTTTCTTACAGTAATTTGCAATTTAGGTCTGTTTGATTACTTCTTTAAACATCCTTCAATTGAAATTGTAATAGATCAATTAACTGTCATTGAATTTGTCAGTATGACACTTTTGACATTTGAAAAATGGCCCCAAATGTCAACATACCCCATTTTGTTATCAATATATAACCCACTTTTAAATATAAAGGTATTTTCGTTTTCAATTTATTTTATTACATAATAACTCACTTGAATCAATAGTTTTTGTTTGTCAGGGGTTCATATTTTCACTTTGATATAAGCACGTTAAATGTACGTATATATGCGAGTAGAATAGGTACATGTTTTTTGTTCTTAAAAAAAAGCACTTATCTTATCTCCATCGTTCCAGATTTTTTTTTTGTTCTCCACAATATATTTTCCTATACGAAGTATGTAGGTACTGGTATGTACATAGTTCAGTGTTCATTTTTTTTTTTTTTTTTTTGACATATCAAAGTCCAATGAATTTTGACATTTACACAGTGGAATATAGGTTGATTGTGATGGTAATTAAAGTAATTTGAGCAGTTTAATGTCATTTCGAATTGACATAGTTTTCATTTAATGACAATCTGGTTTAGAAATCACCCCAAATTGACTCGTATTTTTCACTTTAAATGTCAATTAATAAGTGTTGTAGAGATATTGGTGACATTTCTTTCAGTTTTCGTGGAGATAAACACAGCTGTCACTCTTAAGAAATAATCAAATACAAAAGAAAAAAATGAACAACAACAAGTACAATAACTACTAATTTAACAATAAGCAATAATCATTTTCCAAAAAAAGACGATACGAGTAGTACGAACTGATATATTTCACAGTCAGATTGTTTCTGATTTTTCGAGCTCGTTCCGCGCAAGGTCGGAGCTAAATTGTGGTCGTCTCTCGTCTGTCATCATTATTTTTTTTCTTATATTTCGCTGTCGCGATACAAATTGACGTTTCAATGTATTGGATGGAGAATGTTGCTGGCTTGTGTAGCTTGGGATAACACTACGACAAGTGTGAGGAGATCGACTATATTGAGCGAGACGTTTTTTGTGTTTTATCCTATAAAAGTATGCCTACAATCTTGTATTTATACACACAGTGGCAAAATCATTATCTATTTAGAAATTCCAATTTTTATTTAGGACAAACCGATACACACGTCTTAGATGATTTTTTTTGTCGCCGTCGTCGTCGTTGTTGTTGTTGTGTTGATTGAAGATTTTGTTTTTGCTTGCAAAATTTTGAGATTCAAAATGGGGAATCGAATGGTCTTTTTTTTCTGTCAAGTTTATTTTGACGTTTACATTTTTCTTTGAATGAATCCTTGTTGCAGAGGCAAAGGACACTATATTTCGAGGGTACAATACAAATTTGTTTAGTGCGCTTGTGTTATAAGATGCACGTGGCATATGCATGGAGATGTGTTATCAATTTTGTCCACGTGCTTTCTTTGACGTAAGGGTAGGGGCGTGTTCTAATTTTTGTGTCTTGTTGCTTTTTTCTTTTTTTTTCTTATTACAACTACCTACTTGTTGTTGGGTACACTTTTCAAGTTTGAAAGTTCCAAAGAATTAGGTTAAGAATTAGGATTTTATGTTATCCTCTTACTTGTCAAATATTACCTAGAAATATTGTAGTAGATTACAAAAAGAAGTAAACCGGAAACAGATAACGCACGAGGAATTCTTTAAGGCAAAAAAAGCACATGATTATATTTTAATAAATACAAAATGGAGGTCTCAAAAGTTGTTAGCGTTTGATGAGTCAGTTAAATATCTGCTCAGAAAAACATGGTTAAGCAAATTATAATGCGGAAATGCTGAAATGCGTACATTTTTCTATTGCGCATTCTTAAAAATAAAACACAACGAGCCATAAGACTTTGTTGATCAATGTTAAATTTTAAGACTTAAATATCATGAAAATCTTCTCCATTTACGCCTCAAAATTGGTTTCGATTGAAATTCAATTAGATTGACGTTTCTTAAAAGTCAACTTGTTGCTAGCGTTAGTAATGCAGAAGGACTAGCTTAATCAATACTTAAGACTTTACTTTAACATTTTACTGAAATTAATCAGATTCAAATTTAAAAAGGAAATGAAAATAAATGTCGTTTACATTATACGATATTGTTTCGGTATAAAATGTATGTCGATCAATACGGAACTTGGTGGTAATCTTCAAGCATTCCGAATCCGGACACTTCTGAACGCGTTCTTGGTTAAAAGTGACAGTTCTGATTCAAAGAAGAATTTATCCTAATTGAATGAGAGAGACACCAGCCTCGGATAATGGCCCCCCCTCTTATGGTAACCAGACCCGGAACGACAACGGACTGTTTGTTAATCGGCACGTACCAGTGTGGCTTTAGGCCAGGCAGAACAACGATAGACCAAATACGCACACTGAGGCAGATCCTGTAAGAGACCAACGAATTTCAAATCGAAACCCATCATCTTTTCATCGACTTTAAGTCTGCTTATGATAGCATCCACCGCCAAGAGCTTATGATAGCGATATCTGAATTCGGATCCCTATCAAACTGATCCATCTGTTGCCGCATGACGTTAAACAATACGCAGTGCAGTGTGGAAATGGGTAACAGCTCATCCGAGTTATTCCAAACATGCGCAGGGCTTAGGCAAGGAGATGCGTTGTCATGTGCAGATAGTGCGAAAACATTATCTTCAACAAATCCACCCAGCTCCCACTCGAAAGACAAAGTGTCTGCTATACAAAACTTTGATTTTACCAGTCCTCGGCGGCGGCGTTGACCGAGTGCTGAACTATAAGTAAAAAAGGGGGATTGATACTGGGCACTTTCGAGAGAAAAATTCTTCGACGGATTTTCGGTCCCGTATGCGACGATGGTGAATGGAGAAGAAGATTCAACCGAGAACTGTATGAGCTGTATCAAGGTGTGGATGTAGTCCAGAAGGCCAAGAAAAGACGACTACATTGGCTCGGCCACATCGAGCGAATGAACAACAACGCTCCAACCAAGAAAGTCTTCTCATCGCAGCCCCCAGATTCGAGACGACAAAGAAGACCGAACCTACGGTACAAGGACCAAGTGACTGCGGATGCCAGAGCGCTTGGTTTCGGCGACTGGAGAGTGCATGCGAGGGATCGTTCACAATGGAAGGCTGCAGTATCTCAGGCTGAGATCCTTCATGGATTATGAGCAGGATCAGTAAGTAAGTAGAATGACAAATAATCGTCTTTGATGTTCGTATGTTGTACTGAATTGAGTTGAGTGCAACCAATGTAGGTAGGAAGAAATGGAAGCCACGAGCAGGCTATCTCGGTGGCTGAACTAGTGCTGGATGGCATCATTTTAATTTCGTAAACTTTAAAGTTTGAACTGTAATTTATTAAGGATGTTATGAGGTTTTTGAGCTTAACTTCGTCTTAAAGTTTCAGGTACGCTTTGTCGCTTTAAGAAAAGAAATCAAATCTATGAACTTTAGTTCAAACTCAAAGAGTTCGTCAAGGTCATTAAAGAAAGTCTTTTTTTCAATAATTTGGCTTCCATTCTGGCCAGCACGGGATACTTTCACAGGAAATGAAAAACATTTTCCTTTTCTCGCTGGTCCCCACAACTTAGACAGAATGTATTGTTAGGAATGCCCAATTTCACTGCTTGTTCCCTTACATGCTCAGTGTCTGTGTGCATATATTGTAACGTCACTGGGTATGACTTGCCTGGGTCTGCATGTAAGGTTATTTGTTCAGATTTTATTGTCGATGGGCAATATTTATCTTGATATAATGCAGTTGGTAAGACTATACCCCACGTCTGTGTGGTTTGATTTTGCGAGAAAAATGAATTCTTTCAACACCAAAAGGAAGGTTATCTCATTCATAGACATTGAGGTATGTATGAAGGGCTGATACTTACCTGGCCGGTTATTGCCCCAAAAGCTAGCTAGAATGAAACGGAAGCCAGCTATAGGATTGTCACTGAGTCCCAGTTCATTATCGTGAACTCACTTCATCATTGCAAGACCAATTTAGAGGGTGGATAAGGACGTGTGAATCGCTAAAATAGCCTCCTGACTGCCCGACAGAATAGCTGTATTTCGGTTTTGATTGCGATCTATAGGTGTAGTATTTTGAATGCTTCCCTCATTGCTAGAAATTAAGCTTGAAAAACACTCCTTTCGGAATGGGAAGATAGCCCACAGTAGCAGGGGTATCGTTTTCGCTATTGAAGGTCTGGACAGAACCTTAACAAGTATGGAATTCCAGACGTCAGAACAATACAAACCTTGGGCACAATGAGGCCAAGATCCTTTTGTGGAGTTAACAGCTTCGGGAAAGATGCTTGGAGTTTTAATGGCATTATCCTCGATCTCCGAGAGTTTGACCTCGCAACGTGCTGGGGGACAGATTTGTATCAGGGTTGTATGGGGTATTGGGTTTGAATACTTCATACTTCCGGTTTTAAGGAAACGACACCATTGGACAGTAGGGGTGAAATTGTGATACAAAAGACTCTCAGATTTGTTTAAAAGAAGGTACTACGGTAACACTTTAGACAGTTTCAGTGTAGAAATTAAGGATTTGAACTTAAAATCGCATCGGCAAGCTATTCAACGTTGTTAAAGACATTCCATTTGTGAAAACGCTCGTCAATTGAACCATAAAAGATCTCATCCAGCTAGTCTGGTATTTCATAGCGTTGCTTTTGGTACTGCAAGAGGATTCCACCAGAGAACAAAACACAAATAAGCAAGCTAGCACCCTTTGAAATCAATTCATATGGTGTTTCAACATCATCCGTTGTGTCAGTTATCATAAACAATTTAAAAGTTATCCCTTACGATAAGTTTAGCAGTCCTACATTCATACACACTTAAACTATCATTACTTACTTGTCCACACATCAACACAATTTACCAAATTAAGAGAACTTCGCAGACAGAATTAATGCCAAAATCACTTAGTTACATTTTCTTGAAACTTTATGGCTAGAAGGTCAATTCCATTCCAGTGTTATAAAAGCCAAAAAAAAAAACTACACTCTTCTAGAACCAAGGTCCTAAATGAAGGTGTGATGTGATCAATAGCATCATCAGCAATGTCCTTAAACAGAAAAAAAGGAAATCAAGACAGCATTTAAATAACATTTTGGGCCGTTTGATATGCAAGCGGTATTGGATGGGTTCAAATATGTCCATCGTGACTACATGATATCTTCAAATCATTTTCTTAAATTTCTTAATGGGCCATTAATTGTCATTGAAATTATCTTTTTACAACCATTAACATTTCACTGACATCCTACTTCCCTTTTCCATATCGATGGTACACTCCGGTTTTCGTATTCATTTTTAACCTTCATCGATTAAGTTTCTGCCTCCATCTGCTCTATAACTAGGTTCCAGCCCGGCCTTTCTTCAGCAAGTTCTTCCGCTTCTATCAACTATACCGAATACACCGGTCAACATGAATTTTGAGTCTGAGTTCTGTACCGCAGATTTTGATTACTTATGCCTAACTTAAAAATATAAAAATATTTTTACATTATAAAGTTTGCTTTTGCTTTTGCTACCAGAACGAAATTTCAAATTTGGCTGGAAAACCCCTATTTTCAGTTTGATTTATATTTTAAAGTAAAACAAGTTATGAAATATATATATTTTTTCAACTTTTATTATTGAAAAATGAAAATAAAAACAAAAATTCAAAAAAAAAAAAAAGAAAAAACAAAGTCTAAAAATGAATATTTTTTGGATTTCTCTTGTGAAAATAAGAACTTTCTCGTATGAGGCCCCAAATGTAATCACCCATCATATTTTCATTATATTGTCCTTGATAACGTTGTTCAAAATTCATTATATCTTGGTGGAAGCGTTCCCCCTGCTCTTCTGAATATTCACCCAAGTTATCTTTAAATTTGTCTAAGTGCGCATGAAGCAGGTGCACTTTAATGACATTCTGCAACCCATGGCTTTGAAGCTTACAAGCATACCTATTTGAAATCAGCTCTTTATAATTGTCAGCCTTTTTGTTGCCAAGGAAGCCCCATGTATTACTTCTTTAAGACTGAGTCACGCTTGTTTTTCATGGCTGCTCAGGAGCTGTATAAAATTTTCACACGCCATTATTTTCCTTATTTGAGGACCTACGAAAATACCAGCTTTGATTTTAGCTTCCGAAAGTTTCGGGAAAAATGATTTCAGATATTGAAAGGCTTCAGAGTCTTCGCGAAGAGCCTTTAGGAACTGCTTCATAAGCCCTAATTGTATATGCAGTGGAGGCATTAAGACATGTTCAGGCTGTACAATTGTGGTATTTTTGATGTTATGTTGTCCGATTTCAAAATCTCTTCGTTGAGGCCATGAGTGCTGCGTGTAGTGTAATGCATCGTCTCTGCTAGAGGCCACCACATCTCTCTCTTACATCATAATTGCTAAGGCTCTGGAAAAATCTAAAGCATTATTCACATGAGCACGACCTAAGTACGAAATGTCAACTTTTCATGATATTTACCACAAAAGAAAACTTTATTAATCATTATTGGCGTTTCTATTTATTTTTCGATGCACCTCATCAGAAAATATAGTTTAAATAACAGACTCAAAAAAATTTTTTTTTTGTTGACCTGTGTTATCGACCGACAACGGCATCCAGTCGAATCCTAACTTTTTCGGGTGTCCATCTCCAGCGCAAATTTTGCTTCTTTCATATCCGGAATAGTCCTTCCTTAAAAACGGGGAGAACTTTTTCTCCTAAGACTTTTCTCTCTAACGCGGCCAATAATTCAAATTGTCTTTGACTAAGCTACCAAGTTTTGGATCCTTTATTATGCAAGTGCTTTCGTCTTATAACTATAAAGGTACAGCACTAGGTTCATTTTCAGCTGAGTTCAAAATAAAAATCTAGGAATCGTTATCATTTATCTTCTTAATTTGAATTGAGCTATGAAATACAGGGATTTGTTCTTTTGGCTTATGCTGAGTAGTTGCAGTTATTATAAGTGATAGTCACAATTGACATATTATGTCACAATAATGCAAAATCCTAATATATGGCTTTCGTATATCAATGAAGCATTCATACCTAGTTGAAAACTAATTGAAACCTTTTGCCAGACGTGGTACCACGATCACGCCGACATTCCATTGACTCAGAAGAAATACACGAAAAAAGCGCAGTTTCGCAATTTTTCTTCTCAGAGTTCTTGAAAAAACTATGGTTAATCAATTGCAGTACAAAAAAATATATTCACACAGCTTAAAAAATCAAACTCCATGATATGTATAGAAGATTTCAAAACACATCCTCTCCTAATACCTACCTGCATTGTTTTTATTTCATTTCCAGTCACACGAAATAATACACCCAAGTGTTTTCACTTGTTTTGGTTTATTTCCTTGCTATTCAAACAATTCTAATGAATATTTCGCCTTTCCTACCTACTCCGCTTTCAGGATTTTTTTATCTACTCCCGCACTATTATTTATGATAAAAGAAAAAAAATCTTCACATCTTTTAAGATCGCACAAGTCCTTTTCATTTCCGAGAATGTTTTTCCTATTGGCATCGATGACTGGCCTCAACGACAACGACATCGACGCGACGCACGCAACGTCACTCTATAAGTGCTTCATCCTTTAGGAAAAATTTAACGGAATGTTTTCTGTTCCCATAGGAACAAATTAGATTAATTCCTGGAAATCGGGTTACTTTTTTAGTATGTCATAGAATCAGGAACCATAAAATGAAAAATATTTTTTAACAGATTTCCCAACAACAACAAAAAGGACACCGAAAACATCAAACAATATTGACGGTCAGCAATTGAATTTATCGACATTATCGTCGTCGTTTGTCCTGTTTGAGGATATTTTTATGTCAATGAATTTTGAATTTTCTTTTGCTTTTTTTCTCACACTTAAAATAGTATCAGAAGGAATCGAAATGCAATTTGATAAATTTTGTGAGGGGTTTGGATTTCGATGCGGCGAAATTCGATGGACAGTATTTTTCTTATAGCGAGAGTGATTCTTGTTGACAAAAAAAAATTCCAAGAAAAACTGTTATTTGCTATCAAAAAATAAAATAAATAGAGTTGCGCGACAGCTCTTGAAGAGCCAAGGCCTAGGTGGCTTACTATCATCAACAATTCTCTAGGTGAGTGTGAAGAATTGAGGGGACCTACAATTTAACGCCGATTACGAGAGGCAAAGTTGAGAAGCACTTTTCTATGACAGATGATACTCTTGGAAGTTTTGTCAGTTCTTTGCAAGAGGCAGTGCCCGTCAAAGATGAAATTGAAATCGATGGGCACGAGTAGAACTCGAACCCACGACGCACGTTCTGCTTAGCAGCCAACGCACCTAACCACTAAGCTACGGACACTACGCTATCGTTTATAAGAAAATTATCGTTACCTTCTTAGGCGACAAAGGAGAGTTTGCAACTAACTCCTTAGAGCTTCTTGAACACGACCAGAACGAAATTCGCTCTCAACGTTTTCTGCCCACTAATAAAGGGTTTTCCCGCTATTCGGTAGCTGTCACTTTTGAAGCTGTCATTTTTTGACATTTGCCAAGTAGAAACTGCGCCATTAATAAAAATGGAACGATACACGCTACACGCAACAACGCATTGAAATTATTAAAATTCACTATAAAATGGTGAAAATTTGGCAGAGACGGTTCGTAAAACTAAAACATTTTTGGGAAGTCGTGAAGCACCTTGTCGGACCGCAATACCGAAATTGGTGGACAATTTCGAGCTGTTGGGACAAGTTAGTGATGTGAAGAATAAAACCCGTGCACGTCGTCGCTCAAGAACAACTGAGAATATTGCTGTTGTAGCCCTAAGTGTTGAAGAAAACCCAGGTTTGTCCATTCCTCGTCGTTCTTTGGAATAAGGCATTCCACAAACGTCATTACACTGTATTTTGCATAAAGACTTGGGTCTTAAGGCTTATAAAGTTCAGTTAACACAAGAACTCAAGCCCGCTGATCATCAACAACGTCGTGTCTTTGCTGATTGGGTCCTTGAAATGCATGAAAATGATCCGGATTTCATCGAAAAATCATCTTGACTGATGAGGCCCATTTCCACCTCGGAGGCTACGTCAACAAGCAAAACTGTCGCATCTGGGGCTCGGAAAACCAAGAGTTATTGTTGAAAAGCCTCTCCATCCTCAACGCGTGACTGTTTGGTGCGATTTATGGTCCGGCGGGGTCATAGGACCTTACTTTTTCGAAAATGAGGCTGGAGCAACAGTTTCGGTCAATGGATTGCGCTATCGAGAGATGATTAATGATTTTTATGGCCGGAATTATATGGAATTGATCTAGACAACGTTTACTTTCAACAATCCGGTGCTACGTGCTACACATGCAATGAAACCATCGATCTTTTACGGGAAAAGTTTCCGTGGCCACCGAGATCTTGTGCTTTAGCACCTTGCGACTTCTTCCTTTGGGGCCACGTGAAAGATAAGATCTACGACAACAGCCCAGCGTCGATTCAAGACCTCAAAGATGGAATTCGTGAGGCTATTGAGGACATAGGGCAGACACTTTGCGATTTGGTTATGGAAAATTTCATAGAAAGGATATGGTCCTGTAAGCGTGATCGTGACGGCCATTTTGCTAATGTTGTGTTCCAGTTTAACGGCATACCTTCCTCTTAATAATGAAATAAACATCCGATCATTCATCTCAAAAAATGCCATTTTCCTTTGAATATCAAAACAACACCTCTTATTGGAAAACCCTTTACTTCATTTTTGAATGCAGTTATTGTTTTGGAATTTTAAACTCTCGTAATTAGGAAGTAGTTCACTAAACAGTTGTTTCCCCTTTTTCCCACAACACACTATCTTCTTCTTCAACAATTTTTATTCGTAGTTTTTCGGTTTTTGGTTTACCTCTGAGCAGATTCCCTAACTGTCATCAATCAATCAATTCTATGACAAACTCACAAACTTTCTTCATCGGAACTAGCTCAGAGCTTCATTAATTTGCTCAGGATAAAATGGACGAGCATAGCGAGCTCAATATATTAATTTGTTTTTCATGATTTGACAGAAGTGACAGTTCTGCCTTGTTCCTTGTTCTGAGTGGTCAGTGATTTTATCGCTCAGAAATACTCCTCGGAGCGGCAAATATCACACAACTATGCAGTTTTGAACCACAGATCAGAGAACAGAGATGACAATGTAAGCTTTTGAAATGCATTGTCCCTACAATCATCTGAAAACCCGGGAATGTTGAGTATATTGTGCTTTCACGGAAACATTTCTTCATGTATACGAAATGAAAAACATATTTATTTGGAGTCACTTTCTCATCTTCTTTTCTTTGATCTCTAGTCTGATCCTTAAACAAAAAGAAACATTTTGCAAATTGAGGCTCACCCCCTGTTCAGCCTCCTGCGAAATACAAATTTCAGAAAATGACATAACAATAGAAGGATGATTGAAAAGACGTCAAAAAGAACCAGCTACTTGTCCTTTGGAACTACGTTTGAGAGATGAAAATGACTGTTGACGTATTCGATATACATAGGAAAGAGGTTCTAGATATAACACTTGCTTCTGACTTCATGCACAATTTGATTTCGAACTGGGTATTCTGAAAGGAGAGTTCCTTCTCCGACGCGACGTGGCAAATAAATCTATGAGATTTCGTAATCACCGTAACACAAACTGAAAGCGATATAAGGAAGAAATTGCACAACTGCTTGACTACAATCTTCTCAAACAACCCTCATCCTTCTTTTAACCCTGGAGGCGATCACAACAGCAATAGACATGCTGCAAATAGAGAAATCACTCATTGATCTAATATCTCATGCCTAACAGCAGGACAACAACGTACAGCATATGAGGAGTTTAACTACCATCAGATCGGTGAATCGAGAAACCCTCCACGGACCACGATGGGGTCCCTCCGCCTCTTTTATGGAACATGATAGTAAGCTACTTTCTGACATCATTGAAATCAGACGTTGAAAGACAACGTTGCAATATCTGTATCCAGGAAACAGCCTCAAGTTCTGTCTGGACTCCTACAAAACGCCTTACACGACTTACCAACTGGGAAAATAGGAGCTTTTGCACCCGATTATTGTAGGAGCTGTCAGGATGAGGAGGAAATAGAAACCATTAAACACCTGCTCTGTGACTGTCCGAACTTCCAAACCAACCGACTCCGTCATTTTAGGAACAGGTTTGTTGGAGAACTGGATGATCTAGCACAGGTCTCAATGGCAAATATGAAGAAATTTATAGATAGCACAAGCTGGTTCGTTAACGAGCCGGTCTACGTTCATCGACAACTTTGAATAGCATCGATGCTAACCTTTATTTTTATAGGGGATCACAATGGACCAATAGGCCCCCGTGTATGCAACAGTCCACGCTGTGCACACCCCTCATAACCTAACCTAACCTAACCTAACCTAACTGGGCAAAGCATTGTGGCTTGGAAAAGGTACACAATTTCTCTTAGCTTTTCCAACCAAGCCAAATATTAAGGCCTCATTTTAGATAAAAAAAAACTAAATTGGAAGGCAAATATTGATGACAAGAAAAGGTGGCTACTGCTGCAGTCTTTACTTGTAAAAAAGCCATAGGCTCAAAATGGGGCTTCTCCCCAAAAATAAGCCACTGGCTATACATTTCGGTAATCAGACTGCTACTCATTTATGGAGTGGTCGTATGGGTGACCGAACCGGACAAGATGGTAATCACGGGAGCACTTCGTTAAACACCAACAGAAGCTTTAGAGGTACTTCTAAGCCTAACACCTCTTGATTTCTTCTCCAAAATGGTGGCAGCCAGCGAGAGGCTCAGAGCCACCTATCAATGGATTAGTAACCAGCACTGGTCATACTACTATCTTAGACAATTTCAGATCTATCCCAGTTTGCTTAGAATATACCAACCCAAAAATGGTATTTGATCATAACTTCCATGTTTCTATCCCTTCAAGAAATTCTTAGGAAGAAGAAAGACCTCTGGAAGAAAACATCATGATACACTTCTATAGAGACGGTACATATCTACTCGAAACAACTGAATCTTCCCAATCAATGTAGTGTGTTCCAGGCGATAAAAGAGGAATAAAAGGATACCTATACATATTTTCTAGGAAAGCCAAGCCGCTCTCAAATCTCACATAACTTTTAAACATTCACCTCATTTGGGTGCCGGGCCACAGATTATTCCGGGAAATTTCAAAGCTGATGAGCTCTCCAAAACTGGAACACTTCTGCCCACTGTTTAGCAAAGATATAACATAGGAATACCACTGGCTACATGCAAAAATCTTCTCAAACAATATGCTCTATAATCAAGAAATGCTAGATGGTCACAGTGTACCACCTGCCTAGCAACAAAACAAATATGGCCAAGCATAGACCTGAAATCAAAAGGCTTGATTTCCCTGAGCAGACATAGTAGGTATAAGCACCCAACTGTGGTCATAACAGGAAACTACCTCATAGGTAGACATGCTATGAGGCTGGGGGTCTACACCTACACAAATGACTTCTGTAGAAGCTGCCTAGACGAGGAGGAAGATGAAACAATCCAACATCCACCTCTCTCGAATAGAAAAAATAACTATCTCGGTAATATAGTACCAGTGAACTGGCAACGATCGACACAAGATGTCTCTCTAATTTCATTTAAAGTACAAAATGGTTTGTTTACGTCCATTACTCTCTCATGAGTAACTTTTTTATTGGTATTACAATGGACTCTTTAGGTCTAAGTCAGTCAAGAACTTCTAGAGGGCCGCCAATCTAACCTAACCTAACCTATAAATGTGTTGGGTTCTGAAATCCAACTCTTGCAGAAGCTTAAATTACACAAATGTTCCCGTAAAAAATTGAAAGTAATCCTGATTTTCAAACTTCTACTCGCGTTTTTGGGTAAATACCAACATTTGGAGTGTAGATTGTGCTGAAGCTAATGTAGAGATGCGCTATTGAAGCCCTTAAAAATATTGACAGCCTGGTGTTTTTAATTGTCCGTTGGGTAAAAAAAAAAAACAATATTGGACAGAGGGTAACAAAGTTGGTAGGACTTTGATCGATATTATCGATATTTCTTTCCTGAATTTTATCGCCTTGATGTTGTTTGTTGTATGTGAGCTGAAAAGCACTCGCCCTGGATTCGCAAGCTGGCCTTTAAGATTGTACCTACAATGTGGAGTTACGTCGTAGAGATTATGGTCTTGTGATCAGTGGCGTAGCAAGCCCGAATATAGGCGTGGGCAAAGTCTCATCCGCGAGGCCATTTCCATGCACATAAATATTACTCACCTTGAGCTATAGTAATACATATCATATTAATTAAAAAATGAAAGCGGGAAAAAAGTAAGTTTATTTGCAATTTCACAAAAGCAAAGCTTTTCGACTCTTTGCTTTGCTGAAGTCTTCTAAAAGAGAAGTGTAATTTATTTTAGAAGCTAATTCAGCTTCTATGGACAAAACTCCTAAGGCTGATAAACGTTCTTGTTTGATGGCATTTCTCAAAAAAAAATTTATAATTTTCAATTTAGAAAAACTACTTTCTGCCGAAGCAGTACTTACAGGAATAGTTAACATTATTCTTAATGATATGTATACGTTGGGGTATATATCTTTAAATCATTGGTTTTAATATATTGGATCAGCTGATTTGGATCTTCAATTGAATCTGGGATATTAAGTGTTAAAACAAGCAATTCTTCATGCAGCTCGAAAGCTTCAATGTCTTTGTTAACCCCATGCTGAAGTCCGGCGCTTAAGGCATTACAGTGGTTCAAAACCTCACTGCTGTTCAAAGATTTTAAATTCTTAACTTCGTATAAGAAACCGAAGTTATGGTAAAATTGTGTAAGGGAAGAAAATCGTGTGTCGTTATCCTTAACAATGGCGTCTACCATACTAATAAAAAATTCTATTTTGAATTTTTTTTTCTGGAGAAGCAAAAGGTTCATCAGCAGCTTCGTAATCAAACATTTTCTTTTTAAGGCAAATTTTTTTTCCTTTAAAGGTAGTTGAGATCTCAAACTTGCTTTTTTCAATAAACTCGTTTGATTTTTCAATGCAGTCCTCAAAACCTGATTCGCGAAAACTTTGCATCCATGATCGAAAATTGTTCAAATTTTCTATTGCTTTTTTAAGTTTATATTGAACTTTTGCCAGATTTTGTTGATATTGTTAACACGAATTAAAATTTCGTACCACACATGTATTCTTTACTGAACATTTCAGTAAAAATATCTTTGCAGTCACATAACATACAGCATCATCTGATTGATTTTTCAGACAAATCAAACAGTCAATCACGTCATCAAATTGTGATAGAATTGATCTAACTGATGCGATTCGGCTCCATCTCGTATCTGATAAGGGTTTTAGTGATATTTTCAATTTTTTTTTGTAATATTTCCCATCTTTTGCTTGATTTTGAAAATAGCACATACATTTTTTGGATGAAACCGAAAAAAACCTTTCCGGTGGAAGAAGTATTTGCTGCGTCTACCAAAATGAGGTTCCAGCTATGGCAACCACAAGCAGTGAAGAAAGCCCTAGGATTGATGGCCAATATTCTGGATTTGACACCCTTGTTTATACCAACCATATTCGCGCCATTATCGTATCCTTGGTCTCTGCAGTTCTGAATATTTAAGTCGTTTTTTTCCAATTCTTTGAGTATCGTGTCTGTTAAGAACTCTCCTGTTGTCTCGGATACAGCCAAGAAACCAGGAAAGTGCTCTTCAGAGGTGCCGGTATAGACGTCAACAAATCTTAATATAACCGACATTTGTTCGATGCAACTAATGTCCCTCGTACAATCTAGCATTATAGCATAGTACTTAGTACATAGTACATTCATTTTATTTCAATACGACCGACAGCGGCTTCGCGCGAGGCCCCTCCAGGTGCGAGGCCGTGGGCGGTCGCCCCACTCGCCCACGCCTAGCTACGCTACTGCTTGTGATCGTTAATCGGACGGGAAGATAGTTGAATACACATTTGCTACAGAATCAGGGTATTTAACGGGAAAACAAAGTCTCTTTTATGAAAATGAATTTGACATCGAGATAATTCTAGGGTATGTACCTACCAACACCAACATAAACAGGCTGTCAAAGTTTGAGATATTATAAATGAAGACATGAACTTGACATTTTAACATAATTTACAATAAAACGACTTGGGAACATTTTAATTGTGCTTTTCTATTATTTCAATATAAGAAACTGGCGCCCAACGTCTGTGTCTATTGTTGCACTGGTTTGTATTTCCATTGAGAGTGACAAACTCACTTTCTTGTTGGATACAAAACTAACTAATAATACGCAGCAAACAATGTCAACAAAGTAACACAGTTTACCATTGACGATTTGCAACAATTCATCGATTAAAGTTTATATCGCATTCACGTCGGTCGTCGTCATTGTCGTGTCGTCTTCGCCAGGCGCCACAGTCTGATCAATAGATTGCATATTTTTTTATATCTGACATTTAATGAAATTAACGATCTCTTCACATTCAAGTACGTTTACAAGTAAGTAGGTAATCTTCTCATCTTGTTTTCAACAAAAGACCTAACACTAGACGGCATCAGGCATGGACATAACAACTCGCAAAGTGATTGGTGGAAGTTTATGGATCCGACAAAAATGCAAGTATGCGATACATGTGCATGGATAAGGATATGAATAATTGTACCTGTTAAAAGGGAATTGAATGCTCAACATTAATTAATAATTTATTCTGAAAACATTAAAAATGTTCTTGATCAAAAATCTTAATTTCCTTCTTAGAAAATGTTGAGTTAATCCTTTAATCATACCTTTTTTAATATTTTTTAGTCATAACTGCCTGATTCATGTTGTGAAGACGTCAAACTCTACATTACCAACATATTTGTATAAACCTATATAACATCAGAATGCAAAGGTATTAAGAATAAGCACAGTTCATCAGCCATTTGTATAACTAAGCCTCTAGGCAAATCGCCAGCCGCCATTTTGTCGGAGATTTCTAGCTAGTACTTTCTTGGTGTAAGAAAAACTTGTTATTTGTGTTTAGCTGCAGGGTCTTAGGTTAAATGGATTTTTTCGTTTAAATTATTTTGATTCGAGTTGTCAGCTGATGGCAATACTGAATGCGGGTCAATGCATAAAGGATTTATGAAAAACATTTCAAGATTTTTGCATTAATTTAAATGAAATGTTTGAAAGGCGGATCTAAACACAAACACACGCGCCTGCAGAGATCTGAATTACTTTTGCAACGAACTTTTGTGCGTATTTTTCCCCATGGTAGCAAATGTCCTGGGAAGCAGGAATGCATTTATTTAGATTCCAAGACTGGAAACGATTGCTACAGAAGACCTTTTTGTGTTATGGTACGTGCCTACTGTGTTGTTTTCAGTTGACTGTTTTCAATATTAACAAAGTTTATTCTTTGGAATACAATTTTAGTGATTTTAAATCAATATTTTAGCCAAGGACGTTCCATAGCCTCCTGACCAATTGTCTATATTTGGAGCCATCGGAGTGCTTAATTGCAAATTTGTTAGACTTACAGGTTAGGTTAGGTAATGTTGTAAGGGATATGCAAAGCACGTAGCTGTTGCTTACACGGAGGCCTATTGGTCCATTGTGATACCCTATAAACAAGGTAGCTTTTATGCCTCTACAACTATTGGTTAACTATAGACTGATTAATTTACGAAGCAGCCTGTGCTATCAATGAATTTCCTCATATTTGCCATTGAGACCTGCGCCAGATCTTAAAGTTCTCCAAAAAATCTATTTGCGAAGTACGGAGTTGATTTGTTTGGAGGTTTGGACATTCACAGAGCAGGTGTTGACTAGTTTCTATTTCATCTTCATCCTGAGATCCTGACAGCTCCTGCAGAATTCGGGTGCAATAAGGCCCCCGTTCTGTTGGCCATGATGCCTATGACCTGACAATGACCTGTTAGTACACCTATCAAGTTTCTAATGTTCTTTTTACTCAGCGATAAAAAATATCTGCAGAAAGCCAACAATTCCACCCACCCTTCGTCAACAACCTGGTAGGTCCTTATCAGTGTGGCTTCAGACCCGGAAAGTCCACCATCGATCAAATATTCACCCTACGGCAGATCTTGGAGAAAACCCAGGAACTTCAAATCGGTACCTACCACCTTATCATCGATTTCAAGGTCGCGTATGACAGCGTCTATAGAGACCAACTATATAGAGCAATGCCTAGTTTTGACATCCCAGAAAAACTCATCCATCTGTGTAAGATGACAATGGAAAATTCACGCTGTTCCATCATGGTCGGGAAAAAACTAACGGACGCTTTTGATGTCAAAAAAGGTTTTAGACAAGGCGATGCGTTGTCATGCGATTTCTTCAACATCATTCTTAAAAAGATTGTGCAAAGCTCCAATGTCAACACTAGAGGCACAATTTTTCAAAAGTCCGTCCAGCTACTAGGATACGCAGACAACATTGATATAGTTGGAAGAACACAGCGTGATGTCAGTGGAGCTTTTGTGAGCCTTGAGATGGAGGCCAGGAATATGGATTTAGCGGTTAACGAGGGCAAGACCAAGTTAATGCTGTCGACAAGAAAGGACAACCAACATCGACGTCTTGGAGCAAATGTCAACAAAGACCGATTTAACTTCGAGGTACTTAAGGACTTAGTCTACCTGGGATCCGCTATCAACTCAGACAACAACACCAGCGCTGAAATCAAACGAAGAATCACTCTTGCCAATCGCTGCTTCTTTGGACCTAGAAGGCAATTGAGTTGTAAAGTCCTCTCCCGAGCAACTAAAGTAAAACTAAAGTGACACTCTACAAAACCCTCATCGTCCCAGTCCTCATGTATGGTGCGGAGACATGGACTATGAACACATCTGATGAAAACGCTTTGGGCTGCTTTGAGAGTTGGTCCTGTTGGTTCTGTCTGCATTAATGGAGAATGGAGACGAAGATTCAACCAAGAACTGTACGAGCTCTACAGCGACACTGACCTAGCCAGAAAAGTTAAGGTCCAACGGCTTAGATGGTTGGGTCATGTTGAGCGAACGGAAAATAATGCTCCGGCTCGTAGAGTCTTCGAATCCAATCCGGAAGGACATCGCAGAAGAGGAAGACCGCGACTCCGGTGGAGCACACAGGTGGTAGAGACAGTTAGCCAGGGACCGAGCTGGCTGGAGAAGTTTGTTGGGTGAGGCCCTGGTCCGACCTGGACTGTAGCGCCACCATAAGTAAGTAAGTAGAGATTCCTTTTCATTAATTTTCGGCCATAAACTTCTAGATATAATACAATTGTCCCTGGTCTCCCAGGCGTTATTGATCCGCTCTTTAGTACTTTGGTCTAATTTCCTCTTGAGCACACCAATCGGGACGTGTAGTTCCATTGCTGGATGGATGTTTCTTCTTCTATTTGCAATTGACTCTTTCCATGCCGGTTCATCTCGGTTCATCTGCTGTTCCGTTCCCTCCTATTTTATACTATGTCCATGGACCCTGCTGTTTGCATGTGTGGCAAATGCCTGCAGTTCAAGACTGCCTTTGATCTTATGGTCTCACTTGCTAAAGCTTTGATAGCTGGCTGTCCATGAAAATTGTTATCTCCAAGGAGTTTAGTTTTTCTTGGTGCTCAACTACATTCATCTGGGAATTTGTATGATTCTCTTATATTGGGACGTTGGCAGATCACCTCAGCTCCTCTTCCAAGATCCATTGTTGAAGGGGATGCCCCGTTCACCGACGTGCGAGTCTTTCGGGTATTAAAATAGAGAAGTCCTAATTGAAATCTTTTAAGGGTGGAATGTAGTCAGTGGTCTCCTTCAATCCTGGAATAGTGTCACATCTTTTCAAGAAAGACCCATGTCGATAGGTGCTGTGCCTCCAAAAGCCCAGCATGTGTAGAAAGCACACAATACTTTTTTCATTCTCCCCTCAGAGAATCAAACGACCAACAAAACGGTGGAACTTGACAATTCCCTCATTGCTTCTACAAGCGGAACAAACGGTATGGAGAAAACCATTGGGTCCACTCACAGAATCACCATAGTATATTTGAAGGTTTCAATCAAGAGTATAGAAAAAGGAATCATCATCAGGAAGAGAACAGCTTTCTACTGTTTTAAATCACGGTTTCACGTCACCAGTGAAATGAACCCTAATTGCTAATTCAAATGAGCTAGCCGAAGTAACAATCTGCCTAATAAGCACCTAAATCCCCAGAAAAGATGAAATCATTGCCACCATCAAAGCATTTAAGAACAACAAAGCGGTTGGATTTGATGTTATTCCTGCAGAGCTCTTACGAGCAGCCCCAATAACATCAAGCTTGGGAGAGCTTTCCTGACTTACAACACTCGGAGCCTTAGAGTAGGACTGGTAAAATCAAAGTCCCAGTGTTGTTTGCCCAAACCGAAATTAGTAGCGGTTCGCTAAGGTAATTCTTCGTTGGATCTCCACTAAGGTGTCGTTTGTCGGATTGATGTTTGTTCCAGGTAGGTGAACTCCTTAACTACCTCGAAATTGCTGCTATTAACAGTGATGTTTTGTTCTAGGCGGTGGACATATGTTCTTTTATTTGTTGATAGAATGTACTTATTTGCTATGAAGGCCTCAAGCACAGCTCTCAAGGATCAACCGATGATGCTATGTCGTTCGCATAAGCCTAGGAGCTGGGTGGATTTGTTGAAGATACTGTTTTCCTTGCTCACACCTGCTTTATCTGCTCCCTAAACCCTGCGCATGTTTGAAACAACTCAGATGAGCTGTTATCCATTTGCACACTGCACTGCGTATTGATTAACGTCATGCGGCACTGCTGGATGAGTTTGTTCGGGATCCCAAATTCAGACATCGCCATCTTAAGCTGTTGGCGCTGGATGCTGTCATTAAACAGCTTTGAAGTCCATGAAAAGAGGGTGGATTTCGACTTGACATTCGTTGGTCCTTTTCAGGATTTGCCTCAGTGTGAATATTTTGTCTATCGTTGTTCTGCCTGTCCTAAAGCCACTGGTAAGGGCCGATCTAGAGCATGTAAGTGAAGCGGCTTAAAGGATCAAGGATTAAAGAAAAGTGATCTAGCTCAAGAAGCTGAGTGAGTAGGTACAATGCCTTTGATGAATGAATTTTGTGGACAGGTATTCAATTAATATAAATACTCAAGTTCATGCCATACGAAAAGTTCCTAAGCCAAACAGTGACATTTGACGTTAAGCTCATTATGTTTGCAGGACAGATATTCAAGCTTGAAAATTGTGAGCCACCAAGTGCCTACAAGTTAACAATATTACACCTTGACTGAAAAAATTGACATTTACTTAAATTAAGTCCATTTATGGTAAGTACTTTGACTTATCAGAAATATGCTAATGTCTGCTGCACTCCAAGACTATAATTGCAGATTAGAATTAATCAATTCTATAAACTGAATGCATCGCCATTGCAACATCTCGCTTGAAGCTTTGCCTCTAATACGCCAGAACCAAAGTCTGAGCCAAATCAATTTCATTCAAGACTACAATCGACCTCTGATGAAGCTGCAATTGGCCCCAGTGCAGCACCAGGGCAGCCAGCGCAGCGCAGCGTTAGAATTCCATTACCAATTAAAATTCCTGATATATAATCACCTACATGCATAAGCAAATAGAAAAATATTCTATTACTTATTTCATTTGTTATAACCACACCACCATGCCGATACCAATCCACCTTTCTGGAGGCCGTGCATAAAAATGTTGGACTTTTTTTTTAATTTATTTATATTTTCCTAAGTCACCTATAACGTCGTCGTCGTCGTCGTCGTCGTATGGTAGTCGCGTTGTCATCGTCGTGGTCGCCATCATGTGACCAGTTTTCCATTCAATCTTTTTCTCCAACGACACACTAATGTACAAGATTTTATCATAGCTCAAGAATGCATTCCGAGAAAAACCAACCGACAAACCGAACAAAACAAAACAAACAAAATGAACTTCTATGATGATTCGTGTATCTTGTTTTTCCATTCACAAATCCTGCAGCCAGCAGAATAAACAAAAAAAAGTGTTATTAATAGATTCAACCTTCGATCTTGGTGGGTTTTATTTGTTGAATAGATTAAGGCTCGGTGCGCGGAGGTGATGGCAAAGGGGGATTGGGGGTAGTTTCTATGCTAAAGCTATAGAAATGCAGGGCGCGGGCTTTTGAAGTCGTGGTCTACGATTGTGAAGCATATACAGCAGACGTACAATTATTTGAATGTTAGTCATGGCTTAAACACTTGTAACATTAATTAATGATTTGGTGGGGGGAGGGTGGATTATGCCGTGTGGAACTATTATGGAAGCGGAAATTGCTTTGCTTGATTAGATTGGGAATGACGAGAAATCAGGTAGATTTAAATAAGCCATTTTGATTATTCCTAGAAGAAAAAGTTCTTGAGTCACTTATTGATTGGCTTTTGACATTCTAATGATAATGACTAAAGTGAGGTTCTAGGCAAAATTCTTATGAAAAATGACAAACTTCTAATTTTCTACAAACATTTCAGAGGAATGTTTAACATTTTTAAGGCACTTGCTAACATAAAGTATCAAGATTATTACAACAAGTCCACCGCGCGCCAGGTCGGATAGAATACCTGTGGAACTCTTTAAATATGGAGGAGGTGTTTTGATGAACCGCATGCACCAGTTCATCAACAAAGTGTGGAAGGAAGAATGCTTGTTTTCTGACTGGCCCATAAGCTCCATATGTCCCATCTACAAAAAAGACGATCCTGTCCTGTGTGAGCGTCATAAACCGTTCTGCAACACAAACCGTTCGGCACGTACCAGTGTGTCTTTAGGCCAGGCAGAACAACGATAGACCAAACATTCACACTGAGGAAGAACGTGGAAAAGATCAACGAGTTTCAAGTTGAAACCCACCATCTTTTCGTCGACTTCAAAGCTGCTTATAAGATGGCATCCACCGCCTAGAGCTTACGATGGCGATGTCTGAATTTGGGATTCCGATCAAACTGATCCAATTGTGCCATGAGTCATGGCCCATTACGCTTAGCAATACTCAGTGCAGTGTACAAATGGATGACAGCTCATCCGAGTTGTTTCAAACATGCGAAGGGCTTAGACAACGTAGTGGACTGTCATGTGACTTTTTCAACACTGTCCCAGAACCCGGAGCAGTTATTGAGCGAGGCAGGTGTGCGCACGGAAAACACAATCTTCAACGAATCCACTTAGTTCATTGTTCGATTCAAGAGAGCTGTGATTGAAGAACAGGTGAAACTCGTTGGTCTTGAAGTAAATGAGGACAAAACAAAGTACAGGGTTTGTATAGGGACGCTTCAAAAGTTTTCTTAAATAAAACAAAAACGGTTTTGGATATCAATGAAATTCTTTATTCCTGTGGAAGTACATTTGATGCTTTTATGTATGGAACTCGATTTCTTTTGCATGGCCACCACGGGCACGCTTGCAGAAGTCTAGACGCTGAACGCAATTTTTGACGGATTTCAAGCATAAATCGGACGATACTGCTGCAATTTCACGTTCGATATTCGTACAAAGTTCATCAATCCTCGCTGGATTGTTGGCATAAACCATGGATTTGAGGTAGCCCCACAGGAAATAGTCTAACGGCGTTAAATCGCATGAACGAGGCGGCCAATTCACAGGTACATTTCTGGAGATAATGCGCTCATCGAACTTCGTTCTCAATAATTCGATTGTTTGGCCATCTGTGTTTCATGTGGCACCGTCCTGTTCATTTTGATCTTGTAAGATGTAGGCCATAATCTTTTCGCGAAATTCGCCACAACGACGTCACAGAGGTGCCCAACGCTTGAAAACGACGTGTGCGAGACTGATTTGGGTCTTCCGTAATTGATGCGCTAGTGGCAGCAATATTCTCAACACTACGGGCACTTCTTTGTCTCACTGGCACGGGAACATTGACAAAAGAACAATTCTTCGTGGGATTTTCGGTCTCGTAAGGGCCAATGCGAATGGAGAAGAAGGTTCAACTCGTACTGTACGAAGTGTACCAATATGTGGATGTAGTTCAGAAAGCCAAGAAAAGACGACTACATTGGCTTGGCCACATCGAGCGAATGGACGACAAAGCTCCAGCCAAGAAAGTCTTCTCATCCCAGCCCAGGTTCAAGACGACAAGGAAGGCCGAACATACAGTACAAGGATCAAGTGGCTACGGATGCCAGTGCGCTTGGTTTTGTTTCCTGATGGAGAGTGGTGCGAGGAACCGTTCACGATGGAAGGCTGCAGTATCTCTGGCTGAGATCCTTCATGGATTGTGAGTTGGATAAGTAAGTATGCATATTCTAGTTCGATGGTTTGAACAATTTATGCAAAAATCAAAATTATGTCGTTACCCGTAAACCGTAAACTGTAAACTGAAGGTGTCAGTGTCCAGGTTCTTGCTGAAGAAACATCAAAAACTATACAGTATTCTTTATTCAATAGTTTTTAAGATTGACAAACAAATTACTTATGATACCTTAAGACTAAATGGGATAGGTTCCCCGGCCGGTTAGGGTACTATTAGGATGGGAAAGTTTCCCCGACCGGTTAAGGCAGAATTAGATGCTAGCCTTTGCTAACGAATCACCGGATTGCCTTGCTGGCAACTATTTGGTGAATGCTATTTCTACTCTTGCTCCTGAGACAAGCTTGAATGTTTGATAGCACGAATTTACATTCATTTTCTACCTTGATTTGGCACTTTTGCCGTTGATGACGGCCGGCGTCGGGCGGAATATTGTTCGTTTACTACAATTATAGCTAGTTTAACGTAACAGAGCCAGAGTGAAGCTTAAAAGCAATCTTTGAGATAAGTGCATAAAGAGAATTATCTAAATAAGAATCTAAAGGGCAACCATGTTTGATCAACTTACAACGGCATTTTTATTGTGGATCGAGTTGAAAGGATCCATGAAGCAGAAAATAGGCTGGAAAATTGTTCGTATGACCCAGGAATTCTAGTAGTTGGAGCTTGACCATTTTGGCAAGATCGGTGTCCCTGTACAAACTGAAATTTCACTCAAGTATAGTTTCCTCATCTGGTGCGTTTGAGTTGTAGGATACAGAGTTTTCTTACTCAAATGAATTCCACGTCCAAGGAAATGACAAAAAAAGCTATTTCGTCAACTATATAACTCGAGAATTAAAACTATGTATCGTGTCGTTCTGACGAAGATTTCGGTGTAGGATGTGCCTTAATTTTCGCTGTTTCCTTGAGCTTGGTTTTTCAATGGGCTAAGAAAGCAATTGGATAAAAAAGCCCTCTCTTGAGCAAAAAAGGTAAAATTGTACAACACCCTCATAATCCCAGTCCTGCTGTATGGTGCAGAAGCATGGATCTTAACAAAATCGGATGAATGTGCCTTCGGCTGTTTCGAGAAGAAAGTTCTTCATGTCATCTTTGGTCTCGTGTGCATTGATGGGGAACGGAGAAGAAGATTCAACAGTGATCTTTAAGGGTTGTACAACGACACGGACATAGCCAGAAGGTTCAAAGTGCAGAGACTCAGATGGCTCGGCCCGGAAAGCCTTCGATACTATTTCCGAGGGACATAGAAGAAGAGGACGGCCGCGACTCAGGTGGCTCACACAAGGGGAAGAAGAGCTCAATCAATTTGGAGTGCAAAACTGGAGACAGCTAGCTAGTGACCGATTTGTAGCGCCACCTTATGTAAGGAAGTAAGGCCCATTTGCTGAATCAGAACATAAATTTATGTTCAACTTAAAGTTTTCATTTTTATATGGGACGTTCCGGAATTCGATAAGTTCTACATAAAATCTCCATACTAAAGATGAACTTCATGTAGAACATAAATTTATGTTCCGAATCAGCAAATGGGCCTAAGTACCTAAGTACTGATCGTATCGACTTCAATTTCCTTTCTCAAAAGCCTTTAATGTTTGGGAGACGAATTCAATGAGGTTTGTAGTTGCTAACATACCTTTCATCAAGGGGTTTGACTAGATAAGAAAATTAGCTTAGTTTGGGGATACAAGATGGCTTGGAAATCGGTCCATAGTTCTCGATAAGATTCTTGGAACCTTTTTCATGAATAGGAAAAATAAAAGATTCTTTCCAAAAGTTGGGAAAACAAGGAAAATTATCCTTGAGTTTATTTTTTTTTTGCAATCACTAAATCCTTTGTTATTGTGACTGATGCCATCGCTACATGATTGAGAAGCAAAGAAACTGGATCAGAAGATGTGGAGTTGGGGAAGTGAAGCTCGAAGGAAAGGTAAAGGATATGTAGAATTCGGTTTAAATCAGAGAAGCTACAATATGCATCTACGTAATTGGAATGATCAGAGACAGATTTCCACGTTAAGTAGATTTTCCAAAGTTTATTGCGTCTATTTCGCAATGGGCACAGTTCTTTAAGGTGAGGGGATGTACCTTGTTTTTTACTGTGAATTTTGATCTAGCACGGCAGAGTGCTGGACAGTGGCATAGGAAGTGAGCTGTATTTTCGTGCTCTTCCTCGTCGCCACAGCCTCTGCAAATGTCGTCCGTACTAAGCCCCAACTTCTTTTTGTAGTAGCCAAGTAGGTTATGTCCCGTTATGACACCTATGAGGCATCTTAGGGACTGTTTATTGAGAAGTAAAATCTTATTTGATTTTATCTTGTCATAATGAGGCCAGAGTTTCCTGGTGTTACCGCAGATTTCTAGTAGGTTCCATCTATCATTTGCTTTTTGAATGATATTATTACTAATGTTTCTTTTTAGTTCGCATAGAGGGATTCTAATGTTATGGTCTATGAGAGAGGGATCAAGTACCGAGCCTTCTCTTGCGAGCTCATCCGCTTTTTCATTTCCTGGCACACCACTGTGACCGGGAACCCAGCAGAGTCTTACGTTATGCTGCATACCAAGAACCCTTAGCTCTTCGCGACAGCAAGAAACAAGCTTTGACTTGATTTGCGTGGCAGATATCGCTTTTATTGCTGCTTGGCTATCATCTCTAGGCTGGGCCACATCGAAAAATCAATTGCATTTACAACATTTCAGTAGGTGGAGATTTCCTGGGCTGAGAGAATGTAGCAGCAAAGAGATTTCAATCAGGCAATAAGTTGCTGAAAAGATAGTGTTCTTCCACCTTTTTTTTCGCAAAAGCTTGGTCTGCTTCGCTGTTTAAATTGTTTCTGTTTTCATATTCTGCAGCAAAGAACTTCTGGGCCAGATTCTCTTTTTTCACACAAGCTAGATAGTTAGCCTTTTTTGAATCTGAATCGATGAATTAGGTACAGATGAGCTCAGTTTCCTCCTTACAACTCTCGAACTTGACTAAGAGTTCTTTGTGAATTTGAGTTAGTACAATCCGTTACGTAATGAGTACACTGTTTAAAATAGCAGTTTTGAAATTGCTATAACGTGGAACACACTCTTAAGCATATCATCTCCTGCTGTTTTAAAGTATGCTCTACTAGAGAATATGGTCGTCTCAAGTTTTCGATATCACTGTCTTAGCTTCATCATAACGATACGAACGAACGGTTGGTCAACCTTGAGGCATAGTTAGGAGAAGTGTTCCTTAACACTACAACGCTGTTTTGTTAAATAAGTCTGAGTCCCCTTCAACACTTGCCCAATGAAGGTGCCCTAAGGCGGCGACCCATATAGTCCAGCAATCTGTCAGCGTCGATGTTTCCAATTGACAGCTCAATTGACTGCAACGCGTCCTATAAGCAGCGAGTGTGCCGGATGCAACGGATATAGTTGGTTAACTTTCTGTCAAAGTATAAAACGTATTCTCTGGGACTCTTCCATCCAGAAAATATTTTGTCTACGTCTACGGTACGAGTTTTTTTCTCTAACATCATCATCCCTCCAAAAAGAAATGAATTTTGTTTGTTGACTTTTTATAGCTAGGCCTCCGTTTGGAGACACATTACGTAAGATTACGTTCTTTTCTTTACGATTGTCAAACGTAACGTAAGGTCGATGACTCGAAATTTCATTGTAAAAGTATAAATTGAATTGCTTTGGCTGAACTCGTAAACGTCAGACGAAGGCAAAGCTAAAGCGTTTTCAGCCATATGGGTCGCCGCCATTATTCTTCTTCGATTGTCCTTGATCTTGTATGTAGGCACTTTCCGAATTCTGGCTGTTATTACGTCTTATAAAATCCCCTGCATTGTTTGATTTGCAACAGATGCAATCATATAGCAGCATTGATTGTATAAATGAGTGAAACAATCATTGCTTGGTTCCTGAACTATGGGAGTCATTCCTGTAAAATATCGAGTGTCACCTTTGACAAAACTCTCTCGCTTTTTTGGAGAAAGCAAATTAGTGTCAAATTTTATCCAAAAGATGTCATTTTCTGACATTAATTTAATTTTAATAGGAGTCAGTCCTTCTGATGCATGTCATATGTCACGGAAGCACTTTAACGAGATGTCAAAGAGGCCAATAACGCTCGGACGTACCTAGGATTATGAGTTAAAACAGTTACATGCTGTCTTTTTCCCAACATAAGTTTCTGCGAAATAAACAAAATGGCAGACAACGCTTATGAAATCTCACTCTTTCTCATTTGTTTTTTCTGCAAAAAGTGCAAACCAATCTGATCTGACAACTCTTGATGATTAAGCTTAGCCAGTTGATTGCATTTATGACATTTGGAAGGATCGCTTTTAATTCTTTGTTCACACCTTTCAAGGAGCTTGTCTTATTGCCTCATTGACATTTGTTATGTTGAATGCTGACCCCATTTCGTTTTTTCCCAGTTTCAATGGGAACGCCATTTTAATTATGTCGTTTTCCATTGGTCTTTTTTTGACGTTTCTTCTTCTACCTCCAATGGAACGGGTTATGCTGTATGTGTCATTCTTCGGGCGAGTCTGTTTTCAAAACGGAAGAGTTCTGCTCTTCTCCGAAGCATTCCATCTTTTATTTTACGAATGAACTCATGAACGGAAGGAAGTTCTGTAAAAATGTAAAATTTTGCGAAGTGGGGATGAAATTTAGTGATTTTCTTTAAAAGGAAAAGAATTCCAGACAGCTAAATTCGCAACGTTTTTAAAAGTCAATTTTGACACAACTCACAAAATTGGGAGATAATGGGAAATATTCTTCTCCTTCAAAACTGACTGAAACTTCAAAAAACTTGAGAAAAAGAACAGGAAAGTTTTCAATTTTGGGAGTTTAAGGGAGTAAACAAACAAACCTAAATATAAAACACAAGAACATATTAGACTTGAAAAGAAAACTTAAATTTGGTTACAAGAAAAACATAAATTTACCTTTTCAAATTTAGTTCACCGCAAAATCAAAAAAAAAAATGAATAAAATAAGATCACAGCTATCTCAAATTTATAAATGACGTGCGTCACAACTAAACATTGAAAAAATAGACAAAAGACAGTCGCCATTTTGTTATTCTACGATTTCACCTCGCATCATTGTGTGCGAATAAAAGCTCACATACCTATGGTTACCAGACTGTGTGACTTCAAATTTTGAATGCGCAAAAGATTATCAACAACAAAAATTTGGTCACTGTAGAAAGTAGGCCACTAGCGAAAGGGTAATAAAAAAATAAAAAAAAAAAACATCACACTTAAATTAAGCTAAGAAAATTCCAAACCATTGTCGTAATGCTTGTTAAGCGATTTTCTAGCTTAAACAAAAATGCAAATGATACAAAAAAAAAAAAAACAACAAACAAAAATCCAATAAAATATTCTAATTGACAACTAGATGACCTTCCACGATGTCTGTTGAAACATGCACACACCAGGCTAACCTCAACAAATGGATAGGGAAAAAGTAGATGTAGAAATATGGCTGCTGTAACAAATGAGGAATTTTGTAATAAATTAACTCTATCAATTAATAAGAGAATTCCAAAGACACTCATCATCATCGAAACACAACGAAGAAGAAACTCTGCAAGACAGTCAGTCACCAAGAAATTATTGGAAACAAAACTAGTCAACTTGGATTCTCCCCCTCGAGCCCTCTCGATTTGTATGATTTGTCTTAACCTGATTTTTTGTCTCGTCCAAATGGCCGAATTTTGTTTGATGTATAGATGTTATTGGACAATAACATTTTTTGTTGGCTTGAGTGGGGGCAAATTTTAGCCTAGGTTAGCGTAAGCCAACTCTATACCATCAAAAATGAAAGCTGGACAAGCGTTAGCTTTTGGGCCAATCGTAAGTCTTTCTTTCGATTGATTTTTGCTGAATTTTGACAGCGACGAAAACCATCAATAATGATTCAAAATTACGTGAGATGAAAAATTGCTCGGACTGTTTGATGTAACTGTTGTTAAACACGCAATGTGTAAATGCGCAGATTCGTTTTGTCGGTTTTTATCAAAATTTTGACTCAAGCGCCTCCAAAAAATAAATTAATGAAAAAAAGCAAGATGCCCTCAAAAACCAAAGTTTATAATCGAACGAGCGCCACTACTGTGATCCCATTCAGCCACAGGAAGGGGGTGACACTTGAAAAATCGGTGGAAACGGGTGTATATCATGCAGTGTGTACCATACAGTCAGCTAAACGTACTGTTTTGTGGTGTGTAACTTAATTTTGACTGTGATCGTTCCCGAGATCACATTGGAATGCGGGTTTACGGGTTGATCTATTCACACTTTTGCAATGTTTGTTTAACTTTTATGGTTATTTTTGTGTTTGTATAAAATTCACACATACAATAGAAGCAACACAAGCAAGTAGACATGCCATACAAGTTTGCGGCAGTACTAGGGTAACCAACTCCACTTTGTCAAGAAACAATTGCAGATAAGACGACATTAAATAGTATTGTTAAAGGGTTCGCCAACTTATTTTCTGCTCCATTTCAATACTTGAATGGGCTTTCATTGAACCTAACTCAATCAAACCTTATTGGCAACCCTAGTTTGAAAACTTCCCAGTCCCAATACAAAAGTATTGAAGCTGATAATGGAATTTCATTCTACAGAAATCTTGTTTTCGTTGTGTCTCGTTTCTTCTCTGCGCTTTGGCTGCGGCTTCGGTAAGGTTTTCGTTTCATTGTGTATAAGATGTTGATATTATTTTTTTTTCTCGATTTTGGGGGGGTTAACTAGCTGTCTCAAGTGCACATTCCACGGGTCTGAAAGTTCAGTTCATTCACAACTTTTATACCACAACATTCCAATGGAGTCGATGGTTGATGTTCTTGGACCAGCATCGTATCGTCGTCTTCGGTTTGAAACAACTTCGATGTATTTGTATTCGAGATTGTATTGAGTGCGCTGCTACCTTCGAACTGGGGAGTCACCCGCGCTTGCTTCTCTAACCGTTGGCGGGGCCAACGAATTTAATGTTTCATTAACAGAATCGATCGCGACTAACTTTTTGGGGCCGCTGCTGCTGGCTGGTGGCGATGTGTGGTTCTGTTGTTGTTTTTTTTTCGTATGTGCTGTTTCATTTGCTTGTGTATCTTTTTTGACGCTTATCAAACTGGGTGGTATTAGAAGTATAAGAATGTGTGTGTGTGTTTAACTTTGTGTTTGTTATGGAACGAGTACATAGAAATGTCTGATGTTATTGTTTATTTTTATTTTTATTGCTTGGGGTTTTGTTTAGTAGGGTTACCATATAAATATGTTTGTTTTGGGGTTGAGGGGTGCTTGCAGTCGTTATTACACAAATCATTGTTATTTAATATGGGCCTGGGCTCGAATGGCTGCTTGTGTTTCTTAACTTTCCTAAAGAGAGATTGATAAAACATTGTTTTGTTAGGTGACATTCGATAGGTCTTAGAAGAGTTTTCCTTCCAGCCAAATTTTCGGAAATTTTCCAAACTTGACGTTTGGTTAAATTTTGACACTTCGCATTGAATTATATATGTTTAAGATTAGACTAGCTGCGGAGCAGGCTAAAATATGACGGTAGTGGTTTAAAATTCATCAATTTTTCAATTCGCACACGGCCTAAGAGATTACAAGTTTTCATATCCGTTGGAATGATGTTCTTTAGCTCTATTCGCTTTTTCATAGTGATATTAAACAATTGAAGCTCCAACGTCATAACCAGATGCACAATTTTTCAAAAGTCTGTCCAGCTACTAGGATACTCAGACGACATTGCATAGTTGGAAGAACACAACGTAATGTCAGGGTAGCGTTTGTGAGCCTTGAGACGGAGGCCAGGAAGATGGGTCTAGCGGTTAACAAGGGCAAGACCAAGTTAATGCTGTCGACAAGAATGGACTGCCAACATCGACGTCTTGGAGCAAAGTACAACATGACAGATTTAACTTCGAGGTAGTTAAGGACTTTGTCTACCTGGGATCCGCTATCAACTCAGACAACAACACCAGCCCTGAAGTCAAACGACAATCAATGTTGCCAATCGCTGTTTCTTTCGACTCATAAGGCAATCGAATAGTAAAGTCCTCTCCCGAGCAACTAAAGTGACACTCTTATACAAAACCCTCATCATCCCGGTCCTCATGTATGGTACATAGACATGGGCCATGACAAGATTTGATGAAAACGCTTTGGGCTGCTATGAGTGAAAAATTTATGGAGTGATTTTTGGTCCTGTCTGCATTAATGGAGAATGGAGACGAAGATCCAACCAAAAACTGTACGAGCTGTACAGCGACACTGACCTAGCCAGAAAAGTTAAGGTCCAAGGACTTAGATGGTTGGGTCTCGTAGAGTCTTCGAATCCAACCTGGCGTGCGAAACTGGAGACAGCTAGCTAGGGACGATTCCTTGACTATAATATTGGGTAGTACAGGCAAGATGGCAATCGATTGTAGCGTTATCTTGAGACCCTACAGAAAGCAATTTTTTAATAGATAATATCCAACTTAGGAATGTAAAAAAAAACTGGATTTTGTTAGGTCTCAAGATGGCGCTACAATCGATTGCCATGTTGCCTGCCTATATGTACAAAAAACAAACGGTTTAACGTGTTTAAGATTTAACTACCGAACTTATCTAAACAACAGAACAATGAGACCACATTATAGCATACACCCGAGTCTCTGCAAGTAAGTACCTTCGAAAAATTTCTTTAGGTGTGGCATTATGACACCCCACCAATCACATCGACCTGTGCTAATCGAAGCAAGACACGCATGCAAAATCTTAAACGTGCGCACTTTCCGAGGAGCAAACGCTGACTCTGACCACTTTTTGGTCCTGGCTAAGCTTAGAGCTCGATTTTCAAATGACAAAAAAATAAGTGTGGATTGTGTGGACATCGGTTGCCTTATAGCACTCCGGATAATGCCAGAGACTACAATGAGCGCCTGAGTGAGCGACTCTCCATCTCCACCGTTCTTTCAAATGCCACAGATGTCAACACCTTGGGGAACCAACATCGCGAAATAATTTAAAATGTAGACGAGACCACCAAAAGTACCAGAGCCCGTGAAACGATGATGAAAGCGCGTTATTGAAAAGGAAGATGGAAAATGCACGGTTGCATAGGCTGCAACGGAAAACAAGAGCAGCAAGAAAAGGGTACGTAACAAAAAAGGGGAATGAGAAAAAGACCCTGACAAGGAAGAAAAGAACATCCGCAATTTCTCAGTTCAATGATCTAGAAGAGTCTCAGGCCAAGAATGACACCCGGTTTTTCTTTAAAAGGTCGAAGCAATTAGTTTCTGCTTCTGGTTTAAGAACCGGGACACAGGCTCTTCGAAACAGTGAAGGAAACCTAGCACTTCCAACAGCTGCTGTATACGCATAATGTCGAGCGAACCAATGACAAAGGGGAAGCAAGACCAGTCCATGAAGACTCAGTCCCAGCCCCCAGCACAGGAGAAGTAGAAACAGCCATCCAAAAGCTAAAAAATACAAGTCCGCCGGGTCGGATGCGGAACTCTTTAAATATGGACGAGGTGTTTTGATAAACCGCATGCACCAGGTCATCAACAAATTGTGAGAGAAGAATGCATGCCCACTGACTGGTCGATAAAGCTCCTAGGCATATCCCAACTCAATGCTGCACAAGGCAGGTGTGAGAACGAAAAACGCTATCTTCATCAAATCCATCCAGCTCCTAGGCTATGCGGACCTCATAGCCATCATCATCATCGGTCGCTCAAAAATAGCTTTACTTGGGGCCTTCACTGCGATTGAAGAACAGGCGAAGCTCGTTAGTCTTGAAGTGAATAAGGAGAAAACAAAGTGCATTCTATCAACAAATAAAAGAACATCTCTCTACCGCCTTGGACAAAACGTCACTGTTGGTATTTATTTATTTATTTATTTATTTATTTTATTTAGCTTAATACAAGCTTTAACTTAAAAACTAAACTTAGAAGCTAACAATAGGTTTTTTTTTTTTTTGGTTCTTGTTATCAATTTTGCAATTACTCATTCATGTGGGCCCAATGGCCCCCATAAAGTTCTTTGATGAACAAGAACCAAAAAGAACATTTACGACTTAAAATTAAAGGGACAAGGTATGGAGTGTAACTTGAAATTACGACAAATCGGAAAGTTGGTATAGGGATGAAGGGAGGTGTGGAAGTCAAAAACGTGTTGTATATTATTGGCTGACCGCAGCATTCTGTTAAAGGGATTGAAATGGGCGTAGTTGGTCCTGTGAGCAGAAGGCTGAAAGAGGGGGACAGTTCTCAGATTGCGCGGATTGGTGTTAAATGAGAGCATATTGAGAAGGGATTGGCTGTCAATGGCTCCTGTAGCTAATTGGTGGATAAAAATAATCTCCGCAATTTCACGGCGTTTTTCCAAAGACGTGAGTTGGATAATATGCAGACGGTGTTCGTAAGGAGGTAATATGAGGGGATTGTTCCAGGGGAGGTTACGTAACGAGAACCGAAGGAACCTTTTTTGAACAGCCTCAATTCGATGGGAATGGGTTTTATGGTAAGGAGACCATACTATGCTGGCGTATTCTAGAATAGGTCTAACAAATGTTGTAAACAAAGCCTTTGTCACATAAGGGTCATTAAATTCTTTTGACCACCTTTTAATAAAGCCTAGAGCTGAATTCGCCTTAGAAATTATTGACTCGTAGTGAGATCTGAAGTTTAGCTCTTTATCACAAATTATACCCAGATCACGAATGAAGGTGACAATTGGTATAGGTACGTTGGAAAAATGATAAGAACGCTGTAAAGAAGGGAATCGTTTGCGGGAGAAGGTCATGGATTGGCATTTGTTGACGTTAAGTTCGAGAAAATTTTTGTTGCACCAAGTAATGAAGACATTCAGATCACTTTGAAGCAGTGAGAAGTCGGATTCGGAAGAGATTTTTTTAATGATCTTTATGTCATCGGCGTAGATCAGGACAGTTGAGTAAGAAATAATGTTCACAACATCAGTTATGGCAATGACGAAAAGAAGAGGGCCAAGGTGACTACCTTGAGGGACGCCTGAAGAAGCAACGAAAGGATTGGATAAGTGGTTTCTGAACAGGACACGATATAGTCGGTCCTCCAAGTATGATTTAAAACCAAAGGTTGCAAGCTTAAAGTAAACTATTTGGTGATTAATTTTATCAAATGCTTTGCTGAAGTCGGTGGTTATTACATCGACCTCGAAACCTTTTTCCATATCATTAAGGGACTCAGACACAAATTGGGTTAAATTCGTTGTAGTAGACCTTCCTTTGATGAAACCGTGCTGATGGGGACTAATCATAGATTTAACATAAAAGAAAATCGAGTCATAGATTATGGATTCGAAAAGTTTGGGAATGGCAGAAAGCTTGGCTATTGGGCGATAGTTAGAAATATCGTTCTTACAACCTTTTTTGTGGATGGGGAAGATGTAGGAGTCTTTCCAAGCGGAAGGAAAAATAGCTTGAGAAAGAGATAGACGAAAAAGAGATGCTAGAGGGCCATAGAGGTGAGAGACACATTTTTTAGAAGTATGGCGGGAATTCCGTCGGGACCAGGAGAAAACTCATCCTTGAGTGAGTTCATCTCATCAATAACTGAGGAATCGCATATGTTGAGGGATGGAAGTGAGGAGCCCGAAAAATTTGGTAGGTATTTACAAAATTCAGAGTCTGGAGCTTCATTGTATTCTTTATAGGACTGGCAAAAAAATTTGCAAAAAGATTGGCTATCATTTTAGGATCATCGGAAGAAATGTTATCAAATTTGAGAGAGGGAGGGAAGTTGTCAGATTTCTTTTTAGCATTAATGAATTGATAAAACCGTTTAGGATCTGAAGTTAAGGACGATTGCATTCTTCTTAGATATTCCTGATATGATGATTCGCAAATTACAGAAAATTCGGAAGAAGCTTGTTGGTATTGTGAAAAATCAAGTGGGCTCATTGATTTCAAGTAGGTATTCCAGAGTTTGTTTCTCCGGTTACGGAGTGAGCGAAGTTCCTTTTTTCTTTCTAGCGATAGGACAACAATGCATGATACAATTGAAAATTGAAGTGTAAAAGAAGGAAATTGCTATGTCTACGGGAGTGGTTGGGCTTAAAAATTGATTAAAATTAATTTCATTTAAGAGTGTATTTAACGACTGCAGCAATTTCGAAACAAACATCAATCCCACAAACGGCATCTTAGTGGCGATCCGAAGAACAGTTGCTGCTTCGGTTTGTCCGGTTGTTGATTTTACAAGTCCTACTCCAAGGCTCTAAAGGAAAAATGATACTAGGCACTTTTGAAAGAACAATTCTTCAACGGATGAATGGAGAATAATTTTCAACCGCGAACTGTACGAGCTGTACCAAGATGTGGATGTAGTCCAGAAAGCCAAAAAATGACGACTACATTCCAGTCCAGAAAGCCAAAAAATGACGACTACATTGGCTAGGCCACATTGAGCGAATGAACGCAACGCTCCAGCCATGAAAGTCTTCTCATCGCAGCCACCAGGTTCGAGAGGACAAGGAAGACCGAACCTTCGGTACAAGAATCAAGTGACTACGGATGCGAGAGCGCTTGGTTTCAGCGACTGGGAGAGTGCATACGAGGCACCGTTCCCGATAGAAGGCTGCAGTACCTCAGGCTGAGTTTCTTGATGGATTTGTGAGCCGGTTAAGTAAGTAGGTAAGTATTATGACACCTGAATTTGTTCATTAAATTCCTGGCAGGTCCTTATAATCAAACCACTCATAACGGATATCTAAGTGAGAATCAAGGAACTTCTGCAATCTTAAGGCCAAAATGTGGAACTCACGCTACTTACTCATGAGGAGTTTTTGTTTTTTGCATCCGAACAGGACTTGAACTGTCAAACTCAAAAAATGTATTGCTTATAGTATTCTCTGAACCAGGAGTCGCTATCCAATTTCCTTTCTTTGACCTCTGAACGCAAACCTATGCATAATGAAAAACGCCAATTATAAGAATTTAGAATTAACTCATTGCTGTTTTTGACGCTTAAATAGGTTTTAGACAAAATGATCACGTTGACAATCAAAACAAGTAACTACCTTGGATTCTATAGAGAGCGAACTGTTGTTACGATTTTGACAGCAAAATTGTTAAACAGTTACGATTTGTAGGAATTTTCAACTCCCCCTTTGATGAATAGCTGATATTATTGACCTGTTGAAGAAGTACAATGCAATGCAACTCTGTGACAGTTAAGTAAAAGACGTGAGATTTGACATTATGGTTACTTACTTACTTAAGGTGGCGCTACAGTCCGTTGTGGACTTGGGCCTCAATCAACAGTCTCCGCCAGCTAGCTCGGTCCTTAGCTAGTCCTCTCCAGTTTTGCATTCCAAGTCACTTGAGTGCGCCACATGAGTCGCGGTCTTCCTCTCCTCCTACGTCCCTTGGGAATAGTGTCGAAGGCTTTCTGGGCCAGAGCATTGGCGTCCATTCGCTCTAAATGACCGAGCCATCTGAGTCTCTGGACCTTGACCCTTCTGGCTAGGTCCATGTCGTTGTACAACCCGTAAAGTTCGTTGTTATATCTTGTTCGCCATTCCCCTTCAATGCACACGGGGCCAAGGATGACCCGAAGAACTTTCCTCTCGAAACAACCTAAGGCACTTTCATCCGATTTTGTCAGGGTCCATGCTTCCGCACCAAACAGCAGGACTGGGATGATGAGTGTGTTGTACAGTTTTACCTTAGTTGCTCGAGAGAGGGCTTTTCCACTCAATTGCTTTCTTAGCCCAAAGAAGCAGCGATTAGCAAGAGTTATTCTTTGTCTGATCTCGGCGCTGGTGTTATTGCCCGTGTTTACAGCGGAGCCTAGGTAGACAAACTCCTCTACAACCTCGAAGTTATAAGTGTCTATTGTGACGTTCTGCCCGAGCCGTCGGTGTTGGGTGTCCTTCCTCGAAGACAGCATATACTTCGTTTTTCCCTCATTTACCGCTAAACCCATTTTTGCCGCTTCTGTCTCAATTCTCACAAAGGCGCCATTGACATCACGCTGTGTTCTTTCCATTATATCAATATCATCGGCGTACGCGAGAAGTTGAACAGATTTTTGGAAGATAGTGCCTCTGGTGTTGATGGTGGAGTTCTGCACTATCTTCTCAAGAACGATGTTAAAGAAATCGCATGACAGTGCATCGCCTTGTCTGAATCCTTTTTTGACGTCGAAGATTCCTAAGCTCGTGCCAACCTTATGGAGCAGCGTGAGTTCTCCATCGTCATTTTGCACAAGCGAACGAGCTTGGCAGGGACGCCAAAACTAGACATAGCTTTGTACAGTTCGTCTCTGGCGGCCTTAAAATCGATGAAAAGGTGGTGGGTATCGATTTGGAGTGCATAGGTCCCTTCCAGGATCTGCCGCAACGTGAAAATTTGGTCGATGGTTGACTTTCCTGGCCTGAGGCCAGATTGTTGACGAAAGGCTTCAGACGTTCACATATTACGGCAGAGAGGATCTTGTAGGCGATGTTAAGAAGACTTATTCCTCTATAGTTGTCGCAGTTTAGAGGATCTCCCTTTTTCAGGATCGGGCAAACAATGCTGAGGTTCCATTCATCGGACATGCATTCCTCTGACCATATCTTACAGATGATTTGGTGCATGCTCCTATCTAGCTCGTCGCCTGCTGCTTTGAATAACTCAGCAGCTAGTCCATCTGCTCCAGCGGCTTTGTTGGATTTCAGCCGTGATATTGCGGTTTTCTGACATTATGGTTGACACTTTGCAAAAGTCAATTTTTTTTTTAATGTGACGTCCAAGGATAGAAGCCAAAATTACAAATGTTCTTTGGAATTTGGATCATCTACAAAAATCATGAAGCAAAAGTCAAGCTCAGCTGTCAGATGCATCATCACATACCGTTATTTGTTATTTGTATTTCCGTTGGAATTCAGAACTCAACGCAAGGTGCGACAAATGAAACCTTCAAGTTATTGAAAGATGTGAGCCATCTTATCATCCGTCAAAAAAAAAGAAAAGAAAAACACTTCATAAATTCCAAAGCTTATCCGATGATAAACAAAAACACTAAAAATAATAATAACATCGCCCTTTTTTAACCACCTGTATCTGTATGCATATATGGAATTGGAATGTCAGATATGTCTCTGATTAAGCAAGTGTATGTCCGTTATGACAATATGACAGCTTGTGTGTGTTTTCTTTCTGTGTCGCCCTTTTTTTCTGTTTGACTTTTCGAGGACAGCAACTCTCCTCTAATCTAAACTATTTTTTTATTATTTGATTAAATAAACAAAACAAAAATGAAGGAAAAAAAAACACTCGACATAGTCGACATCCAGATGATTTACGTGCTGATGAACGCATATCTCTGCCTTGTGTCATGGTAATGGTAAGTACGCAGTACACAACGTTCGTTATCATATCGTCATATTATTACGAAAATGTTGTAAGCTTGCATCCGCATGACACCCCCTTCGCCCATCGCCCATCAGGCCGATTCTTCGGTGACATTCCAGGGCATGGAATTCCATCATGATGGCATTGCCTAGCGGTATATATGTTGGTACCCTATTGCCACTTATATTTGAAACATGTTTTACTAGTTTTTTTTTTCTTCTTCTGTAAATTGTAAATACCATAATGAAATGAGATTTCGAAATGATTGTCTTCTGGATGCGATGTAAAGTGATTACACGAGATTTTTGTTTTTGTATTGGTAGGGGCGATGTATAGTTGAGGAGAGTGTGTTTGTGTGTGTTTGATTTCTTAAACTCTGGAATTTTAAGTATTTCGGCCACCATCAGTGCATTGATTGGAGCCCGCCGCCGCCGCAACCTCCTCCGGCCCACCATCGCCTCTCACCATCACAGTGCGCCACATCGAAGAGTTCGAGGGCAACTTAACGTGTGCACTTGGGCCACTCAAGATTCATATGGCCTAGCTAGAGTCTATCTGCGTCGTGTATCTCGTTCATGTAGAGTTTAGATGAAACGATCCGACATTTTTCAATGTGTGTTTGGCTCTCTGTGCAACATGTTTGTGCAGCATTTTATAGCACGCAGCGCCACTCGAAAGAAAAAGAAAACACACAAATTTGACGACTCAGGAAGAATGTCGGAGAGGGAGGCGGTTATTAAGCGAAAGGGCAGCGAGGAATGAAATTGGACACTTTTCGAACATGAAATTAGACCGGATGATGGGGGAGGCAGAGCGGTGCCCATGGCCCTTCCAACTCTCCGGCGGAGTTAAGAATGTTTACTTATTTATAGAATGTATAGCATTGTATACGCATTTCTGAAGAGGACATTACCATCACGCAAACACAAGCAAAAAAAACTGTGACTTTATGAACTGTCTGACGACGCAGGCACGCACGTCAAAATTTCCCAATGAATTCCAATAAACATTTTTCTTCCCTTCGCCCATTGCAATGATTAACTGTTTATTGCTCAATTAGAATAAAAAAGCGAAATATTAACACAGACACACACAAACACATACAGACGTCAAGATGGCTGGCATTTTTCCGTAGATGACAGTCACAGTGATGTGCTTCAAATTTGACTTATATCTGTGGATGCGTTCAATAAGTCAACAATTTTCCTCTACTTTCTTTCCAGATGGTGACAGATGATAATAGTTATAGATGGTTCAGGTGAAAAATAGATAAAATGAAAGATCCTAAATCTTTCTATCAGGGATCAGGAAGTGTCAGATCTTAAAACAGGAAGTCTATGAAAAATATCGATTGTCACAGTCGTTCACTTGAAAGATTTCAGTCAGTGACAGCTCTTATTAGTGATTTGAGATATTGGACCCTTAACTTGACTTATCCTGTGGATGCGTTCAATTAGTCAACATTTCGAGATCGTGGCAGTTGCAGACAGTGCTGGTGAAAATGAGATCAAATTGAGGTTCTCTTAACTTTATTTACCCATCATAAGCAAGCAGAGCATTTCGAAAACTAAAGCTGCAATGTTCAACTGCCGTTTCAACTAGCGATCAGGAACTGTCAGATCTTTAGGCAGAAAATCTGTGACAAATGTCAAATATCACTGTCGTTCACCAGAAAGATGGCAGTCAGTGACAGTTCTTATTATTATTTTGACAAATCAGACCCCTTAGTTATATTCACAAATATTTCACACCCCACTGTAATGTCCGCAAAATAATTTTCTATCTCCTGAAACCAAATACCACGGCTCTCCACAAAACTAGCAGACACAGAGAGTTGCAAAAAACGTTTTGTAACGATTTAAGCACGCTAGCAATCGCGGCTTAACAGAAATAAAGGTGCAGTGTTGAGTGGCATGTATTGGCAGGCGTACGGCAACGCGGTGCGGGCATGGCAAACATACCGTTGAGAAGGCGTCCTCAACGCCATCGCTTCGATCTGGCCGTCTTCGTCTTAGTCGTCGTCGTCAGTCGTTCTGTGTCAATGTCTCGTATTTCCCGAATGCCAGGGGAATGCCTTGGCCAAACAGGCAAACAACTTTTGCGCCAGCCGAGTACCTAACTCAAGTTTGGACCATGCTCCATGATGATGATGGCATTGGCATCCAATCTAGCCAACAGCTTTACTTTGAGCCGAATGGCACAGACCAAGTCAAGTCATCGTCTCTATTGGAATGCTGATGATCCTTTTTCGTTTTTGTTTGTTTGTTTGTTTATTTTTTTTTTTTTTTGTTTTCTGTTTGATTTTGTTTTGCTGTTGCATTTACCACCAATAAAGATGCCTTTTTGTGTAACCTGTTTGTTTAGTTTTTTTCGCGTCCGTGTATAGTCGTCGATCGACGTTGCCGTTGTCGTTTGGTCGCTCGGCTATACAGCGCAGTGCACACAGGTAATAAAATTAAATTTCGAGGATTCCTGTCGTGTGCTCTGTGAACTGTGAGACGGAACTAGAAAGGAATTCGCCTACATCACATTCACATCGCGCATCGCATGGACATTCAGCCACAGAGTGTGCAGTTCTTATTTTGTTTTCTTTTGAGAACAAAAAAAATGTCGATTTGGCTACTCCTTAACAACCTGTTATTGGAGAGGTTGAGCGCGGTTGGTAAAGGCTATTGCTTTTGGGATCCGGGAGTCCGAAAATAGGAGCTTCCTGAATTTTTTGTTGCCACTTCCAAGAATGTTGTGTTGTAGTTTTTTTTTTTATTTTTTTTACTTTGTCATATCCATCTAGGTAAGGACTATCGTAGGTATATGTTGGCTTCTTCTTTCTTGGTCTTCTTCTTTGAAGGAATTTGGAGTGGAAGATTGAGAACTTGGTGGAAGGAATGCGTTCTTGGAGGAGTTAAGAATGATTTTTGGCATAAATACTAAAATGTAAACTTTTGAAGTTTAAGAATTTGATATTTTCAATTTTTGCAAGGGGGTCCAACATTGGGCGCCAGTTAAAATCAAATAATCTAATTGACTTGTTTTTGTTTATAATTATTTGTGCATGTGCATTCATTTTGTCAATTAAAATCCAATCCGAACGAGTTTCAGCGTCGTTTTATTATAGTCGACATACATCCACTGGCCCAGGGACCGAGTAACAGTCGAATCAGTTGACTTCAGCTGGCGAACGTGCTCCGAAGAAGGCGAAGACTGTCCCATTGGCCGAAAAGGTGATGTCCACCCTTTTCTGGAAACTACAAGGCAGGGTTCACGCCGGCTACCTGGAGAATTAAACTAGCTGGCCAGTTCGCCGCTGTAATGAAGAAAGAACGGACCCACTTGGCGTAACAAAAGTCCTCTTTCACCATGACTGTCTCCCACCTCCGGTATCATCATCATCATCATTATGATTGGCCTGTCCAATGAAGTTTCTCCCTCCATATGCAGCACACTCTTTTAGCAAGCTCTTCCATTTCTCTCGATAATTGGCCGACCGACGGACACAATCCTGTTCCACATCCTATGAGCGTCCTAGTCTACGCCATCCTTCTAGCGCAGATTTGATCTGCCGCGATATCTTCTACCAAAAGACTTTCGGGCCGGTTCCCCTTCGCTCATACGAGCTTATTGTCCAGCCCACCTGAGTCTACCAAGCTTAGATTTTATCATCAAGTCTGCTTCGCGGTAGATCTGATATAGCTCATGGTTATATCGACTCCAGAATCATTCTTCTTTACAAACGAGGACAACTATTCTCCGTACGACCAAATTGGTCGAACTGGGCTGTAAACTGTTGTCCCATCCACTTCAAACTATGCTGCGTGAGTCTTCAATCGTTGATAATGTGAGGAGGCTATCGCCCAATAGAGGCCTATTTTGCAGATCGCGTTAGACGTTGTCTTGCTCTTTTAGGCATTCAAAGAAATCTGGAAATGGCGCCCAACGTTTAGTTAAACCTTTTTTAACTTCAATTGAAAGAAGGTGTAGCAAGGAAGATATTAGCAGATATAATATTTAAAGAGAGAGATAGATAGATAGATAGATAGAATAGATAGAGTGTGATAGCATGAGCACATAAGCACCAATGGGAAAAAATCTCACGTTGGGCGCCAGTTTCAACAATCCTAATAAACCATAGTTAACCGCAGCTGGAGTAATATCAATATTTTCCCACAATCTACAGCCCCACAACTCTCATAAAAAGCAAGTGATAGCATGAGCACATAAGCACCAATAGGAAAAAATCTCACGTTGGGCGCCAGTTTCAACAATCCTAATAAACCTTAGTTAACCGCAGCTGGAGTAATATCAATATTTTCCCACAACTCTACAACCCCACAATTCTCATAAAAGCAATTCATACAACAATCAAACACAATTCAAAAACGTTTTATAAAATTTGAATAAACAAATTCCCTGTAATCCTTCTCCTCTTTTCCAAGAAATAGAATATTTTGCCAACTCAACAAACCTATGCAATTTTGAAAAAAATCATATCATCTTACCGGAAGGCAACCTTCAAATCGCCTTAGAATACATTTCAAGGATCATCCACTCGAATGAATGAATTTGAATACTGTTCCAAGAAATCTATCACAAAAAGGATGATGACCACATTCACAACGATTCACACACTACCCGCTCCCAACTCAAAGAAAAAAAAAAACAACGCAAAAGCGTTGCTCCTTTCTAAGTGCAATAAAATAAAATATCAAGATTGGCAACGCAACAGAAACCAGGTAAAAAAAACAAGAGGCATGGCATTTAATAATGCACCGCACTATCACTTATCCCGGGACCCCAATAAACATGCTGCATCATAATTCTATCCTCTTTCTTTCATGCCGCATTCAAGGGAAAAAAAGCAAAACAAAATAAAACAGAAATCCAAATACATTAAGGAGTGATGTGTGTGATGCTTTTAGCTTTACCGAAACCGAGTTTGTGTCCTTAGGTTACTTTCAAGCCTTTCAAAACCCAAACAAACTACAACAAAGAGGCCAAAAAAAGAATTTGTAAACGGAGAAAACTCTCAATCTCGGCTCTCGTCGTCGTTTCGCCAAAAAAAAAAATAAAGTAAAACCTGACCATGATCATAATCGCGTCCGCACTTTAATTAAAACTAATTCATAATATGAAAAGAACGAAATCGACAAAAACGAGAGAAGAAAACAAAATCGAACCGAATTCCTGGAAATGTCCAAAAAGTCCCAATCCCCGATTCTTTGACTTGATGCGTGTGTTGTTTGTGGACGTTGAGTCTGTTCATATTGCGACACAGTCTGCAAGAATTTGGAGTGTATTGGTGCTTTTGGCGCAAGCAAAAAATGAAGAAAAAACAACTGACCGGTCGAAAACCCAAACAACACACAAATCCGTAAATTATGCTAAAATTAGAATATCTACGTTTTCATTCCTTTCTTTTCGCAATGGTTTGGTTTGTTGTGTTGTCTTTTTGTTTTGTCCTTACAACAAGAATTTTTTGACCCTTTTTGACTGTGTTTCGGGTTTGGTTTGGAGAAGAAGCTTTCAATTGTGGTTTTGAGGGGTCAGCGTTTTGAGTTTTCACAGACAAGGAAAGTGGCGCCCAACACTTAAGAAGAAGGTTTGTGTATCATTTTCAGGAAAAGCGAATTACACCTTCTCATACTGCTCATCAGTTTGAACGTTTGAAGTAATAAAATACATAAATGTGGACTATGGGGTCCTGCCAAGAAATCCGAGATATGCGGAGAGACCCAGCTTATATTTTGTTTCTTCTCCTGCTCACTCAGCTACTATGACTCTTAGCAATGATCAACGCTAAAAGAAGATGAAATTCTCGGGACAATTGCTTACTTACTTACTTACTTAACGTGGCGCTAAAGTCCGGGCTGAACTTTGACCTCAACCAGCAACAGTTTCCAGCCAGCTCGGTCTCTAGTCTCTTTAACTTGCGGGCGTCATCTGAGCCTTGGTCTTCTTCTGCTGCGTCGTCGTCCCTCTGGTGTGTATTCAAAAACTTTACAGGCCGGAGCATTGGTGTCCATCACTTCCACGTGACCAAGCCATCTGAGTCGTTGGGCCTTTACTCTTTTATATAGGTCAGTGTCGCTGTAAAACACGTACAGCTCGTATTTAAACCTTCTCTCCCATTTACCGTCTATGCAGACAAAACCATAGATTTTCCGCAGATCTTCTGATCTATAGCAGAACGGGGATGATATGCCAGGGGTTTCGCTTTGGTGCCCGTGTGAAGCTCAGCAAATCAGAGACAGGATCCCTAATGGCTTCCTGGAAATTCTGCCACTGATTTTCAATACTCGATGTTGGCTTTAGTGGGCTTCTCATGAGGTTACTTGACATTCGTTCGGAGAAGGATCTGGCGGTCTTTTTTGATTGAAGCCGTCCCACGTCATATTTTCTTCTAGGACTTCCTGTTCTTGGCTTTGGTCGAGATGTAAGTTGTACTAATACGAGGTAGTGGACCGAGTCAATGTCGGCCCCACAAAGGTTCGGACATCAATGATGCTTGAAGAGTGTCTTACGTCGATCGCAATATGAACAATCTGAGATGTTGGAAACGAGTACTTTCTTCTACTATGTTTCGCCCCGCTGAATCCGCTATCGGAGGTTTTATCCGCAGGCTGCATTTTCCGACTGTTCCCCCTCTTCATACCATAATTTTAACGTTAAATCATTACTCGTATATCTCGTCGAGGAGCTCGCAGAACTTGTCTTTTGTTTCGTCATCTTTCGCTTCTGTAAGGGCGTGAGCGCATATTAGTCCTTAGCTCTAAAAGTTGGGACATGCTGTCTAAGACTTCCTGCAACGACGAAGCCGCATTCAAACACACGCTTTTGTTGTTCTTTGTAGCAGTCGCCATAGTAGATAACGCAGTTTATCAACTTCCATCTGCCCGGATGGTGGTTGTGCCTGTTTTACAACGGTCTAGGGCCTCCGCTAAATGTTCGGCTGCACGTTGTCTATTAAGGGACCTAAAATACCATTTGCAGATACGAACCTCGTTGTCCTTATTTCGATTGCACTGTTCGTCATCATTAAATTCGTGCATAGTACAACTAAAATTTTATTACGTGATTGAGAAATCACTTCAAAACACGGCCCCCAACCTGGACCTGGACCAGCTCCTTTTTAAATCGAAGCACAAAAAGCCGAATAAACCGAGTTTTAACGGCCTTAGCTCCAAATATGATGAAGTAGACCGTAAAAGGTGTTCACTGAGTAGTTCAACCTAACTGGATCTGTAGACGCTATCATTGGTACTCAAAATTCTCCGTTCCTTGGAAAAAACGGAGTAGTGCCTCAGGGAAAACTACCTGCCTCTTCATGAGCCGTCAGCAACAACTTTTCAGTGATGTTTCCACCCTATCCTCCGCTGGTACTGGTACTTTTAAAGGCGGCAATATTATACAATCTTCCATTACTGCCTAGAACTGAATAGAAAGGTACGCCCTGAAACATCAGTTGGCTTCAGAAATGGAAAAATACAAAACCGCGAGGCTGGCCACCGATTTCTTGAGGAATGCAATGAGTTTTATTAAACTCAACTCCAGTTAAAAGGTGATTATTTTCGGGAAATATGTCCAGGCATCAAGATACACAGACCAGCAGTTCCATGTCTCCCACAAGCCATCATGATCATGCAGTGTAAAAATGTCACATGCTTTTTCTTAAATATAATATTTTTCCATTCATAATTGAACTTTACTCATTCAGCTCGTTATCATTCCCTTCGGAAAATATTATAAGTAGACAAGTACGATCGGTACTTTCTCCACCAAATGTCGATTCCTGCCATCCGCGTCAATAGGGGCATTGTACCTTCCGATCCGCAGCCGCTTAGGGTATAGTCCTTATTACATCAGATTAAGATTGTTGCCACCTAGCTTATCAATACTTTCCAGAAGCTTTTGACCAGCAAAAACGGACTTTTTTTTTAATGAAGTCGTAGTCTGGTCCGGACGGAAACGCTACAGAAAGAAAAAAATTTCAAATACTTTCCCTGCATAAATGAATTCATTTTAAAATGGCGCCCAACTTGGGGTTTGTTATGAAACATGTTGTAGGAACCGATTGGATGTTCTATGAAAAACATATTTTCAGCCCGCGTTGGGCGCCAGTTAAGAAACATTTTGTTTGAATAAATTCCAACAAAAAAAAAAAAAAAAAAACATGAAGAAAATGTAAGCATAAAAAGAAGAGATAATGCAGAATCTCTCCCTTCAATTCTCAAAGCAAAAACCGAAATCACTGCGATGACGGATCTCATTTTCTATTGAAACATCAATTAACGAAGGTATGCAAGCAGCATCAGGCCCATTTGAACGCCATGCACTGCAATGCACACACATTTCCTATACATATTCTCCCATAATAGACACAAATAAATATTAAAGCGACTTGTCCGCGCCAGACAAATATGTCGTCCCCACATCTTCACATATATCTCCCCAAAAAGTGACACAAAATACCCAAACTTATCTCGCAACCGTCTTCGCACACGCAAACGAACTCTATTTTCCTTCGATCAAAGTATATCAGCGAATGAAGAACAACATTTTTGTCTAGATTTTCCGACATTTTTCCCGTCGAAATTCTATCGGCCGACACCGCGCCGCTTCGCGTGCGTCTTTAGTGCGATCTGAGTACATATCTATAAGTAGACACAATATAGGAACTGTGTTACAATTTGAAGAGACTTATGTCTGATCAGATTCTATAATAAGATATCGACAAAAATAAAAATGCTTTCCAATGAGAAGATTTAAGAAAGGCTCATCTGCCAGCTGTCTCCCTCACGCGCTTGCTGTTGCAAGGGGACTGGCCCTTCTTTCTATTTGATTAGTCTGGGAGTTTTCTGGCCTGGTCCATGCGGATATCTAATTTAGGAGTCGGTTTCCTTTCTAGACTCTTACAAAAATAAAAATACGAAAAATTCCTCGAAAAATGCATCTCAACATTAAACAGAGGGGCTGGGAGAGACATTTCCTAGTCCCTTTCTTGCATAACATATCGATGTTGTGTTTTTAAATGAAGTGCTGCACCATCGACCGTCGCAACGCCACTCTGGATAATCTAAGTTCGGTGACATGTGGTGACACAAAGTGAACGCCATATAATGTGTCAGAAATGCCATGCAACACAGTAGATCGAGATGAGGTCTAAAATCTGAAAAGCTCAAGAAAAATCAAATTTTAGTTGTTGGAACTTTCGTGACGAATCAAATTTTTGATAGTGAATTCTCGGATTGCAAAAAATAAGGAGATTTTAAATGACACGCCTACTTTTTGGGGGCGTTTGAATCATTTAAAATGAATGAAACAACTTTTGCTCAATCCGGGACTACTGTACCGAGCAAATGAGGAAAACCCCACGATCAGAATTCATCGTTTTAGGTGAGAAAAAGATACGCACAGATAGATTTTGAATTTGAATCCAGATTTAACTTGGATGGGAAAATACTGCATGGACCGATAGTTACAGAGATATTACGTGCAACTGCAACTAAGAGCCACACAACCGTGGCGGCCAGACACTAAACTATTTCTTTTCCTTTCTGACGCTATTTTTAAGTTTCTCATCTAGTCTCTTATAATATTCAGATTCAGTCGAATATGTGTCTATAAATACAATCTCATTATTTAGGAGCGAAGATATAGTCTCGCCAAGGAAAATGAGAAACGAACAACGTAACCAACTATAACGACGACGTCGACGGACGTCTGTCCACATATTAGAGTAGGGAACAAGAGAAATTGACAAAATTTTTTATTAAATCTCGATGATGGCCTCAAACTTTAGACATTAAAAAATAGCAACAATTATCTTTGGAAGAAGCTTTGAAGATTAATCTTGGCGCTATGTGTCGCCGCAAGTGTGACGCTTGCAAAAAAAATCACTAAAAAGCGAAAGTCAAATGAACCAAACCAAATGAGTTTTCACTTCACCCAAGCCAAACTGAATATAATTGAAAGCGGTCTGTGAGAGTATATTTTTGGCAAGGAACCGAGAATAGATTAGTGAAAATTCGTAAAATTAAAATTAATTACCTCTAGACGAGGTCAATGAAATGGCGTAAAAATAAATAAGATTTTTTTTGTTTGCATTTTTCTGTAGGAAGATACAAATTAGTGAATGGGCGTTAATTTTGATTTTTGACTGACTCGGAGACAAAGACAAATTTGTATTTTGTTCTTTCTTTTGTTGAGCGTTTCCTTCCGCATTGTCTACATTGACTACAGCAGAAAATAGTTAGGTTTTCAAAAGTTGGGCGCCATTTCTATTCAAATTCCATTCCATTTCTCCATTCACTTAAGCCGATTTCAATATCTCTTAGCAATTGCATTAATTAGTAAATTGTTTGGACTTGAATATACCGTTTGGAGCATTTTTCGATTCTACACATAACCTAACCTGCACGACACCACTTCCGACAACGGATTCAGGCTGATCGAATTTGCTGTGTGGCAAAATGTTGTGGCAGCAAGCACATGGTTCCCACATTTTCACATCCATGAAGGAACATGGAAATATACTGACCAATCAACCGTCAACCCGATTGATCACATTCCGATCGACGGAAGGCACTTGTCCAGCATTCTAGATGTTCAAACTTTCCGAGGAGCCAACATGGACTCGGACCACTACCTCGTCGTATCCAAGGTAAGTGCTACGAATACGACAACGGCCAAAACAATTAAATGCTGCAAGATAATTCCCCGTCGGACGGCTACAATCGCAAGAGATCGCCAGATCCTTCTCTGATCAAATGTCAAGTAACCTCTTAAGAAGTCCTATGCCGCAAACATCAAGTATCATAGAGCAGTGCCAACATTGCAAAAAAGCAGTTAGAGACTCCGCCTCTAATGTGCTTGGTTTCACACAGCAACCAAAGCGAAACCCCTGGTTTGACAAACAATTCAGGAGGACCAAGCATAGAAGGACAAGAGCTGCTCGTGAGCTCTACGAGTAAAAGAGTAGAGGGGAATACGGGCTTCTCAGGACAAAAGAGAGGGAACATGCGAGGCATCAGATCAAGGATATTGGGAGAACCAACAGCATCAGGAATGAAGTACGGAGGTTTTATCGTAAGGTCAAACAGCTGGCTGAAGGTCATCGAGCAAGAACCGATGCCTGCAGAGATAAACAAAGAAACATCATAGTAGAATCACAGTCAATACTTGGGATTTGGAAAGACCACTTCTGTAGACTGTATTACGGCGACGACGAACAAAACACCGCCGTCAGGCAGGAGACTTTCATCGGACACGATGATAGCCAACAATTCCGTGAACCCGACCTAGAAGAAGTGAAAACCGCAATATCACTGCTGAAATCCAACAAAATCACCTGAGCAGATGGTCTAGCTGCTGAGCTGTTCAGAGCAGCAGAAGACAATCTAGTTAGGAGCCTGCACCAAATCATCTGCGGGCTATGATCGGAAGAATGCATGTCTGATGAGTGGAACCTCAGCAATGTTTGCCCGATCCTGAAAAAAGGAGATCCCCTTAACTGCGCCAACTACAGTTCACTACAGAATCGCCTACAAGATCCTCCCTGCCATAATATGTGAACGTCTGAAGCCTATCGTCAACAATCTGATTGGTCCTTATCAATGTTGCTTCAGACCAGAAAAATCAACCATCGACCAAAAGTTCACTTTGCGGCAATACTGGAAAAAACCTATGAACTCCAAATCGGTACCCACCACCTCTTCTATCGATTTAAGGGCCGCGTATGACAGTATCTTCAGATACGAACTGTATAAAGCTATGTCCAGTATTGACATCAATGTCAAGCTCGTTGGCTTGTGCAAAATGACGATGGAGAACTCACGCTGCGCCATCAAGGTTGGCAACGAGCTTACGGAATCTTTCGACGTCAAAAAAGGATTCAGACAAGGCGATGCACTGTCTTGCCATTTCTTTAATCGTTCTTGAAAAGATAGTGCAGAACTCTACCGTCTTCCAAAAATCCGTTCAACTTCTTGCAAACACTGATGATATTGATATTATGGGAAGAACACAGCGTGATGTCAATGGCGCCTTTGTGAGAATTGAGACAGAAGCGGCATAAAATGGGTTTAGCGGTAAATGAGGGAAAAACGAAGTATGTGCTGTCTTCGAGGAAGGATACCCAACACCAACGGCTCGGACAGAACGTCACAATAGACGCATATAACTTCGAGGTAGTAGAGGAGTTTGTCTACCTAGGCTCCGCTATAAACACGGGCAATAACAGCAGCGCCGAGATCAGACGAAGAATAAGTCTTGCAAAACGCTGTTTCTCTGGGCTACGAAAGCAATTGAGTGGAAAAGTCCTCTCTCGAGCAACTGAGGTAAAATTGTACAACACACTCATCATCCCAGTCCTGCTGTATGGTGCAGAAGCATGGACCTTGACAATATCGGAAGAATGTGCCTCAGGGTGTTCCGAGAGAATAGTTCTTCGGGTCATCTTTGGCCCCGTGTGCATTGAAGGGGAATGGCGAAGAAGATACAACAGCGAACTTTACGGGTTGTACAACGACATGGACCTAGCCAGAAGGGTCAAGGTCCAGAGACTCAGATGGCTCGGTCATTTAGAGCGAATGGACACCAATGCTCCGGCCCGGAAAGCCTTCGACACTATTCCCGAGGGACGTAGGAGGAGAGGAAGATCGCGACTCAGGTGGCGCACTCAAGTGGAAAGAGGACCTCAATCAACTCGGAGTGCAAAACTGGAGACTACTAGCTAAGGATCGAGCTAGCTGGCGGAGACTGTTGGTTGGGGTCCAAGTTCACAACAGAGTGTAGCGCCACTTTAAGAAAGTAAGTAAGTTACCTAGAACTTTAATTGGGGTAATCCAGTAACATTTTAATTAAATATACCTCTGCCCACCTAGATTCGTATCCTATCTCCCTATTAAACTATTAACTGTCAGATTTTATTATTGGTTGGCAAGGATTTTGATGGATTAAGAGCCTCATCTTTTCCGTTTTTCAAGTGTTTTCTAGATCGATTTTTGGGATATCGGGTATCATTTGCAATGAAAACGAAACGAAGTTTGCAAACCGATTTGGCTCGTCGAACTCTAGGTGGGCAAAACACATTCTCGAGTTAACTCGGTTTAAAAAACTTACTGTTCAACACATCACTAATTGCCTAAAGTTCCTCTCGAATGCTTACAAAGAGCGAGAAACATAAGCAATAAGGTGTTCCTCTCGATTTGGAAATGTATGACTGCTCAGGGATGCAGCATCCCCGATCAAGGTACGCCACAACCAAAAAGTAAAAAGTTTCTTCATCTTGAGATGAGACTATACGCGTTCTCGCATATCTGTTTTCAGTTGATCTCTTAATCGCTTTCTAAATCGGGCCTCGGAGCACTGGACACCGATTTTGGACATTTTCGTCTCGTCAGCTTTGTTAATAAAAAAAAAAGAAGAAATTGTATCATCTGGGTCTAGGAAAACCTTCTCGTCACTCTTGAGTTAAGAAACCATAACGCATCCCCACAGGGGTTGACATCTTTGACAGTATGGCTTTGAGCCATACTTCGACTGTATAGTCGAAGTCCAAAGTCCTAATCGGCTTACACTCTTCACCAATTCCTTCTCCTGAAGGAAATATAAGGGATCTACAATTTTACGCCGATGCTGAACGGGTGAATTGAGAAACACTTTTCTGTTACACATATGTTGCTCTTGGAAGCTTTGCCTGTCTCTTTTTCGGAACTAGGCTATGTTTCGCTCAAGACTAAGTGGACCCCAATACTTATTGTCAGTGGAGCCTTAATACGTTCTTTAAATTTCAAGCTTTCCGAACGTTCGAATAATAGAAACTGCTAGAAATGATTCCAAACTGCTATAATTTTCCATCGGAAACTTTCTAAACAAAGAAATCATAAATCACAATATGGAGTCGAGTCTAAATAAATAGTTCATCAATAAATGTGAAATTGCTCGACATGTCCCTCACATTCACATGCACTCTCTAATGCCAATTCCCCCACTTCCCACTCACTAATGTTTTGGTTTCCTCTCGCTCCCTCTTCAAGCACCAGACACGGATTCATTTAATACGCACATTTTTGCCTGAGGCATCGGACCTCTTCCTTATTCTCGAGACTCGAGGAATCAGCAAAATATCTCTCTCTCTCTCTCTCTCTATTTCCGTCTTACTCTCACTCATTCTGTTTTTGCTCAAAATGCACTTTGTTTTGTTAAAGAAAAGAAGTAAACATCACAAGCGGTTGTTTGACAGATTAGAAATAGAAAAACAAAAAAGAGGAAACACTCCCAGAATTTCTTTCTTCAACTCGAAGAATGGGAGAGAGGGAAGGCAAGGGCAAAGAGACAATGTTGCAGACCAAAAATCAACCATCTAGACCAGAATAATAATTGTGGAATGCTCTTCCGTCTGGATTGCACTCACACACGGAAAAAGACACGCTTTCGCCCCAAATGGAGTTTCCTGGGCATTCTGGATTCTTTCGCCCGCGTTCCCTCCCCCACCCCCTTCCCAACCGTACATATTTCTGTCCATTCGAATCTTATTCTTGTGCTGATTATTTATCCCGCTCGCTTTGCAGCATCCAAAACCGACCACCAAGTCGAAATGTTGCTAGTGCTGCTTTGGAACGAGAGAGATTTGCGATGGTAGGCGCTGCTGACGGTGAGAGAGTTTTCTGCGGCAAAAATGTTCATACTTACTCGGCTTCCAGAATTCACAGTTGCTGTATAAATTTGATTTGGTGTTTGTGGGCGCATCATACTGAAGACTGTCTTCTTCTTCTTCTTAAAATGTTTGTATCCAAACTTTCCACCAAGAAGAAGACAAACAACGAAGACAATATCAGCAAAGAGGAAGACAACCAACCAACAAACGACCGACCGACGACGTCGACCATGATAATGATGACGACGACGGTAGACTCAAACTAGATGGAGCCGCGTCGTCATCGTCTTCCTATCCGTATCGGTACCTATAGTAAAATACATGCAGTGGCGGCGGCGGCATACACGGCAGTCACAGAAGCAACACTGGCTGGCAGATTGGATTGTATGTTTGTACGGAGGAGATGTAGGGCAAGAAACGTGGAAAATTCTTGGAACGTGTGTGGCGAACGAGTGTATTGACTTCAAGACCTCGTTTGGACGAATGGTCTGGCCTGCCGTTCATCCGTTGCGGTCGAGTCGTATCGCCGCCGTCGTCGTCGTTGGTCGCCTCTTCGTTTCTTTAATTTTTCGTTTGTACAATTCATTCGTCTGACTGCTCCATCCTTCGTTGGAATGTCATACAATGTTTTGGTGCTGCCGCCACTGCCAACAACGCCAACCACCGCGTTCACCTCTGCTCGTATGGAACATGAGTATGGAAATGATGATTCTGGATTGTTGGCTATCGGTGGTAAGGGGAAATGTGGAAGCATTTTGCTTCTGATGCTGATGGCCAGTTCCTTAAGTTTTTGGTTTTATTATTTTTTCGGATGCTCCGTCGACCAGAAAATCGGTTCTGATCAGTGGCAAAAATATTTAATATCAAGGGAGAAGGTGTTGGTTCGTCGATGCTCCTTTCGCTTGTTATATCAAAAGGAAATATTTTGTGTGTGCCATGAATAAATATCAAGGCGTTCATGAACAATTCTACAGATACTGGAGCTTTGACCATTTTGCTCCCATTTCATGTCTAAATGGAAAGAAACCTTTTAGACATGAAACCCACCAAATAATCGATCATGATCATGCCCGATGTTTCAACTTCAAATACTTCAAGTCCTGACTCGGACGTTTAAGGTGTCTCCATAATCAAACCAGAAGCTAGCCCCATTTCAAGGAATTCTAGGTCTGAGACTGGTAATCCCCTCTCCCCCTTACAAACCCAACAATAAGCCTCAGAAATAATCGATTCAACTGACGGCGATTTTAGCAACCACAACGGCTTAACGGTTTTCGACAGCCAAAGTCAGAGCTAGAGCTCCGCAGCAATAAGGTGATGTGCTCGGGGTAGGTTTTCTACTTACTTACTTATGGTGGCGCTACAGTCCAGGTCGGACCAGGGTCTCACCCAACAATTTTCTCCAGCCAGCTCGGTCCCTGGCTAGCTATCCCCAGTTTCGCACGCCAAGTTGGTTCAAGTCCTCTACCACCTGTGTGCTCCACCGGAGTCGCAATCTTCCCCTTCTGCGATGTCCTTCCGGGTTCGATTCGAAGACTCTACGAGCCGGACCTTAACTTTTCTGGCTAGGTCAGTGTCGCTGTACTGCTCGCACAGTTCTTGGTTGAAGGTCTCCATTCTCATTGACGCAGACAGGACCAGAAATCACTCGAAGAATTTTTATCTCAAAGCACCCCAAAGCGTTTTCATCAGATGTTTTCATAGTCCATGTCTCTGCACCATACATGAGGACCGGGATGATGAGGGTTTTTTAGAGTGTCACTTTAGTTGCTCGGGAGAGGACTTTACTACTCAATTGCCTTCTTAGTCCAAAGAAGCAGCGATTGGCAAGAGTGATTCTTCGTTTGATTTCAGCGCTGGTGTTGTTGTCTGAGTTGATTGCGGATCCCAGGTAGACAAAGTTCTTAATTACCTCAAAGTTAAATCTGACTATGTTGACGTTATATAGTTGGTCTCTAGAGACGCTGTCATACGCAGCCTTGAAATCGATGAAAAGGTGGTAGGTATCGATTTGAAGTTCCTGGGTCGTCTCCAAGATCTGCCGTAGGGTGAATATTTGATCGATGGTGGACTTTCCCGGTCTGAAGCCACACTGATAAGGACCTACCAGGTTGTTGACGAAGGGCTTCAAACGTTCACACAGCGCGGCAGACAAGCGCTTTTAGGCGAGCTAAAGGAGACTTATACATCTGTAGTTGGTGCAGTTCAGGGGATCTCCTTTTTTGACGATCGGACATACGATGCTGAGGTTCCATTCATCGGGCATGCTTTCCTCCGACCAAATTTTGCAGATGAGCTGGTGCATGCTCCTAACCAAATCATCTCCAGCTGCTTTGTACAGTTTGGCGGCTAGCCCGTCTGCTCCAGCAGCTTAGTTCGACTTTAGTTTAAATATCGCTATCTTCACTTCGTCCATGTCGTTAGGGTGAAATTGTTGGCCTTCTGCACCCAAATTGAATGGTTCTGTATTGTTGACGGAGTTTTGGTCGTCATCGCCACTATACAGCTTGGAAAAGTGGTTTTTCCATATAGGTAGGTTTTCTAGTCAAAAAACAAAAAAACCTAACTTAGGAGGTTGACGGGAAATACTTGTACTTACTTACTTAAGGTGGCGCTACAGTACGTTGTGGACTTGGGCCTCAATCAACAGGCTCCGCCAGCTAGCTCGATCCTTAGCTAGTCGTCTCCAGTTTTGCACACCAAGTTGATTGAGGTCCTATTCCACTTGAGTGCGCCACCTGAGTCGCGGTCTTCCCCTCCTCCTACGTCCCTCGGGAATAGTGTCGAAGGCTTTCTGGGTCGGAGCATTGGTGTCCATTCGCTCTAAATGACCGAGCCATCTGAGTCTCTGGACCTTGACCCTTCTGGCTAGATCCATGTCGTTGTACAACCCGTAAAGTTCGCTGTTGTATCTTCTTCGCCATTCCCCTTCAATGCACACGGGGCCAAAGATGACCCGAAGAACTTTCCTCTCGAAACAGCCTAAGGCACTTTCATCCGATTTTGTCAGGGTCCATGCTTCTGCACCATACAGCAGGACTGAGATGATGAGTGTGTTGTACAGTTTTACCTTAGTTGCTCGAGAGAGAGCTTTTCCACTCAATTGCTTTCTAAGCCCAAAGAAACAGCGATTAGCAAGAGTTATATTCTTCGTCTGATCTCGGCGCTGGTGTTATTGCCCGTGTTTATAGCGGAGCCTAGGTAGACAAACTCCTCTACTACCTCGAAGTTATAAGTGTCTACTGTGATGTTCTGCCCGAGCCGTCGTCGGTGTTGGGTGTCCTTCCTCGAAGACAGCATATGCTTCGTTTTTCTCTCATTTACCGCCAAACCCATTTTTGCCGCTTCTGTCTCAATTCTCACAAAGGCGCCATTGAGATCACGCTGTGTTCTTCCCATTATATCAATATCATCGGCGTACGCGAGAAGTTGAACAGATTTTTGGAAGATAGTGCCTCTGGTGTTGACGTTGGAGTTCTGCACTATCTTCTCAAGAACGATGTTAAAGAAATCGCATGACAGTGCATCACCTTGTCTGAATCCTTTTTTGACGTCGAAAGATTCCGTAAGCTCGTTGCCAACCTTTATGGAGCAAGATCAGTCAATAAAGACCCAGTCCCAGCCCCCAGTTCGGAAGAGGTAGAAAGAGCCATCCAAAAGCTAAACAAATAACAAGTCTGCCCAGTCGGATATCATACTTGCGGAACTCTTTAAATATTGAGGAGGTGTTTTGATGAATCGCATGCACCAGGTCATCACCAAATTATGGGAGGAAGAATGCATGCCCACTGACTGGTCGATAAGCTTCATATGCCCCATCTACAAAAAAGGCGATCCGATGTCATGCAGAAATTACCGTGGCATATCCCTGCTTAATGTTGCATACAAAATCCTATCCAACGTTCTGTGTAAGCGTCTTAAACCTTTCTGCAACACAATAATCGGCACGTACCAGTGTGACTTTAGGCCACATGACGCTTAACAATACGCAGAGCAGTGTGAGCACGGAAAACACTATCTTCAACAAGTCCACCCAGCTCCTAGGATATGCGGACGACATTGACATCATCGGTCAAGGTGCTTGAGGCCTTCACAACGATTGTTCCTCAATCAAAAACTCGTTGGTCTTGAAGTGAATGAAGACAAAACAAAGAACATGCTATCAACAAACAAAGCAACATCTGTCCACCGCCTAAGACAAAACGTCACTATTGGTAGCAGCAAACATCAATCCCATAAATGACACCTTAGTGGAGATCCGAAGAAGAATTACCTTAGGGAACCGCTGCTGCTTCGGTTTGGCCAAACAACTGGGTTCAAAACTTCTCACTCGAAAGTCAAAAGTTCTGCTTTGCAAAACTTTGATTCTTCGACGGATTTTCGGTCCCGTATGCGACGATGGCAAATGGAGAAGAAGGTTCAACCGAGAACTGTACTAGCTGTACCAAGATGTGGATGTAGTCCAGAAGGCCTAGAAAAGACGACTACATTGGCTCGGCCACATCGAGTGAATGGACGACAGCACTCCAGTCATGAAATTCTTTTCATCCCAGCCCCCAGGTTCGAGACGACAAGGAAGACCGTACCTACGGTCCAAGGACCAAGTGACTGCGGATGCCAGAGCGCTTTGTTTCGGCGACTGGAGAGTGCATGCGAGGGACCGTTCACGATGGAAGGTTGCAGTATCTCAGGCTGAATTCCTTCATTGATAGTGAGCCGGATAAGTAAATAAGTTCGTAATCTGGCCGGGACGAGGGGCCCCTATCGTTCACGGGGCCCTGGGCACTTGCCCAGAGTGCCCAGTGGGAAAGAGGGGCTTGTCAGGCAATGTTGCCACTGGTCTTCGATACTTGATGTTGGTGGCATAGGACTCCTTACTTGACACTCGATCAGAGAATGATCTGGCGATCTCTTGCGATTGTAGCCGTCCAACGTCGAATTTTCTTGCATTTGGTCGTTGTCGGGATATTCGTAGCACTACCTTGGCTACGACGAGGTAGTGGTCCGAGTCGATGTTAGCTCCTCGGAAAGTTCGAACATCTAAAATGCTGGACAAGTGCCTTCCGTCGATCGCAATGTGATCAATCTGGTTGACGGTTGATTGATCAGGAGATCTATGGATGTTGAGATGAGGGAACCAGGTGCTTGCTACCACAACATTTCGCCCCGCAACAAAATCGATCAGCCTGAATCCGTTATCGGATGTGGTGTCGTGCAGGCTGTGCTTTCCGACCGTTCCACCAAAGATGTCCTCATTTCCCACCTTTGCGTTAAAATCGCCGAGGACAATTTTAATGTCATAACTAGGACATTGCTCGTATGTTTTGTCAAGGAGCTCGTAGAACTCGTCTTTGGTGTCGTCCTTTTTCTCTTCTGTGGGGGCATGCGCACATATTAAGCTAATGTTGCCGAATTTAGCCTTGATTCGGATTGTCGTGATGCGTTCGCTCACACATTTGAAGCTCAAGACTTTTTGCCAGAGTCTGCTTCCCACGACGAATCCGCATCCAAAGAGTCGCTGTTGTTGCTCTCGGTAACAATTACCATAGTAGATGTCGCAGTTTCTCATCTTCATTTTTCCCGGTCCATCCCATCGCATTTCCTGGATAGCGGTAATATCTGCTTTGTAGCAGTTGAGGGTCTCCGCTAACTGTTCGGCAGCACGCAGTCTATTAAGGGACCTAACATTCCACGTGCATATCCGAAAACCGTTGTCCTTTGTACATTTGCTTGGGTCGCCATCAGTGTATCCGTCCGTTTCCGAGGCCTGTTGTTGCTTCGCAACTAAAATTTTTTCTACGTGGTCGGGAAGTCACCCCAACGCACAACCCCCAACCTGGAGTACCAGGCACTTGATGTGACTCCAAGTGCAAGAGCCGGAAAAACCGCTCTTTTTACGGCCTGGGCTTCAAATAAGTCGAAGTAGCCCGTAAAAGTGTTCACCAAGTAGTTCGGCCTAACTGGAACTGGAGACGCCACCGTTGATTCCAAAGAAGAAATTCATTCGCTGCCGTCCCTCGGTGGGAGTGCCTTGGTGGGAACACTCCTTCGTTGTGGGGTAATTGGTAGTAACAGCCTACTTTGCTTCGACCTGTCGACCATGGGAGGCCCTTCTGCGAAATTAAGTTTCGCGATCGCATAGCTCTAAGCTTCATAGTAGTAGTTACCGTAAGCCGCTCCGCCACGTCAAGGCTTACCCCGTGGAGGGGTACAATCATCGCAAATTGTTAGCCTCCACATGCACGGGCAGCCTTTATATTGGAGGAATTTCGTGCGTTGATCGAGGTTCTGTTTGATTGTACAATTTGCTGTGATTCGGTGGCTTCAGTGTTTTGAAGAGCCTGTGTCCCGTTTCTAGAACCAGAAGCTAATAGTTTGTGAGGAAATACGATTCCGGGGACGAAACAATTAACTCGTCCTTGGAATTGAAACGGAATGGAACTGGAAATCCTTCATTCCTTGTGAAGTTCATGAATCTCTACAAAACTGGCGCCCAACAAACGGAAAATAATGTTTTATGCTTTTTTATGTATCGAGAATTCATTTTCTAAGAGTTAGGAGTTGAACATATTTTCATCTCTTAGAAAACTGACTAAAGAAAATTTACCTCCTAGTTTCTATTTTCCAAAAAAAAAAAGTTCCCCTGCTCCAGTTAATCACAAAACTTTGTTCACATCTCAATTATCACTTTTTTTTTGTTTTCCTCCCGTTTCTTCAAAACTCTCCAACCTTTTCTTCCGAACAAGAAATCAATTCAATCAACTGTTAATGAATTTAATGAAGAAGATAGAACCCAATGCTTTATTATCATATAAGCGCAGGGCGTTTCGCTGCCGCATTGTTTGTTTGAATGCTTCTTCAAAAAGGTGTCGACCCAGAGGTAGAGAGACAACACGATTAAACGATCAGACCCACAGACAGACGGTCACACGATCAAAGCTTGATAATAATTAAAGAAAAGAAGAAAAAAATAACCTGAGGAGTGAAAAAGTAGTTTAACAGGGAGAGAAAGAGAGAGATAGAACTGTATCTTTCGTTAAATGGCTTAAATAAATTTGTTTCGATTTCTTTTTAAATTTTTTGAATGAAATCAATATTTATGTTTGTGAGCCGAAGAGCCATCAGGCATCATCACACGGTCCATTCTTGGGTGGAAAATTTATGTAATTCTGATTCATCACGACAAACATATTTCTTTTTTTCTGTTTGGTGATAAATCTCATTGGACCACACTGCTTGGGAATCAGGTGGAATTCGTTTCTGGTGGTTAAAAAGCTAATCAGATCTTAACACTGGCGTAGGGTTTATTTGTTTTTAATTGCAAGATCTTTGTTGATAGAATTTAATGTTTGTCAAACATATTGATTTCCTATTCATAAAAAAAAAAATGGCGCCCAACATTAGGATTTTTTTTTTATATTCTAAGACAGTTAGTTCGAGTAAGGAAGTAAATGTTGTTTATGAATGATGAGCTGAGCAAATCTTGAATTTTGTTTTCATATTTCGGTTCTCGCATTGGGCGCCACTTCATTGCACTTAGTTTCTCTTAAGAGATTACCAAATATTGCTTTGCGGCACCCATAAGATAAGGAAAAAAAGGTAGAAGCCACTTGAAAGTACAGCTTTCAGATTTCGCATTACCTGGGCAATGGAGTTTCACATTGGGCGCCAACACTATCATGTTTTCGATTTTGTTAATTTGTTTTGATGTTTTCATTTTAATTTAAAAAATTGAATTACATATCTGTTTTTTTTATTTGCTTATACTTACTTACTTAATGTAACGCTACAGTCCGTTGTGGACATTGGGCCTAACCAACAGTCTCCACCAGCCAGTTTGGTCTTTAGCTATCTGTCTCCAGTTTTGGACTACAAGTTGATTTAGGTCCTCTTCCACTTGGGTGCGCCATTTGATTCATGGTCTTCCTCTTCTTCTACGTCCCTCGGGAATAGTGTCGAAGACTTTCCGGGCCGGAGCATTGGTGTCCATCCGCTCTAAATGACCGAGCCATCTGAGTCTCTGGACCTTGAGATCTCTGTTATATCTTCTTCGCCAATAAACACGAGGCCAAAGATGACCCGAAGAACTTTTCTCACGAAACAGCCTAAGGCACATTCTTCCGATTTTGTCAAGGTCCTTGCTTCTGGGATGATGAGTGTGTTGTACAAGTTTACCTCAGTTGTTCGAGAGAGGGCTTTTCCACTCAATTGCTTTCTTAGCCCAAAGAAACAGCGATGAGCAAGAGTTATTCTTCGTCTGATCTCGGCGCTGGTGTTATTGCCCGTGTTTATAGCGGAGCCTAGGTAGACAAACTCCTCTACTACCTCGAAGTTGTATGCGTCTATTGTGACGTTTTGTATGAGCCTTCGGATTTGGGTGTCCCTCCTCGAAGACAGCCTATATTTCGTTTTTCCCTCATTTACCGCTAAACCCATTTTTGCCGCTTCTGTTTCAATTCTGATGAAGGTGCCATTGACATCACGCTGTGTTCTTCCAATTGCAATCGGCATACGCGAGAAGCTGAACAGACTTTTAGCAGATGGAGCCTCTGGTGTTGACGGTAAACGCATGACAGTGCATCGCCTTGTTAGACATCGAAAGATTCTGTAAGCTCGTTGCGCAACTCGATGGAGCAGCGTGAGTTCTCCATCGTCAAGATGAAAAGGTTTTTTTTAGAATCTGTCGCAAAGTGAAAATTTAGTCGATGGTTGACTTTCCCGGTCTGAATCCACATTGATAATCAATCAGATTGCTGCCGAAAGGCTTCAGACGTTCAAATATGGTAGAGAGGATTTTGTAGGCGATGTTAAGCAGGCTGATTCCTCTGTAGTTGGTGCAGTTTAGAGGATCTCCTTCTTCAGGATCGGGCAAACAATGCTGAGGTTCCATTCATCGGGCATGCATTCTTCCGACCATATCCTACAGATGATTTGCTGATTCAGCTTGACCATCTGCTCAGGTGGCTTTGTTGGATTTCAGCAGTGATATTGCCGTTTTCACTTCTTCTTAGATGGGTTTATGGAATTGTTGGCTATTATCGTGTCCTATATAAGGCTCCTACCTGTCGGCGGGATTTTGTTCGTCGTCGCCGTTATACAGTCTACAGAAGTTGTGTTTCCAAATCCCCAGCATTGACTGCGATTCAACTATGATATTTAATTGTTTATCTGTGCAGGCATCGGTTCTTGCTCGATGCAGTTTTATCTTTACCTCCAAACTTCATCCCTGCTGTTGGCTCTCTCAGTATCCTCGATCTGATGCTTCTCATGCTCCCTTTTTTTTCTGAGAAGCTCTGGCGTTCCTCTCTCTTTTTTGGTCGAAAAGCTCACGAGCAGCTCTTGTCCTCCTATGCAGCGCCGCTTTGAATGGCTCGTGCTTGGCTGCATTCTTCAGCAAACCAGGAGTTTTGCTTTGGGGGCCGTTTAAAACCTTACACATTAGAGGTGGCATCTCTAACTGCCTTCTGTCAGTGTTGCCACTGGTCTTCGATACTTGAAGAATTTTTTAAGAGGTTACTTTGACCTGATTTCTCGCAAACACTTATGAAATTTCACAGCACCTATTTAAACTATTAAATTGACATCCCCCCTCCTCCTCTCATGACTATGTTACAGGCTTACCATGGCTCACTAGATTTTAAAGTTCGAATTCATCTTTGACCTAATCCATCGTGCATCAGGCAACGATGTCTACAATGTTTTATTTTTCTTAAATTCCTTTCTCCTTCTCCATCAGTGAGTGACAGGGTGAAAGTAATATCCCACGCCGCTTTTTAGTTTCTACCAACTTCATTTATCACCTCTTTCAGTCTTTCTCACCATTTTTTTGTTTTCAAACAATTTGTAACTTGGAAAGTCCTCAACTACGGCGATATAGGGTGATCCTCATCATCACCATTGAATCTGAGTTGATTAAGGAAAATCTTAATTCAATAACCAACAAACTTAAATCACAACAAATTTTTGGTTTTTAAAAATTCCAAAGTGGCAACACGAAACACCAACAATAATCCGAGATGGCTCTAAGGTCTCATCTTCGTCTTCCGTGAGGAAATAGATGAAAGAGAGAGATAGACTTCTAGGCTGGGTCGCTGGGAAGCATGTTCCTTTGCAAACAGCGCAATAAAGAGGGTTACCATATGTTAAGGAAAACCATCATAGGATTTTTGACATATGGAGTTAGACATTAGCTGTGTTGGAAAGACGTTCTAGACAAAGTTCCAGTTCACCTCGATTCAAATGAAGACCTTTGCATAATTTCTTCAAATGCTGCCAAATTCTCAGTTCGGCAATCTCATGTCTGCATTCTTCTTGTTCGTTCATCTCTTGATAAACATTCACATTTCTTCAGACACCACCACCACCTCCTCCACTGCCACTGCTGCCGTCCATACCTCGACCACCTAGGCTTCCAAACCGGAAAACGAGAATAACCCGCCAACTAAGACTACCAAGGATAAATGACGTCCAACCATACACGCTCCCTTGCAGTGTTTTAAGCAAAAATCCAACGAGCCAAATAACAACAAAACAAGACACTGTGAAGGTAGTTAGATGCATTCATACTCTGCATCAGCAACAGCACACTGGCTACATTGCCACTACCATCATCATCATCATCATCATCTTCAGCAACATCATCAGCATCGTTGTCGTCTTCAAGCCTTGCTGCAACTTTGGAAATTTTAAGCATCGCATCGTCTGGACCGTTTCGATCGGTTCAACACTGAGCAAGGAAAAAAGAATTAAACTCGACTGACGAAACGGGCGCGGGCGATTGGTTCGGCAAAGGTAAGACGATAACTTTTCCGTATGAAATCAACTATTACGCTGGAATGCCTGGGAACGTTTTCAGCCAGGAATTCCACTTGAATAAAAAATATAAGAAAATGAAAAAAAAAATTCAAAATAAGCAAAAATGTATTCTTGTTTAGCATCTTTCTCTTTCAATTCTCAATGTTTGTGTCTCTGCTCCTCGAACAGCCTATGGACTGGTACTTTTATTCGCATGGAATACAATCTCTGGAATGTGCTGCTAAACAAGCAACGAGTATCATTTGTAGGAGATGTGGGACATTTTCAAACCGATAGCAATCTTCTCTTCCCGTTCCCGGACATATGGCCAAAGGAGAATATTCTTTCGTTTGATAGAGTTAGAAGAATTAGAAGAAATGAGAGAGTTTAAAATAAGATGCGAGGAAGTTTGTCTTCATGGTGGTGCATAAATAGGTAAATTGACTCAAAGCCGGATATGAGCGGATTTGGCTATAATGCAATTGCATTCTTTATTTTATGACTTGAACCTGTCCAGGGGGTAATGTGACCTTTGCGATTGCAAATTATGGGAAAATGTAATCACCTCGGATCTAATGAGGATTTTTGAGTAATGGGAACGAATTTGTGAAATTTTCATACATCGGCCATTTTGTTTTCAGTTTGACATCAATGTTTATTAAGAGGAGGGAAATCTTTGAGGCATTGTTTTGGATAGTAACATTTGGCGTACACCCAAAAAAATCCAGGCTGTTAATTTAACAACAAGTGGAAATCAAATTTACAACTAACTGTTTATTTATATATTCAACAACATTTGTGATAAAATTCACAATTAATTGTTAGTTTAACAGATTTGCAATCATTTTTATTCAGAAATTGTAAAAATGATTGCCATTACCTGTTGTAGAATTTACAACATGTTGTTAATTTTGGTTGTCAATTCTACATTATTATGGCTGTCTCAAATTTGACACCTAAATCTATCATAATTACAACAATGTGTGAAAATGAGAACCGAATTTGTTGAATTAACAACAAAGCAGTCAAATTGATAACCAAAACCTTCAATTCTCCATGTTAGCAAAAAAAGTTGTGATTTCAACATCAAATTTGTTGAATTCACAACAACGCAATCAAAGTGCCAACAATCTGTTGAAATTTAAGGAAAAGTCCCGTTATCAACTCAATTGCTTTGCATTTCAATCTGGTCGGTCGCAGCATTCAGTCTGTCAATATGGATGTGAACAGTGATTTTATTGTAATGTCTCAAAATTCTGAGAAAAGTAGTGATCAATTTGAAAGTGAACATAGTTCGTCTTCTTTACTTTTGGACTTAGAAGTGTTTCAAATCGTAAGCAATTTTAATTTGAGTAAAAGTGTGGTACCGTTTTTATCAGGTAAGTAATTACGAATATGTTTACATACCTACTTAAAATGTAAAATCAGGGTACGGATTTTTTTAATTCTCTGCCAAAGGTCCTTTTATACAAGAATTTCGTCTCACCTGCCTTCTGATTAAATCCAAATAAAAAAAAGTTCTCGTTTTCCGGAGTTTTCCGAATTTTTCAGTATTATAATATTGTTCTCTTCGAAGAGCAATTTCTGAGTAATTTCAAGTAGAATCCCATAAAAAAGTACAATTTTTCGACCACTATTTGATTATTTCCATTTGTTCAAGAGACTTTACCGGTCATACAAGCATATCGACATAAATTCATTTAATTGTTTTTATACTCTTTTTATCTTTAGGTATCCTAGATTTACCACAATTTAGGGCCTTCAGATAAGCTCCAAAATGGTTATAAGAAAGATAATTCCAAAATATGAAATTTTTCTAACTTAACAACGAATTTTTCAATTTTGCACAGTCAAAATCCTAAATGTGATAAGAAAATCAAATGTTTTCTCTCTTCCTAAATCTTCAAAGTTTTCCACAAAAGTTTTAAGTTTTCAAAAGCTTGATTTTAGTCCTGAAATTCTTATCGTGTTCTCCCAGAGTTTTACGATTTCCCCATCACAAATTACTCGGTTTTCCATTTGAAAATCAATGCACTTACAATTACATATTGTACTTTTCCCTTGTAAGCCAATGAGTTTTCCGATTTTCCGAGTTTTCCATCAAGAACTTTCTATTTTCCATTTCAAAATATTTTGCAGTTTTCCATTTGAAAACCAATGCACCTACAATTGCATGCAATTTCCCTTTGATGAATAACTCGGAAAACTTATTGGTTTTCAAAGGGAACATTACATGTGATTGTAGTTGCATTGGTTTTCAAATGGAAAACTGGAAAATTCTAAAATGGAAAATAGAAAGTTCTTGATGAAAAACTTGTAAAAACTTGTAAAAATTCAGGTAGGTTGTCCTCTATTCCAATTGGATTCAAGCAAATCACATTGCATTTTAACAATATTTATGTTAATTATAATTATAATGGAGTTGCTCTGAAGGGTGGCGAGACAAAGTTCGCAGGGTCGGCTAGTAAATGTATAAAGATAATCATAAAACTATCATTATTTATATTTAAAAGGTCGTGGTCTCTCAAAAAGAAGCTTACTCCTACTTAGGTCGGAGCATTTGTTTAGAATTTTCCCAGATTGTGAACTCGGGCTGCAGTTGGAGTTCGAGGACGAGCTACTCAAGTGGAAGAAAAGCGAAGTAAGCAATTATACTCCTTAATGAATTTAAAGTTAAACTTTCACCATCATAGACAATAACTTTGAATTTGGGTTCTATTAACTTTTTGCCCCAGGTGGTGGCTTTAAATATCCTTGAACTTACTTTGTTTATTTCATTATGAAAACTATGTATTTATCGGTTTTAGTTTTCACAATGCAGTACATCCAGCTGCGAGATGAGCACTTCAGACTGGGTGAAAAAAAATAGTTTATTGAGTTCACCAACAAACAGAGAAAGCATCTCTAAAGCATCTGGCTCATCGTCAGATATAATTGTATGTATTAAATTCAAATTTTAATTTTTTATTAATATCTAAATAAATGCAATTTAGCCCGTAAAGGAAATTTTGTCCCTTTCATTTGCTGGGAAAAATATCTTAGAACAAGCAAACACTAACAAATTTCTGAACCAGCGACAACAAAAACAACTGGTACGAATAATTATACAGTTCTATAAACTGCAAAATAAGCCACTCAACAGACAAGAGTTTGAAAAAATAGCAAAAGACATTGAATCAACTTTTCACAGAGAAGACAAGGTTGGTACCTGCTCATATGTTTGCCTACGAAACCCATCATTAATAAGACATTATTTTTTTCAATAAAAGTCAACATATTTTGTTGCACCAAATGCAAAATACTCACACCCGACTGGTATGTTGTATAACGCATACCACAATTTCAACCGAGGAAAACCTAAAGACATCCAAAAATATCAAAATCAACAGAAAGAGAACACATCTCCTTGTTCTTTTCAAGTACAAGTTGATGAACAGGAATACCAGGATTGCAAGCAATATTTGAAATTTAATGACCGCCCATGGGTTGCCATCGAAGAAAAATGGGAAAAAACTTCCAAAAATAGACTGAACGAGATAAGAGAAGGCAGAAACAAAAACTCGTTAGAAGTCCTTCGTGAATGGCCACTGTACAAACATGCAGATGCATTTTCATTGGTAACTTCCTTTTCATTAATTTGATTATTAATTTTTTAATATTCAATTACATGAATCAAAAAGATCAATATTGATTTCAAATCAATACATCCCCATTCGACAAATAATTTATTTTCGACCCACATCGAAATCAATGCTTTGCTTTTTAAATGCTACGAAAAAGAAGATGGTTTAAGAGCCAAAGAATATCGGAGCCAGCTCAATGAGATTTCCAAGCTTGATGAAGGTTTGATAACGATTTTTAACAGTAAGCAAATCATTATAACTTGTTTCTTTTAAGGTTCCCGATCGTTTCCTCTATTTTATTTTTTGAGTAGCATATTAACACCGACGCAAATAATTAAATGTCCGGGGAAACCTCTTTGGCGGGTAAGCATTAAGGACAGCGAAGATTTTTTTGTATTGATCTGTACTGACCAAAATGATATACTGAGGCGGGTCGAATTACAAAAGAGTAAGTGCTTAGAATATAAGGTATCTTTTCAGCCATGTTTAATTGCTGTTGGTGAAAATATGTTAAGTATTAAGGAATTCTTTCTATATTTTGATGGTACGCTTCTTAAGTTCAGTAATTTTATATCGTGTTTGGATACATGTTTCAAGTTATTTTACGTTTTTGATCTAGAATACCAAAAACAATGTACACTCATATGGGTATTCATTCAAACTTATATTTACAAAATAGATGTTAATAATTCAAATAAATATTCTTCTTTGATGAGGTTCATTAGCAATCTAGAAAAACTATAATTTTAAGTTCATTAAAAACAAGTTTTTAATATAAAAGCTTCACAATGTTTTTATGTTTTTTATGTAAAAATGAATTTCAGACAATTTCTGATTTATTTAACGATTTTAAGTTACATGGTCTTAAGCCAAATAGTTGTATCGAATGTTCGCAAAACCAATGTCCTCAAACCTTCAAATCGCTTTCTCACTTTAAGAGACATTTATTAAATAAACATAAGGACATTTTGCCTGTAGTCTCAAATAACATATCCATTCAAAAAAATTTTAAACAAAATTCAATAATTGATGATACAAAAAAAAATGAGTGTGAAAGCTTAAACAAAATATCTGTTACTGATGAGAAAAATAATTCTTCAGAACCTAAACTAAATTCAAATAAATGTGAAAATATATGTTTATTAACAGAAAACGAAAATACTATACCTAAATTAGATTTAAACGAATGTAAAAAACAAATTAATTTAAAATGTTGTAGTTTCCTAAGTAATTTGTATGCTAAACCAAATTTTTCAAGAAAAAATGTATCTGAGATTCAAAATTGTACTCAGGCTTTAATTTCGTCCATAATTACTAGTTTAACACAACTGATAGTATCTGAACATAATGAGCTGGATGTTAAAGATATTACAGAAATCTATCAAAATCCTTTTACTGATTTTGAAACAGAATTTAAATACATCAAATTTTTGGAAAAAAATAATTATTTCAATCATCCAATTGAAATATCAATAAATAATGAAATTAGAACGAAAATTAGTAACTACGCTCCAAGTTTAAATCCTGGCAATATTCGAATGTATCTAATGCCAATTAAATTTCAAATACAGAAATTTTTTGAATTACCAAATGTTTTTAATGCAACAATGGAAAACATGAAATATCTTGAAAAATCCAACTCAATTTCTAATTTTATTAATGGTGAACAATTTTTGAAACGAAAAGAATCATTTAATGATAAGATCGTAATTCCATATTTTATGTATTCTGATGATGTAGAACTTACTAACACTTTAGGAAGCCATTCTGGCCAAAATAGTGTAAATGGCATTTATTATTCATTTCCAACGATTCCGCAACATTTTCAATCCAAATTAAAATACATTTTTGTGGCTGCTTTTATTAGAACAAAAGATTATGCTGAATTCGGTAACGATGCATGCTTGTACGATCTCATAGAAGTGTTGAGAGATTTAGAAGAAAATGGGATTGACATAAATGCAAACAATATGATTTATAGAGTGTATTTTATCTTAGGATTATTTTTAGGAGATAACAAGGGCTTAAACGCAATGCTCGGGTTTACTAAATCCTTTAACAGCTTCTTTTACTGCCGAAACTGTAAACGAAATAAATCTGATATGAGAGTAGACGTTATTGAGCATCCTGAATTTTTGAGAACAAAGTCTAACTATGCGAATGATTTAGTGATAAACGATGTTAAAAAAACTGGAATTAGAGAAGATAGTATTTTCAATACATTGAAATCCTTTCATGTTATAGACAACTTCTGTTTTGACATTATGCATGATTTATTTGAAGGCATTTGCCATTATGACTTGAGCGAAATACTACTTGGTCTTTTAAATAAGCAGTATTTTAGTATTGAAGTTTTGAACTTTAGAAAACAAATGTTTAGCTATGGGGAATCTGAGATAGGTAATTATTCCGAGCCTATAACTTATGAACATTTAAAGAAGTCGAACTTTAAGTTAAGTGCAAGAGAAATGATGACATTTGTACATTATTTGCCGATTATGATAGGCGATTTGGTACCAGTAAATGATGATATATGGATGTTTTTTATTAGTCTCCTTAAAATAATCGATATAGTACTTTCAACAGAATTCGATGAAGATATGCTTCAAGATCTTTCTAGCACCATACAACTCCATCATGAACAATACAAACAACTTTTTAAAACCCATTTAAAACCAAAATACCATTTTCTTCTTCACTATCCATCCGCAATTCGAAAAACAGGACCAGTTAAATATACTTGGACATTTAGGTACGAATCATTCCATCAAAGAAGCAAGCAATACACACACGTAAATAAAAATAGCAGGAATATATGTCAGTCCCTTTCAATTAAGTCATGCATGTCGTTTTCAAACTTATTATTAAATGATTCTGGCTTTCAGCCCGAAAATTCTTTAATAGCTGAAGATACTTTCACTGAAAATTATGAGAGTCTGCCTTATTATTCCTTATTAAACGGTCTAAATTTTACCATACAGAATATGGTTTCACATAAATTGATTTCATACAAAGGAACAGAGTATAAGGTAGGACACTACATAAGTATTATTAAAACTGATGACAAACGCTTTTTCAAGATACTTAATATTATTATTAATGAGCAGAAAGAAGTATTTTTTGTTTGTTCTGAGTACAAAATTTTGTATTTTGACTTTCACTATCGTTGTTATGTAATAGATCTAACAAATATAATTGCAACATATGTAATCTACAATATACACGAATTTACAAGTCCACCCATTCACATTAATATCCTAAATGATGGATCAAATATTTTTAGAAATAAGTATGTTTGATGAATTTATATAATAATAATTTATTTTTTAATTACTATCTTATTTGAATAAAATGAAAGTTAAATTATTGGTTTGTGTTTTTTGTTTATTTTACATCGAAATTTTCACATTTATGTTATAGTTGTAGTTTCTGCAGCAAACGGTTGTAATTTTGATTTCAATTTGACTGCAAACATTGAAAAAAGCTACAACAATGTGTTCAATTTAACTGCAAAAAGTTGTGAAAACCACAACCAAATTTGTGCAATTTGATCCAAATATTTGTAAAAATTACAACGAAAATCATATTTTCTACAAATTGTGTTGTAGTTTCTGCAGCAAAAGGTTGTATTTTTGATGAAGGTGATTTCAATTTCACTGCAAAATTTGAAAAAATCTACAGCAATGTGTTCAATTTGACTTCAAAAAGTTGTGATAACCACAACCAAATTTGTGCGTTCGATAACAAGGCGTTCAATTTGAATGCATTCATTTGTAAAAATTACAACGAATATTATATTTTCTACAAATTGTGTTGTAATTTTGATGAAGGCGATCTCAATTTGACTGCAAACATTGAAAAAAGCTATAGCAATGTGTTCAATTTGACTACAACAAGTTGTGAAAACCACAACCAAATTTGTGCTTTCGACAACAGAGCGCTCAATTTGAATGCAAAAAGTTATAAAAGTAACAGCAAAATGTATATTTTCTACAAATTGTGTTGTAGTTTCCACAACAAATGTTATTGTTTCCTGATTTCTCTGGTTTCAATTTCTACAGCACGTGTTGTGATTTTTACAACGTGGTGATACATTTTACAACCACGTCTTCGTCATATTGATAACATTGGATGTAGGGTCAATTATGACAACGAATGCAATCATTAAAACCACGATTTTCATCATTTTTACAACCGATTTTTTTGGGTGTATTAGTCAAATATTTTGGTTAAGCGTGCAAAAGAGATGGCAAACTCTAGGTTTCTGATCTGAATACAGAAGAGCATTGTTTCATATGAGTCCCAGCGAAATCCCCTGGAAGCCAATTTTGGACGCTTAAAGCCGTAAAACGTCACTTAGGCTAAACACAAACCGAAGCGGACAAACTGTTTGCTTGTCGCAAGACAAAAAATCGTGTCGTACTTCACCCCACACCGAGGATGACAAAGACAAAATATTTTGTCCTTGTCGCATTCGGTGTGTTTTGCCAGCGGACAAAAAAGAAGACAAAAATCGAAAAAAAAAACAAATAGGTTGCGTATTCCCATGATTTTATTTTGCTTCTTTATTCCTCGATGAATGGCAGAAACACATTTATGGAGAATCAGACAAACTGTTGGAATGTCATGTGTAATATACAGTATACATACATTGCCGTCTATTTCTCGTGTAAGTGAGACCTAACGGGATCCAAAAGTGAAACAAAATTGAACCACGTGGAGAGCGTCCCTACTAGGTATACTCTGCAGACACACTTTTGAATTACATGCGTATATACAATTTACATACATACATACGAAGAAATTTAGTCGAATTTTCATGCACTCTTCTTTGAAACCACAAACACGCACACAAAATAAATCTCTTCTTTTTTCTTAATTCTTCTTTTTCTAAATTCTTTTTACCATTACAACAACATCCATACCAAATTGCACAAAATACAACAAGAAATATCGCAATAAAATACAAATCCAACTATGAGCAACCGACATGTCCGTTTGTCGAAATCTGTTTGTTTGTCTTGTTCACTTTGGTCTGTGGTTCTTCACAAGACGGTGTGTACTTTTAAGCGTCGACATTTTGTCCGGGATTTTTTGTCTTCTTTGGTGTGGTTTGCTCCTATAACCCCATGTATTTACTCCAACTGACGAGCGGACAAGACTTTTTATCGTGTCACGTCTTTTTCTGTGTGTGTTGCGTCATAAGACAAATGGACCTGTGTCCAGGGAAGAGCGAACAAACGTTTTGTCCGCTTCGGTTTGTTTTTAGCCTTACTTACTTACCTAACCGGCTCACAATTCCTGAAGGATCTCAGCCTGAGATACTGTAGCCTTCCATGGGGAACGGTCCCTCGCATGCACTCTCCAGTCGACGTAACCAAGTGCTCTGGCATCCGCAGTCACTTGGTCTCTATACCGTGTCGGTTCAGTCTTTCTTGTCGTCTCGAACTTATACTTGCTGCGATGACCAGACTTTCTTGGCTAGAGCGTTGTCGTCCATGCACTCAATGTGGCCGACCCAATATAGTCGTGTTTTCTTGAATTTCGATGAATTTTTCTTTGGAAAGTGCCCAGTATCATTTCCCCTTTTTTTAATTATCGTCCAACACTCGGCACCGTAGAGTGAGCGAGGGGTGTTGAATCTATTTTTTTTTTTTTTTGCCAAACCGAAGCAGCAGCGGTTTGATAGCGTAGTTCTTCTTCGGATCTCCACTAAGGTGTCGTTTGTGGGATTGATAACTTCTTAACTACCGAAATTGCTGCTACCAACAGTGACGTTTTGTCCTAACCGCGGGACAGATGTTGCTTTCTTTGTTGATAGCATGTAAAGGGTTTTCCAATAAAAGTCGTTATTTTGATATTCAAAGAAAAATGGCATTTTTGGAGATAAATTATCGGATGTTTATTTCATTATAAAGAGGAAGGTATGCCGTTAATAATGGAACACAACATCAGCCAAATGGCCGCCACGACCACGCTTACAGGACCATATCCTTTTTATGAAATTTTCCATAGCCGAATCGTGGCTCCAAAAGAAGAAGTCGCAAGGTGTTAAATCACAAGATCTCGGTGGCCAATTGTCATCACCTCTTCGAGAGATAACACGGTCCGGAGATGGTTAAAGATCGATGGTTTCATTGCTTGTGTGGCACGTAGCGCCGCCTTGTTGACAGTAAACGTTGTCCAGATCAATAAAATCCAATTCGGGCCATAAAAAATCATTAATCATCACTCGACACCGCAATCCATCGACCGTAACTGTTGCTCCATCCTCATTTTCGAAAAAGTAAGGACCAATGACCCCGCCGGAGAGGCTTTTCAACAATAACTCTTAGGTTTTCCGAGCCCCAGATGCGACAGTTTTGCTTGTTGACGTAGCCTCCGAGGTGTAAAATGGCCTCATCAGTCAAGATGATTTATCGATGAAATTCCGGATAGTTTTTATGCATTTCAAGGACCCAATCAGCAAAGACACGATGTTGTTGATGATCAGCCGGCCTGAGTTCTTGTGTTGACTGAACTTTATAAGCCTTAAGACCTGTAACGGAACCCGTGTTCCTCCCTCTCCATCCTATACCACCTTTACGCGGGTTCCGTTACAGACCTTAAGCCTCAAGCCTTAAGACCTAAGTCTTAATGCAAAATACGGTGTAATGACGTTTGTGGAATGCTTAATTCCTAAGAACGACGAGGAATGGACAATCCTGGGTTTTCTTCAACACTTTGGGCTACAACAGCAATATTCTCAGTTGTTCTTGAGCGACGTGCACGGGTTTTATTCTTCACATCACTAACTAAAACTCGAATTTTAATAATTTCAATGCGTTGTTGAAGCGTGTTTCGTTCCATTTTTATTAATGGCGTAGTTTCTACTTGTCAAATGTAAAAAAAATGACAGCTTCAAAAGTGACAGCTACCGAAATAGCGAGCTATTCAAAATAACACCTCTTATTGGAAAACCCTTTACTTTGTTTTGTCCTTATTCACTTTGAGACCAACGAGTTTCGCCTGTTTTTCAATCGCTGTAAAGGCCTCAAGTACAGCTCTCTTGGATCGACCGATGATGTCTATGTCGTCCGCATAGCTTAGGAGCTGGGTGGATTAGTTGAAGATAGTGTTTTCCGTGCCTTATGCACTATCTGCTCAAGGACTATGTTGAAGAAGTCACATGACAGCGCATCTCCTTGTCTAAAGCCTGCGCTTCTTTGAAACAACTCAGATGAGCTGTTACCCATTCTCCTACTGCACTGCATATTGTTAAGCGTTATGCGGCACAGCTGGATCAGTTTGTTCGGGATCTCGAATTCAGACATCGCCATCATAAGCTCCTGGCGGTGGATGCTATCATAAGCAGCTTTCAAGTCGATGAAAAGATGGTGGGTTCCGACTTGAAATTCGTTGGTCTTTTCCAGGATTTTATTCAGTGTGAATATTTGGTCCATCATTGTTCTGCCTGGCAGAATAGTTTGAGACGCTGACACAGGAAGTTGGATAGGATTTTGTATGCAACACTAAACAGGAATATGCCTCGGTAGTTTTTGCATGGCATAGACTCGCCTTTTTTGTAGATGGGAGCTGTGGAGCTTCTGGACCAGTCAGTGGGCATGCATTCTTTCGCAGGCATGAGTTCCACAGGTATGCCATCCGACTCGGCCGGCGGACTTTTGGTTGGCTCTTTCTACCTCTTCTGTGCTGGGGGCTGGGACTGGGTATTCATTGACTAGTTCTTTCGTCACTGGCTCGCTCGGCATTATGCGCAATCAGGAGCTGTTGGAAGTGCTGCTTGGAAACATCTACAATTCACTGTGTTTCGGTTTCCGGCACTATTTCGATGAGCTTGTGTCTCCGTTGTGAAACCAGAAGCTATGTAACTCCTTCGAACTTTTAAAGAAACACCGGGTGTTGTTCTTGGTCCGAGACTCTTCTCGATCTTTGAGCTGAGAAACTGCGGATGCTCTTTTCTTCCTTTGCTTAGTCTTTTTCTAATTTCACCTTTTTGTTCGGTACTCTTCTCTTGCTGATCTTGTTTATCGTTACAGCATCTGTAAAGGTGCATTTTCCGTCTCTTTTTTTAATAACGCGCATTCATCATCCTACCACGGGTTCTCTTTCGGGGGTGGCTAGTAACCTATGGTAGTCTTGGTTACATTTTTAATTATTTCGCGACATTGGTTCCACAAGGTGGTCCCTAGGGGTACATCCTCGGAAAGTGCGCACGTTCAAGATGTCGGATGTGTGGTTTGCGCCGATTAGCACATGGTGGTTTGACCATCCGGAGATGGTCAGGTTTCGTCGTGGAAACTTCAGTAGCACCAAAAAATTGCTTTTAAAGCAGTGAGTCCAATATTTCTTGCTTTATACAATGAATAATATTTGTACATGAAACTTTTTGTGTACTTTGTTTCCATCAGCGATCATGAATCAGTCATGCGCTTGAAGAGCTCGAAACCAGAGAGGAACTGATGGAAATGCTGCTTGAATGATTAGGTTTCCGAGAAAGCTCCAAATACAATCAAAGTATTAAACAATGTCTCTTTTTAATTGAGGTTTAAATTTACTTCTTTTTTCTTTTACAACAATTGGAAAAATTCCAAATCTTCAGTTTCTTACAATCGGAACGCTAATATTTACGTTCTGTTGGGCGCCACTTAAGTAATAACGTTGTTTGTTTACATTTACAAAAGCAGTACATTCCTCACAGTGAAACTATTTCTCTCCAAGTCTCAACCCGTCAATTCTTCACCGGACAAGATCATATTTTATGTCTCTACAAATTAAAGAACCTTTAAAATAAAGTAAAACTCCACTTCCAAATAGAGTCATTCTTTATGTCTTTTCTATTGACTTTGATCTGATGGAATTTCTTAAGGTATTTCAATTACAGCGGGCAATGTCATGGCGGAGGGCGGGCGTCCCTCCCTTAACCGGTACTAATGTGCAAGTTGAGTGCTCTCAAACTTCAACTATTTTAAGGCCAACACAATGCGTCGCGTCGTGCGTCAATCGGTCGGTCGGTAGGTTGCATTGTTAACTCGTTAAACGGTCAACAATTAGATATGCGTTGGAATTTTAATGTTAGTTCGCCGATATTTGGTTAAACTAAACACCATCGTGCTCAAACTGCTTGGTTCGGTTGCGTCTGGCGGTTGGAACGAGGAGAACGCAGAAGTAACGCACTAGCATAAGCCGTTACATTAAATTCCATCGCGTCTCCAGTCATCGTCGTGTTAGTTTGTTTTCATTTTTTTTTTTTTGGTTTAAAAATGAAAATTACAAACGAAAAGAAAGAACCAGCAGCACACCCCGCGCACCCACTGCCACAACAATGTTTTTGTTGTTGTTGAATGTTCGAGGTCGGTCTAGCCTCTGAAAAAAAAAGAATAATAATAAAAACATCCGCAAAGAAAAGTCTTTTGACGCTTCTTTCGGAATTCTTGTTGACGGATAATAATGACGCGATCAACGACCGAAGACGACTGAAAACGGCTCAAACTTCATGGTGGCACGGATGGAGCGAGCGGCCGGAGTAGTGAGTGGCTGGCTTTGGGTGATGATGTTGTTGATGTTGATGATGATGATGAGATTTCTCAGATTTGTAATGCATTGCTTAACCCACATTCAGGAAACCGTTTATAGGCGGCTCTATGGCTTATGGATTCTCGGAATCGCCGTGGGTTTCTTGCCCTCCTCCGGTTTCATCAACAATCTTCGTCGTCATCATCATCGTCGTTCGGCGTCGTGGCCGTCGTCGTCCGCAGAGGTTCATGTTTCATCAATTTGTAGGATATACAGAGACAGAGGTAGACGAGTGTGTGGTGTATGGATGTTGGAGAGTTTTGGTGGTGGTCGGATGATGGTCGGTTTACTTCAGGTCGTGCGGTAAGTTCTTTAGATTTTTTTTTTGTAATTCTTTCCTCATTTTATTTTTATGTCTTTTGTATTTCGATTCATCGTTAGTTCTTGTTGAATTGTTGTCATCGAAGTGAAAGAATTTCGTTGTTATTTCGATTTCTCTGATCTTTCGTTTGAATGTAAGGCAAAGCAATAAGAAGGAAGAAGTAAGAGAAGCGAACAAATAAAAAGGAATCACATTTATTTTGATTTTTATATTGCGCCACAATAACATGGGTTATCTGCATTTAAAAAGCCTGGAAATGGTGAATGAAGTTTTGGGTTCATTTTTGGATACATTTTTTATGTAACATAAATATTGGACACGATTTTAAATGTGCCAGATACGAGAGAGTGGTTGAAGAGTGTAAAGTGAATGAAAATTTCTTTCGATTTTATCGCATTATTTCGTCGGCGTTCGTTTGGTATTTGCGCAATAAAGATATAAGAGCAGAGAAATACTTTTGCCTTAAATCAGTGCTCCCACTTTAGATTGTAATTTAATTTTACACAATGAGCGATAATGCAAAACTATTGACCGGAACATTTTTCTGTAACTTTCAAAAGAACAAACTTAATGTGGAAAAAATGTAGGAAGGAATCAAATAGAACCTGCCACACTAACCAGGTTAAGCTTTGCTGAGTTCCTGGACACAGCAATATAGAAGGGAACGAAATAGTAGATGAACTAGCCAGGAAAGAGTCAGAAGCAGTTACAAGTAGTAGCGACCATTCAGATAGGGAACCACTTGTCCCGATTGGGGTACTCAAGAGGAAGATAGACCTTAAATCCAAATAGAAAATCAATAACTCCTGACAATCCAGGGACGATTGTGTAATCTCTAGAAGTTTATGGCCTAACACTAACGAAAAGAAAACTCGGTATATTCTATCGCTGAGTAAAAGGAACATTGTGCCATTGGCACAATGGCCAACAAGATAGGGGCTTTTGCACCCGGTTTTTGTAGAAGCTGTCTGGATGAGGAGGAAATAGAAACCATTAAACAGCTGCTCTGTGAAATGTCCAAATATCCAAACTAACCGACTGGACTCCGTCATTTAGGGAACAGGTTTGTTAGGGAACTGAATGATCTAGAACGACAGGTCTCAATGGCAATGGTACAAGAGAAAAAATCGCTTCTCTTGAAGATTGTTTTATTTAGAAAAAGTGTCGTAAGAACTTTCTGTAATTTTGATTCAGGAAGACTTTTTCAAAGAGAGTTTTTCCAATTTTTTTTTACATTCTGTCAAAATACCGTAAAATTGCTGGATTTTGGACGACACCAATCCACGCGATATTTACTGTTTGGTGTGGATTTTGGGCTGGATGCGTTATCGGTTCGTGTTCCTTCGAAAATGATGTCGGCTAGGCCATCACCGTCATTGGGGATTGCCGTATGTGGATGGTCAAAAAGTTCTTGTGGCCTGAAGTGGATGATCTGGTTTCAACCCTTTCGAATAATCTGGAAACCACTACTGTCCACAAAGACAGCATACCTTATCGATGGAATCGGCCAATTTAAGCCTGGTTTATGTGCCAAAAACACCGAAAACTCAACCTTTCGAATGCGCGCCACCCACCGAAGCCGCGGCGGATATTTGAACGATGTTATACTCCCCGCAGAATGTCATTAATAGTCGTTAGTTGGTCTTGATGGGAAACCAAGAAGCACCTTGGTTAAACTTTGATTGAAATGCACAAGCGAACAAAACGGCTAAACCCTCAACCAAAATAGATAGTCAGTTAAGGTCAGCAAAGGTTACGAGAGACAAACTTACTTAATTACTAACTTACTTACTTATCCGGCTCAAAATCCATGAGGATCTCAGACTGAGACGCTGCAACCTTCCATCGGGAACGGTAACACTCATGTACACTCTCAGTCGCAAAAACTTAGCTCTTTGGAATCCGCAGTCACTTGGTCCTTGTACCGTAGGTTCGGTCTTCCTTGTCATCTCGAACCTGGAGGTTACGATGAGAAGACTTTCCTGGCTGGAGCTTTGTCGTCCATTCGCTCAATGTCGCCGAGCCAATATAGTCGTGTTTTCTTGGCTTTCTAGAATACTTCTACGTCTTGGGAAATCTCGTACAGTGCGCGGTTGAACCCGTTGCATACGGGACCGATAATCCGTCGAAGAATTTTTCTTTCGAATGTGTCCATTATCATTTCGCCTTTCTTACTTATCGTTTTGTATAGCAGACAATTTGCCTTTCGAGTGAGGGTTCGACTGGGTTCAATACACAGTTGTTTGGCCAAACCGAAATAGCAGCGGTTTGCTAGGGTGGTTAATCGTCGGATCTACACTAAAGTGTAGTTTGTGGGATTGATGTTTGTCCCAAGGTAGGGGAACTCCTTAACTACCTCGAAATTGCTGCTACCAATAGTGACGTTTTGTCCTAGGCGGTGGACAGATGTTCTCTTGTTTGTTGATAGAATGTTCTTTTTTTTGCCCTCATTCTATTCAAGACCAACGAGCTTCGCTTTAGATTGGCCGATGATGTTTATGTCGTCCGCATAGCCTAAGCACTGGGTGAATTCGGTGGAGAAAGTGTTTTGCGTGCTCACACCTGCCTCGCTCACAATCAGCTCCAGGACAGTGTTGAAGAAATCACATGAAAGCGCATCTCCTTCTCTAAGCCCTGCGCATATTTCAAATAACTCGGATGAGCTGTTTTCCATTTGCACACTGCACTGCGTATTGTTTAGCGTCATGCGGCAAAGCTGGATCAGTTTGTTCGGGATCGCGAATTCAGACATCGCCATCATAAGCTCTTGGCGGTGGATGCTTTCATAAGCAGCTTTGAAATCGATGAAAAGATGGTGGGTTTCGACTTAAAATTCGTTGGTCTTTTCGAGGATTTGCTTCAGTGTGAATAATTAGTCTATCACTGTTTTGCCTGGTCTAAAGCCACACTGTTACGTTCAGATAATTGTGTTGCAAAACGGTTTAAGACGCTCACACAATACGTTGTATAGAATTTGCACAATAGGAACCTAATAATCGTGATGATGAGCGCTGTCATTCGGCCTGTATATCGATGAAAAGGTCGATTTAATGTTCCTGGAATATTATAAAAATGTTGCAAACATGGAAAGCCACATCGGTGGCGGAACCTTACCAATTATTTGATAAAATTCCTTAAACAATTCCAAAATACCTGAAAAAAAAATTTCAGTTTTAAAGCAAAAATCTGTATAAAGTGGCAACCTTGTTTTTGCAATAGCATACGACATACCTCAACCTCGCAACAAAATAAAGAAAAGATAAACCCTTTGCTGAGCGAACAACACCAAATACAGAAATAAAAGAAAAGAAAAATCTTCATCATCATCATCATTGCAACATCAAGATGGTAAAGGTGTGCGTTTGTACCGTGTGTGGAGGTGGAGTTGGTGGCGAAGGTGGCGGTGACGACGCACGACGAATAGCGACCGAAGCGACGTTCGGTCGCTCGTCGCTATCGAAAAGAAGAAAAATAAGTGAAAGAAGAAACAGAATTCATTGGAATTTCTTGGCTGCATTCCCACGGTCATTAATAAAACTGAAAACGTCTTTTTATGGGCTTTGACTTCGTTTTTTTTTCGATTTTTTTTTCTGATTTTTGGTTCGGTTTGGGTTTGTTATTGTTTTGGTTGTTTGGAATTTTTTTTTTCGTAACCTTTCTTTTTGGGAAACTTTTTTTCGTTTACTTTTTTTTTTTTTGGGGGAAAAACAACATAAAATACGTTTAAATATTCAAATGTGAAAATTGGAGTGAATATTTGTGAAGAATATTTAACCGTTTCGTTTTTGTTATAATTTGATTGGGGAACAGAATCATTTTTATTTAATAAAAGTTGTTTTTGTTCGTCTTTTTTGGTTTTTTTTGAATTGATAATGAGAGTAGTAGTATGAGGAAGAAATTGTCATCATATGAGATGGTATTTAATTTTATGATATTGATTTTGGTGAATGGATGCTTGGCGAAGTGATGGGAGGGGGGTAGGGATAGAGGAGATGGACGAACAGAAATATTACCATATAGAGTTGCGATAAGGAATTCCAGCAATTCTGTTATGAAAGGCTTTTGAAACTTTGAAGCGTTTAAATTGGTCTTAAAGATTCGAAACAGCAACAGGCGCGCAACTATGACAGAGATGCATAGATTAGCATTAATTTATATTTATTTTATGTGCAATTAAATATAGCTGTGGATATCCTCATCTCTAGCGCAGAGATAGATAGGAAATGCCAATAGAACTCCGACTGATATTTTATGGTGTATCTATTCGTCAAAAAGATGTTAGAGATGTCTATCTGTCTACCTGTCTGTTGTGTGGGGTCATCGGATCTTGGGTGCTTGGTTAGAATTTAATTTGCTTTCTAACGGACAGTTTGGCAATCTCATATATATTTTGGCTTTATGGCCATCATGGCTAGCAATAAAATCGATTATAGTGAGGAGCAGATGAATTTCACTCGAGTGAGAGAAATCGACTTTAGAGCTTGCTCCAACTCTAGTCGATTCAGGGCACTTGTTGCGAAAATAAAAGTTTCTTTTGATATATTGACAGTTGTGACGGTGGCGTTTTAATAGGGTTCGTTGATCTGACAGAGAAAACATTTTATGAATGAAATTTTGTGGTTTCATTCAGAAGAGAGGTCTGGCCCAAGCAATTTCTATAAATAAACAAATTGACTGGCTTTTAGTTTTTACAAGACAATAAGCGGCTTTTGCTGTTTATACAGTCTAAAAGTTGTAACATTTTATAAAAAGCCAAAGATTTATTAAATTTTCTGCTTAATGCCTCTTCCTAGGACAAACTTTTAGGTCATTGGCATAGTCGGCCTGACCGAAAAAGTCTGAAGGTATCTCTCTGTCTTCGACCTATCCTATTTCATCCGATTTTGCACCCTATTTCTCCAGACGTCCTCTCTACGCCAACGCAAATTTTGTTTGCTCACGCTGTTTCCTACAGTGAATTGTAAACTTCTGGCCCAGTTCCTCTTCGCTCATACGAGCTAGTTGTCTCAGCCACCGGATTGTAACAAGCTTAATTTTTGTCATCACGTGTGCTTCGCGGTAGATTTGATAGAACTCTTGATAATATCGTCTGCGGAATCGTCCTTCCTCACAAGCCATCTTTCCGTTAGACTTTTCTCGCGAACGCACTACTAAAACTTCAGTGTGCCTCTGGCTACGCACCTAAGCCTTGGATCCGTAAGTGAGTACTGGTAAGACTAGATATCGTTAACTACTACTGACTGACAAGAGGTTATTCAAGAATCGTTTTCTACTTGGTTTTCCTCAATTTTTTCTTCGATTTTGGAGGAATGCGTTACGCACTATAAGGAGGTATCTATACCTCCAGTGTGCCGGACTGCCCAAGGGATTATTGGCATACTAGCTAAATCTCCAAAAGTGTTTCGAAGATCCTCCACTTTCGTATTACTTTGAGAAAGATCTTGTGTACTGCCCATTTTGGGCTCACGCTTTCTATCATGGAACTGTTCTTCCTTTTGGAAGGTGGTTGACGTAGGTGCAGATCTTGTGCCGGTACTATTCGCTTGCCAAACATCTTTTCCACAAGGTTTTCTGGAGTACCTAATGATAACGATGCTTCTCCCAAGTTCTTCTCTACGCCCTACCATCTACAAAGACGTCATGTTGCGCGTCATCTTCTTGAGAGTACCCGTACTGGCAGGCCGTGTTTCCGGTCCTTCCACTTAGCCCTATTCCTGATCAGTCACGCTCTCGCCGTCTATCCCCGTGCGTCGTCCTTTGCTTTCCGAGCTCAACGCTCTTCCCATTAATGTTTAGTCAGTTGCTTAGCTTAGCCTCCTTGCATTCAGCTTTTACTCTCATTTCCATCTTTTTATCATACACGTACTTCGTTTCCTTCGCTATCAAAACAATAGGGGTCACTCCAGCGGCTACAGGGACAGCTGTCCGTAAAGTTCCACATCTTTGCACTGCCACCTTCTGTTTCTGGTACTTCTGCTGCTTGAGTGCGTTCGCCCAGATTTCGCTGCCGTAGAAAAGGATGGAGTGTATTGTTGTTATCCAATGTGGTTTAAGACCAGGAATGTCAACCATCGAGCAAATTTTCACTTTGCGGCTGATCCTAGAAAAAACCTATGAACTCCAAATCCACCACATTTTCATGGATTTTAAGGCTGCGTATGACAGAGACGAACTGTATAAAGCTATGTCTAGTTTTGGCATCCTTGTCACACTCGTTGTGTAAAATGACGATGGAGAACTCACGCTGCTCCATCAAGATTGGCAACGAGCTCACGGAATCTTAAGATGTCAAAAAATGATTCAGACAAGGCGATGCAATGTCATTCGATTTCGTTACCATCGTTCTTGAGAATATCTTCCAAAAAAATTTTCAACTTCTCGCGTACGTCAATGAAATTGAAGAATTGAGACAGAAGCGGCAAAAATGGTTTTAGCGGTGAATGAGGGCAAAATGAAGTATATGCTGTCTTCGAAGAAGGACACCCAACCCCGAACGGCTAGGACAGACCGTCACAATGGACGCATACAGCTTCGAGGTAGTAGAGGAGTCTGTCTACTTGAACTCAGTTGTCAACACGGGCAATAATACCAGCGCAGCACCGAGATCTGACGAAGATACGCTAATCGTTGTTTCTTTGGGCTAAGAAAGCAATTGGGTAGAATAATCCTCTCTCGAGCAACTAAGGTTAAATTGTAAAGGGTTTTTCAATAGGGACGCTACAAAAGTAAATAAAACAAAAACGGTTTTGGATATCAATGAAATGCTTTATTCTTGTGGAAATACATTTGATGCCATTATGTATGATGTATGTAACTCAATTTTTTTTGCATGGCTACCACGGGCACGCTTGCAGAAGTCTAGACGCTGAACCCAATTTTTGACGGTTTTCAAGCATAAATCGGCCGATACTGCTGCAATTTCACGTTCGATATTCGTACGAAGTTCATCAATCGTCGCTGGCTTGTTGGCATAAACCATAGATTTGACGTAGTCCCACAGGAAATAGTCTAACGGCGTTAAATCGCATGAACGAGGCGACCAATTCACAGGTCCATTTCTGGAGATAATGCGGTCATCGAACTTCGTTCTAAATAATTCGATTGTTTGGCCCGCTGTGTGACATGTGGCACCGTCCTGTTCAAACTACATATCGTCCAAGTCCATATCATCCAATTCATTCCAAAAATAATCGGTTAGCATTGAGCGGTAGCGATTCCCATTCACAGTAACGTGCCGGTCTTGATCATCACGAAAGAAGTACGGCCCAATGACACCACCAGCATGTAAACCGCACCAAACAGTGATTTTTTCGGGATGTAATGGTGCCTCGTGAAGCACATGCGGATTGCTGCCTGACCAATAACGCATATTTTGCTTATTGACGAAGCCATCCAGCCAGAAGTGAGCCTCATCGCTGAAGATGATTTTTCGATGAAAATCCGGATAATTTTCAAGTTGTTGCTCAGCCCAATTCACGAACTTATGACGCTTCTGGTGATCAAGCGGCTTCAGTTCTTGCGTCAATTTGATCTTGTAAGGATGTAGGGCAAGATCTTTTCGCGAAATTCGCCACAACGACGTCACAGAGGTGCCCAACTCTTGAGAACGACGTGTGAGTGACTGATTTGGGTCTTCCGCAATTGATGCGCTAGCGGCTGCAATATTCTCGACACTACGGGCACTTCTTTGTCTCACTGGCACGGGAACATTTTGTAATGAGCCTGTGAGTTCAAATTTTTCCACTAGACGCTCAATTGTTGATCTGGCAGGACGATTATGACGACCATAAATTATGCGTAGCGCTCTTAAAGTGTTGAAGAGAAATGTCAAGAGAGCGGGAAAAAATATGGCGTCGTTTGCTGTCCTTATTGGTCTACTTTAGTAGCGTCCTATTGAAAAACCCTTTATAACACCCTCATCATCACAGTCCTGTTGCATAATGCAGAAGCATGGACCTTGACAAAGTCGGATGAAAGTGCCTTAGGCTGTTTCGAGAGGAAAGTTCTTTGGGTCATCTTTGGCCCGTGTGCATTGAAGGAAATGGCGAAGAAGTTATAACAGCGAACTTTACAGGTTGTACAACGACACAGACCTAGCCAGAAAGGTCAAGGTCCAGAGACTTAGATGGCTCGGTCATTTAGAGCCGATGGACACCAATGCTCTCGCCCAGAAAGCAATATTCCCGAGGGACGTAGGAGAAAGAGGAGGATTCAGGTGGCGCAACTTAGACTGCAAAACTTGAGACAGCTAGCTAGAGACCGAGCTGACTGGTGGAGACTGTTGGTTGAGGTCCAAGTTCACAACGGACTGTAGCGCCACCTTAAGTAAGTAAGTAAGTTTTCTTGAACTGTTTTGGGGGTAATTCGGTAATATTTCAAACAAAATATCCCTCTGCTAACCTAAATTCGTATCCTATCTCTCTATTGAACTATTAACTGTCATATTTCATCAGCGGTTGGCAAGGATTTTGATGGATTAAGAGCCTCAACTATTCCGTTTTCTATATCGATTTTCGGGATATTGGATATGAATGAAAACGAAACTCTGTCCAAATCGAGGTGGGCAAAACACAAACTCAAGTTAACTCGATTTACAAAACCTATTGTTCAACACATCACTTATTGCCTAAAGTTCCTCACGAATGCTTTCAAAAAGCGAGAAACATAAACAATAAGGTGTTCCTCTCGATTAGGAAATGTATGACTTCTTAGGGATGCAGCATCCCCGATCAAGGTGATCATACGCCACAACCAAAAGGTAAAACGTTTCTTCGTCTTAAATTCATATCTGTTTCAGTTGAACTCAACATCAACATAGATTGAAGGCGTTATCGCTCTCCAAGTTGGTCTCGAAACACTGGACATCGATTTTGGACATTTTTATCTCTTCAGCATTGTTAAACAAAAAAAAAAATTGTATCATCTGGGTATCGGAAAACCTTCTCGTCACTCTTGAGTTAAGAAACCATAACGCATCCCCACAGGCGTTCACATCTTTGACAGTATGGCTCCATTTGTAGAGTCGAAGTCCGAAGTCCTAAATTGCTTACAATAAAAATAAGGCAAATAACGAGGACTCAAGAATGTTGCCTTGCTCAGGAGCCAGTTTAGTGCCTCATTATTACTCAAAGCTAATTGATTTGTTTTGCTTTTTTATTCAATTTAAATCATGAGACCAAAAATGTATGCAAGTCAAACAAAACCCCAATTGTTCTGTATATTACTCTTGCATTCACACAAATATCGTCTTCCAATTAAATTTAAAATAATTAAGCGTATAATTTCCATTTCACTTTGTTATTCATTTTCAAATATCTTTCTTTGGAATTTCTCTTTCTCCATGTTGCATCATTGCGGTCGTTTCAGCTTGATGCTGATGAAGTACGAGCTGGCGAGCAACAAGCAACATATAGCCCCTATAGCGTGTAATTGTTTCCAATCTAGAAATGAAGCAATTAATAATCTTCACATTAGAAATTGAAAAAAAAAAAATATCACCCCCATTGGACAAATGGTAATGTCTATTTTATTGGGAGCCATTTCTTTGGTGCTGCCATCATCTTTAAATGCTCATTAATAAATTCTAATTTCTTCGGTGCTTGTTTGTTCTATTTCTCTGTGACTCCCTGTGTATAAATTTTTTGGTTTTAATAAATAAAATTACCACTTTCCCCTACACTCAATTCTTTTTTAGTCACTGTCCTCGGTTATAGAGACTCTTTTTATTTTCGATGTTGGCAAGCTTTCAGACATTTAAAACACCTCTTCGATTGACGTCTAAGCGACACACGCCTGTCTGTGCTAAAAAAGAACCTTAAACGCAAGATAGCAGACAGAGCAATATTCAAAGAATATTTAAATAAAACAGAGTGTCCTCGAGACTGAAAATGTATAAAAATATAACTTTTTAAATTTTCGATGAAAAATTTTGACGATCCCGCGCCCACACAATACTTGAGAGCATTGTCAACCAGCACCTGAAATTTTGGTTTTTGTTGTGTCTGGCTGGTTTGATTTTTTTTTTTTTTTTTTGATTTCTTAAAAATAGAATCTCAAAATATTATTAAGGGATTTTGAGAATTATTGAAGCTTGTGGAATTTTTATTTGCTCTTTTCAAAATAAATTCTTTTTCTTTCAAGATAATAATTGAGGACGCTTTTAACATTTCGTAGAAGAAAGTTAGAAGGAAGACAAGTTGGAAAAATATCCAATTATTTTCCATACAAAAGAAATACACGCTAAGCCTGAGGTGCAAATAATGTCAAACACATTTTTTTTCCATTACCGTTATTTTCAATTTTAAATTTAAATAACAAAAACATTGCATATTTTTATGTTAAGTGAAAATCAGGCGATTATGTGTTCACCGATGCATACTTTGCAACAAACTTATCGAAACATTTTCAGGTTTTTCCTATTTTACTTAACATACTTTCAGGATGAGTTTGAGTCTTTGTTTCTAATTTGATCATTTGGATTGCGGGATAGCTGTTTGCTCAGTCAATTTATCTTCATTTAACTACCAATTCATCAATGTCATAAAAAAAGTGCTTCTCAATTTTGCCGTTCGGAATCGGTCCCCTCAATTCTTCGCACGCACTCAGGGAATTGTTGATGAGTGTAAGCCACTTAACCACTTGCTTAAATGTGTGAGCGAACACATCACGAATATCCGAATCAAGGCTAAATTCGGCAACATTAGCCTAATATGCGCGCGCAATCCCCACAGAAGAGAAAAAGGACGACACACGACACCAAAGACGAGTTCTACGAGCTCCTCGACAAAACATATGAGCAATGTGATAGCTATGACATTAAAACTGTCCTCGGTGATTTTAACTCAAAGCTGGAAAAAGAGCACATCTTTGTTGGAAAGCACAGACTGCACGACACCACTTCCGACAACGGATTCATGCTGATCGATTTTGCTGCGGGACAAAATGTTTTGGTAGCCAGCACATGGTTCCCACATCTCAACATACATATAGTAACATGAGATCTCCTGATCAATCGACGGAAGGCACTTGTCAAGCATTTTAGATGTTCGAACTTTCCGAGGAGCAAATTTCAACCCGGACCACTAACTCGTCGTAGCCAAGGCAGTGCTACGAATATTCCGACAACGGCCAAGACAAGGAAATGCTGCAAGAAAATTCGACGTCAGACGGCTACAATCGCAAGAGATCGCCAGATCCTTCTCTGATCGAGTGTCAAGTAACTTCTTAAGGAAGTTCGTATGCCGCCAACATCAAGTAACGAAGAACAGTGGCAACATTGCCAGAAAGCAAGTTAGAGATGACGACTCTAATGTGCTGGTTTTCACACAGCAATCAAAGTGATAGCCCTGACTTGATGTAGAAAGCAGGCCCATGCAGCCAAGCATACAAAGCGGAGCTGCATAGAAGGACAAGAGCAGCTCGTGAGCTATATGAGCAAAAGAGGAGAGAGAAACGCCGCGCAGGCGGTTCTCATGAAGGGAAAAAAATAGATGAGCATGAGAACGTCGCGTCGGATCGAGAATGTTGAGAGCGCCGACAGCAGGAATGAAGTTCGGAGGTTCTACCGGAAGGTAAAACAGCTGGGTCCAGTTCATCGAGCAAGAACCGATGCCTGCAGAGATAAACAAGAATCAAGTAAATGCAGTCATTCTGGGATTGAAAGACCACTTGTCTGTAGACATACAACGTGACGACGACAAAATTCCGTCGTCAGGCAGGAGCCTTTCATCGGACACGATGATAGCCATCAATTCCGTGAACCCGACCTAGAAGAAGTGAAAACCGCAATATCACGGCTGAAATCCAACACAGCCGCTGGAGCAGATGGTCTAGCTGCCGAGCTGTTCAAAGCAGCAGGCGATGATCTAGGCTAGATAGGAGCATGCACCAAATGTAAGGTATGGTCGATGCTATGAATGGAACCTCAGCATTAGTTGCCCGATCCTGAAAAAGAGGGATCCACTAAACTGCGCCAACAACAGAGGAATCAGCCTATTTAACATCGCCTACAAGATCCTCTCTGCCATAATATGTGAACGTCTGAAGCCTTTTGTCAACAATCTGATTGGTCCTTATAAATGTGGCTTCAGGCCGGGAAAGTCAACCATCGACCAATTTTTTCACGTTGCGGCAGATCCTGGAAAAGACCTATGAACTCCAAATCGATACCCAGCACCTTTTCATCGATCTTAAGGCTGCGAATGACAGCATTTGCAGAGACGAACTGTATAAAGCTATGACTAGTTTTGGCATCTCTGTCAAGCTCGTTCTCTTGTGCACAATGACGATAGAGAACTCACGCTGTGACATCCATGTTGGCAACGAGCTTACGGAATCGTTCGATGTCAAAAAAGGATTCAAAGGGGATGCACTGTCGTGCGATTCCCTAAACATCGTTCTTGAGAAGATAGTGCAAAACTCCACCGTCAACACTAGAGGCACAATCGGCCAAAAGTCTGTTCAACTTCTCACGTACGCCAATAACATTGATATAATGGGAAGAACACAGCGTGTTGACAATTGCGCCTTTATGAGATCTGAGACGAAAGCGCAAAAATGGGTATACGTATAAAAAACAAAGTATATGCTTGGACAGATCTTCATAATGGACGCATATAATTTCGAGGTAGAGAGGAGAGGCAATAACACCAGCTCCGAGATCAGACGAAAATTAACTCTTGCTAATCACTGTTTCATTGGGCTAAGAAAGCAATTGAGTGGAAAAGCCCTCTCTCGAGCAACTAAGGTAAAATTGTATAGCAACCTCATCCTTCCAGTATTGCTGTATAGTGCAGAAGCATGAAGCTTGACAAAATCGGAAGAATGTGCCATAGGCTGTTTCGAGAGGAAAGTTCTTTGGGTCATATTTGACTCCGTGTACATTGAAAATGGGAAGGCAAGGAAGAAGCAAACTTAACGGGTTGTATAACGACATGAAACCTGGGTCAAGGTCCAGAAAACTTAGATGGTCGGTCATTTAGAGCAGATGGACACTAATGCTCCGTTCCGGAAAGCCTTCGATACTATTCCCGAGGGACGTAGAAGACCGTGGCTCAAATGGCGTACTCAAGAGGTAGAGGACCTCAATTAAGTAAGTGAGTAAGCCGTTTAGGCTTTGACTCTTCATGAGTTGGCGCGCCAGGCTGGCCGGAATTCAAGTTTGGGAGCGCAAAGGCAAGGCCGCGTCATTACCTGCGGATACCGAGATTGGTGAGTAAAAGTGTGTGGTATTCTTTTGTAGGCATGTTTTGTGTTAATTTTGGGAACAGGCGGGGTTCGTATGTGATAGCAAGATCCCCCCTTCCCCCTCAATCCAATCGATTCATCCGCAATAGTGTCATACGGCCGGATTAAAAGTAGTGAAAAATAATATTGATTCAATGGTGAGTGTAACTTGCGTATCGACGGCGAACACGTGCCGGGAATCATATTTAAAAATTGAGCGTCATGAAAATATCTCACAGATTGTAACAATACAAATTCATTTCAGCAATATTTCTGTATTCAATTATTATTTAAGGTTCCTTATGAAAAATTTAAAAAAAAGTATGTATACGCCCCAGTGTACGTATTTTTGAAAGAGTTCAATTTGACTAAAACACTTGTTCAAATATCTATTGTTTGTTTCTAAAATAATTTGTATGGTTAATCTGAATGTTTTTTTTTTTTTTGTTTTCAAATAGACTTCAGAAGAGCCATCGAAATGAGCACGTTGCGAACTAAGTAAAATCTTCTTAATTAATTCTCAAGCAAGCATAATAATTTTAACTATGATGTTGGCTCAGTTTTAAGCTTTTGGTTACTATCGTATTTCTCATTTTTTTTAAATAAACTTATAATGTTTTCGATTTGTAGTGTCCGTACCTTAGTGGTTAGGTGCGTTGGCTGCTAAGCAGAACGTCGCGAGGTATCGAGTCCTACTCGTGCCTATAGTTTTTATTTCATCTTTCACGAGCACTGCCTCTTGCGAAGAACTGACAAAACTTCCAAGAGTATCACCAGTCATGAAAAAGTGCTTCTCAACTTTGGCGTTCGCAATCGGTGATAATTTGTAGGCTCAATTCTTCACACGCACCTAGAGAATTGTTGATGAGAGTAAGCCACTTAGGCCTTTGCTCTTCAAGAGCTGTCGCTCCACTCTATAATGTAGACAGCCCTGCAACAATCAATCGATTCCATCTTATAACAATCTGAATGTTATCGTCATTGGTGTTGGGGTATACTTTGCTAACAACCTTGTCGGAAAGATTGATTAAGATGCATTTCCAACGATCTGTTCTATTTCACAGGATAATGCCATATAAAGAATTGCCTCAGTGGTGTTGAACTCACCATATGACTGTGGAACCCAATACAGCAAATGGTCATTCATTTTTCGGTTTCGAAAGTAAAACTTAATAAAACACACCTAACAATATAGTTTTATGTTTGGACTTTGCCATTAAGTGTGAAAAGCACAAGATTCGTTTGAGGCACTTTTTAACCTTTTCAACCAAAACTTGAGTAATGTTGATTTTTAATGCATCAAGTGTTTGGGGACTATTCGCGTACACACCGTAGCGTAGACACACGTAGCCTCACAGAAAAAAATCGAACGGTTTCAAATTGCATGATCTTGGCGGCCAATTGACGTCTTACTTAACTTATGGTGTACAGTCCAGGTAGGACCAAGGCGTCACCAAACAAACATCTCCAGCCAGTTCGGTCCCTAGCTAGCTGTCTCCAGTTTAGCACGCCAAGTTGGTTCAGGTCCTCTACCACCTGTGTGGGCCACCTGAGTCACGGTCTTCCTCTCCTGCGACGTCCTTCCGGGTTGGATTCGAAGACTTTACGAGCCGGAGCATTATTCGCTCAACATGACCCAGTCATCTAAGTCGTTGGACCTTTACTCTTCTGGCTAGGTCAGTGTCGATGATCAGCTCGTACAGTTCTTGGTTGAATCTTCGTCTCCATTCTCCATTAATGCAGACAGGACCAAAAATCACTCGAAGAATTTTTCTCTCAAAGCAGCCCAAAGCGTTTTCATCAGATGTTGTCATGGTCCATGTCTCTGCACCATACATGAGGACCGGGATGATGAGGGTTTTGTAGAGTGTCACTTTAGTTGCTCGGGAGAGGACTTTACTACTCAATTGCCTTCTAAGTCCAAAGAAGCAGCGATTGGCAAGAGTGATTCTTCGTTTGATTTCAGCGCTGGTGTTGTTGTCTGAGTTGATAGCGGATCCCAGGTAGACAAAGTCCTTAACTACCTCGAAGTTAAATCTGTCTATGTTGACGTTTGCTCCAAGACGTCGATGTTGGTTGTCCTTTCTTGTCGACAGCATTAACTTGGTCTTGCCCTCGTTAACCGCTAGACCCATCTTCCTGGCCGCCGTCTCAAGACTCACGAACGCTCCACTGACATCACGCTGTGTTCTTTCAATTATGTCAATGTCGTCTGCGTATCCTAGTAGCTGGACGGACTTTTGAAAGATTGTGCATCTGGTGTTGACGTTGGAGCTTTGCACAATCTTTTCAAGAATGATGTTGAAGAAATCGCATGACAGCGCATCGCCTTGTCTAAAACATTTTTTGACATGAAATGCGTCCGTTAGGTTTTTTCCGACCATGATGGAACAGCGTGAGTTTTCCATTGTCATCTTACACAGACGGATCGAGTTTTTCTGGGATGCCAAAACTAGACATTGCTCTATATAGTTGGTCTCTATAGACGCTGTCATACGCGGCCTTGAAATCAATGAAAAGGTGGTAGGTATCGATTTGAAGTTCCTGAGTCTTCTCCAAGATCTGCCGTAGGGCGAATATTTTATCGATGGTGGACTTCCCGGGTCTGAAGCCACACTGATAAGGACCAACCAGGTTGTTGACGATGGGCTTCAAACGTTCACACAGCATGGCTGACAAGATATTATAAACGATGTTAAGGAGTCTTATACCTCTGCAGTTGGTTCAGTTCAGGGGATCTCCGTTTTTGGGCATGTTTAACTCCTACCAAATTTTGCAGATAAACTGGTGCATGCTCCTAACCAAACTTTCTCCAGCTGCTTTGTACAGTTCGGCGGTTAGCCCGCCTGTACCAGCGACCTTGTTCGACTTAAGTTTATCGCTATCTTCACTTCGTTAAGGTGAGTGCAATTGTTGACCTGCTGCACCCAAATTAAATGGTTCTGTATTGCTGGCGGAGTTATGCTCCTCATCGCCATTATACAGCTTGAAAAAGTGGTTTTTCCATATCCTCAGCACTGACTGTGGTTCCACTACGATGTTCCCATGATGTCTCTACAGGCTTCGGTTCGGGGTGTATAAGCCCTGGAGGTTTGTTTTACCTTTTTGTAAAACTTTCGAAACTCGTTCCTGTTGTGACATCCCTCTATCTCCTTGATCGGGCGCTTCTCATGCTCCCTTTTTTCCCTTTCTGAGAAGTTTGTGCCCCTCTCTCCTTTTCTGCTCGTAGAGCTCACGAGCTGCTCGTGTCCTTCTTTGCAGCACCGCTTTGTATGCCTCTTATTTAGCTGCATGTGCTCGCCGGCACTCATCGTCAAACCAAGTGTTTCGTTGTGGTGGCCGTGTAAACCCTAGCACTTAAGAGGTGGCATCTCTGATGGCTGCTCGGCAGTGTTGCCACTGGCTCTCTACATTTTGTGCTAGACTTCTGAGGAAACACGATCGGAAAAGGATTTAGTAATCTCTTCCGATTGTAAACGTTTGACGTCGAATTCACGTGTTGGCCTTGATCGGGATATCCGCATGGAAAACGACATTAAAAGTAAAGTAACAGATCTATTATGACACTTCAGATGACAGTTAAATTTGAAACGTATATTTGATACGCAGCGCGACAAACTTGAAACAACAAAATGAATGACCCTATATCTATATAGAGAAACAACACTTGTCAACTCTTGAAATTTGCTGAACGAAATTGTTACCAGAAAAAAAAAAAACAAAAACAGAATTTATCTTGAAAATCCATTTTGATAACTTGTAGTCGGTAGTTTAAGAATCTTATCAAGGCAACGATTAGGAAAGTGATAATAATAATTCGAAAGCTGATAACGAACAAGCTACATGTTGAAGAATTGAATAAAAATCTTTCTCATTTCATTTCCACCACGAGAAAACCATGACTCCAGTTGTTTTTCTTTTTTATTTTGATGTCTTCCATATCAGCTTGAAATTATCAATATTCTGGGTAAACATTATGTGCTTGTACTGAATGCGAATAACCTACCCCCAACGGAGATGGCAATACATTTACAATAGTGACGTAAGTAATTATGATTTCTGCGTGTAAGTGACAGTGGGGTTGATTGCCCTATTTGAAAAAACAAAAGATAATTTTGAGACTTTGAACAACGAAAATTCGTGGAACTGTGATCTTTCGCCTGTCTTTTTTATCAAGTAGACATTTTGACGCGTGATAAGTCACTTTGATAAAAAAAAAACATCGTTGACGTTACAAAAATTAACGGTAAAGATGCAAAAATCACAAGAAATATTAATCCACTTAGTTCAGTCTTCGATTCACTGCAAAATGATCTTATTGATTCTGCAATCGACCTTTGATCCAATCGATGTACATAACTTGGTGCGTTCAACTTTATTTGAGTTTAAGTCCGTCCAAGCGCTTGACTGACCGTTCTTTATTTCTTCACTCTGCTCTTGTCATCAAAAACTGATGTTCGCATGACATTGTTGTTCATGACATTTGAACAATCAATATTGACGAAATTTCAAATCGAAATTTTCCCAATCGATAAAAGATATTCAACAGAACAGAAAAGTAGGTATGCACGTGTATAATGAACATATGAAATAGAACACACCAATAAAGATTAAAAATGTTTACTATCGCCTAGCCTCTATACCTTCTGCGAAACGAAGCAATTCTCGTTCACTGATAATCAGTTGTTGCTGAATCTACCCGTTGTTCGGTTCGGATGCATAGTTAATTGTTTATTAATTTATTTTGATTTATTATATTTGTTGAGAGACGAATAAAAATATAAAATGAGTCTCAGTCGATTGCGGTTGATTACTTTCGATGTCACTGATACCCTTTTGAAGTTTCGCACCAGTCCCGGCAAACAGTATGGAGAAATTGGAGCCATGTTTGGCGTTCGATGTGAAGACCAAGAACTTGCGCTGCACTTTAAAAAAAGTTGGTATGTAAAGGTGCTATTGAAAGTAGTTATGATCGCTATTAATTGTTACAAGTGGTTTAACCACACCTAACAAATCTGTTATTAAATTTTAATTTGATAATGTTATTGAATCGGCATCGGATTACAATCAGCTTTAACTGTCGACTCCGGTGATAGCGTGTAGCTTGAAAACGTAATTGAAATTTCAAAGATCACAGGGTGTTCTTATCGATTTATTTGATTTTATTTTAACAATAGGTGTGTTTAATTGAGAAAAACCAGATCAGAACAGGGCAGAACAGCACGAGGACATAATATGTAAGTGAAAACTGTCAGAGCAAGTTAGAAAGTATCAGCTACTTGTTTTATCTTTTTGACAGATTACAATTAACTGTTAAATAATAGGTCTGTTTGGGAACTTTTTGTAGCAGTTTGTTTGAAATCTGTCAAATAAGGTGAAGAGAGTAAAATTCTCTCAGAAAGAGAGAAACTTGCAACAAAGTAAACAAACGCGTTGATGTAATTTGTTGCAGTTTATTTTCATTTTGGCAAAACGGTTGACAAATTAAATTATTTGGTGTTAAGATTTGATTCGAATTGTAGTGTTTTCATATTAAAGATCCTTTTTAAAACAAAAAATGTCGAAAATAATGAATTTTTGAGTTTGGTAGAAGAGTTGATGGAATCTGATTCTTCGTTCAGCGAAGAAAAAGATGTAAATAAAAGTTTAGCGCTGAAACTGCTAAATAACCGACGACGAGCTTTTTGATCACGGCAATGAAAGAGAAATGGGAAATAGGCGAAACTGCATCGAAAATTACTTCGAAAAAGTGGTACCGCAGTATACGGACGTAGAATTCAAGGTGCACTTTTGGGTTTCCAAAACTTTGTTCGAACACCTTAGTGACAAATTCTGTGCATAGGAGATTTATGCTAGTCTCCGTTCGGACAAAACAGTTAGTGGACCCAAGCACCTAGCACTGTTTCTATGGTTTGTTTATGAAATTTTTGATGAAATACATTAACACAAATTATACTATAAAGGTTTCCTGGGCATGAAGCATGCTCCTTCCGAGATTTGGCGGATCGTTTCATACAATTATTCAAAGAGTCATTAAATTCTTGAGTTGTATGAGCCCGTCTGTGATCACTTGGCCTACTGAAAAAATTAAATTAAATGTTGACATTTTTTTACCTTAAAAAAAAAAATAATTCACTTTTGACCACGAGCAAATTCAAAAAATAAATATGTCATCTGTCAATTACCCGTTCTTCGAAGATCAATGACATTCAAAAACAACTTGCAACAAGAATTTTCAGTTGCAAGAAGTTGCAAAATTTTCTTTGGAGGGGAAATATTTTGCTCTCTCGATTTCCCCTTTCTCTGCAACTAATTCGAGTAAACAAACAGGAAAATGTAAAAACGTTTTACTTCGTTGTACTTCGTTGCAAAAAGTTGGAGTTACCAAACAGACCTAATAATATTGCAAGTCAAATAAAACTGACATTTGACAGTTTTCACAATTCTGCTCCACCAATGAAGTGGTAGCAGAAGGAATTGAGCTATACAACTCCATGGAACACAATATGAAAGATTGATGTTTCGGCGAACTAGTACTTTTTGCAAAGAATGCTTTTAGTTTTTCACTCCAAGTTGATTGAGGTCCTCTTCCACTTGAGTGCACCACCTGAGTCACGATCTTCCTCTCCTCCTACGTCCCTTGTGAATAGTTTCAAAGGCTTTCCGAGCCGTAGCATTGGTGTCCATCCGCTCTAAATCACCGAGCCATCTGAGGCTCTGGACCTTGACCCTTCTGGCTAGGTCCATGCCGTTGTACAACCCGTAAAGTTCGCTGATGTATCTTCTTCGCCATTCCCCATCAATGCACACGGGCCAAAGATGACCCGAAAGAACTTTCCTCTCGAAACCAGCCTGAGGCACTTTCATCCGATTTTTTCAAGGTCCGTGCTTCTGCACCATACAGCAGGACTGGGATGATGAGTGTGATGTACAATTTTACCTCAGTTACTCTAGAGAGGGCTTCTCCACTCAATTGCTTTCTTAGCCCAAAGAAACAGCGATTAGCAAGAGTTATTCTTCATCTGATCTCGGCGCTGGTGTTATTGCCCGTGTTATATAGCGGAGCCTAGGTAGACAAACTCCTCTACTACCTCCAAGTTGTATGCGTCTATTGTGACGTTCTGTCCGAGCCATTGGTGTTGGGTGTCCCCTAGAAGACAGCATATACTTCGTTTTTCCCTCATTTACCGCTAAACCCATTTTTGCTGCATCTGTCTCAATTCTCACAAAGGTGTTAGTCTCAAGATGGTTAACGATGGTGGCGCCATCTTGAGACCTATCAGTGTTTTTAAATAAGTTTGTTTTGAAGCTGCCTGCTAGATTAAGGTTTGACAGATCTTCTGTCAATCCAAGCAAAGAACCAATCTTGTTAATAGTACTGGTTGTTTCATATACAAAGGAGGCTAGAGCCTTCAAAGTAAGGTTAGGCCTGAGGCTCGCATTCATTACCAGGCTTGTTCGATGTGCACTTTGGGTTGCTCTGTGGCGCTCTGATTTCGCACTGAACTACTCGATGTCGCTTTCTTTCGCCCGGTGCATTTCCACCGCGTTCGATGTGTATTCAGTGCTCGCACCGAAGCGCTCTGAATCGCCCCAAGTTTTTTTTCGGGGTGAGAATTACGGAGCTGTTCGAATCAGCTGTTGCTATACAACAAAGAGAAAAAAACAGAGCACTAAATAACGTGTTCGATGTGAAACTAAGCCCGGAGAAATTTTTCAGTTTTTTGACAGCTCCGTTCACAGCATGACAAGCACCGGAGCGCCCCGGGACTAGTGACATCGAACAAACCTACCGACAAAGAAATTGGATGTCGTCGGCAAACGTTAGGGATAGCCCTCGGACTGGATTACGGCTGTGGCGCTAATGAAAGCAAACACTTTATTGGCTTGGCCTCATTAACGAGCTTCTCCAGTCAGCCGAGTTTCGCACTCCAGTTGGGCCTTGTCCTTGCTGTTGGTGAATTTGATGATGAGGATTGTCTTAACGTGCTCTTTGGAAAGCGGACCTTTCAAAAGTCCGTCAAATTACTAGGATACTCAGATGACACTGAAATAGGCGAAAGTTGGTTAAACGCGTAAGGCGGCAAATGTCTTTTTTTGGTCATCTGGAATTGGTTCACAGAACTGTCCGATTTCGGACACCAAACGAACATGTAAACACATTTTTTTGGTTCTAATGGTTGAATGTATATGTACCTCATAGGTTAGGTACATATATGCAGAATTGCAAATGACTTGGCTTGACATTGTTTTTATTTTCATTATTTGTGAACATGGCGGCGAATACGTATGTGCAAGAGTGTACATGTATGTGTAATTCTGTTTTTAATTTCGTCTTCAAATACGGAAACGTTTTTCTGTTCTGTTCAGAACGAGAACTGTCATCTTGTGCCAATCGAACGACCAAAAAAAAAAAAAAAACGCTATAAGAAAGAACACCCAAAACTCAAATTCGTTGTCTTGCGAAAAACGGTTCAGCTTTTTGGTGGTTACGTATGACTACCTTAGATCCGCTTTAAATGTAAACTAAATGCCTAATCACAATCATTACCGAAAGCGATTGGAGCTGAATTCTCTCCGATTCGTACGATTTCCAAAAATGTTCTACCACCGTATCCTTCCGACAGTTCAATCGTAGTCTACGAAGAAAATTTGAAATATGCCTGCGTCGGGATTTCAAAATGAGAGCGATTTCATGCGATGCATTGCGATTACTTATTTCTTTTTTTCCCAATTGACTCAGAATCAAAATCATTCAATTCACAAAACAACAAAGAAATGCATCGGAACACGTCTTTATTTTATGTACGATTCGGGAATTAAATACAACTTCCGATCGGACATTTCCTCCGATCGGTGAATTCTGCGATCGGGCACGGTAATAAGACTGACTATTCCCAATCGCTGCTTCAGTGGTAAATTAAGTAATAAAGTCCAACCTCCAGCGACTGAAATCTCACTTTAAAGGCGTTTCATCATCGCAGTCTCATGTACGGTGCTGAGACATAGTTGTTCCGCTTGCATAGACGGTTGAGAAAAGTTAAAACTCAACGATTCAAATAGATGAATGCGCCAACAAAATTACCCCACTTGTAAATCCTACAACTATTCCTTAAGCCCGCATCACACGACGCTAGTTATCCTTCTAGGAATCTTGCTTGTTTTCTTGCGACCTTGGCTGCGAGGACTTCTATTTATTAAGAACAATTTGAAATCGATAATTTTCTTTACTGTTTCAGGCAACGAATGAATAGAGCCCACCCGAATTTCGGAAAATACTCCAAACTCGGCTATCGAAACTGGTGGATGCAGTTGATTGATTGTAAATCCTCATTCAAAACACAATTATTCTATTTCACAAAATTCCTTTTAATTTCCAGCAACATTTGCCGAAAGTGGATCCAAAATCCATCCAGAAAAACTGCCCAAATTCACTGAAACCCTCCTAGATCTGTACAAAACTAGCGCAGCTTGGCAACACGCCAACGGTGCAATCGAACTTCTCAATTACCTGCGAATGCAACAACAATTGGGCACCAAGGAACATAATAAACCACCATTCGCCCTTGGAGTCATTTCGAATTTCGACCCCAGATTAGACGTACTGCTGCGCAACATGAAAATCCAACAATTCTTCGACTTTATTGTGTGCTCCTACGACGTCAAAGCTGAGAAACCAAACAAAGAAATCTTCGACATTGCCATGAAGTATTCCGAAATGGAAAATATCCGCCCTGAAGAGTGCCTTCACATTGGTGACACTCCAATCGCTGATTATTTGGGTGCCAAGAATGCCGGATGGAATGCCGCCTTAATTCATGAAAAGGACCCTCCATATCTAATCAAAAAGTATGGCGACAAGATTGACGAGTTCTACGTCTTCCCGAGCCTCTACGATTTTCACAAGAAGCTATCGCACAACTTTATAACGTGGTAGAGAGCGCATAATTTTTAGGATTAAAGGCTGATAGACGTGTTGTTTTTTTCTTACTTTTAATACAATAGGACTTACACATATGGATATATATATTAGGCTAGTTCCACCTGACTGAATCTCATTGTGACATCGGATATCGGAGTTCTCGAAAATGGAACAAGATTCCTCAGATGAACCACTGAGAACTGAGAATTATGTTTCTTAACCTTGTTACTTCCCTCAGTCAAAATGACAATTTGTCAGTTGGAACTGGCCTATTAATTTTGGTTTAATTTCGAATCTGGTTATATGCTCCACAGGGACTCAAGATCGTAGCACTCTCTGGCTTTTGCTGAGAAAATGTGAAGAGCAATATTTCCCAAGTCCATGGCCATCCAATCTCGACTCTTTTCACCTTCGATGTTAGGCAAGTCTTCGTTAGTGTAGCGTTTCAATTTGTATACCCAGCGGACGAGATTGGCCATAGCCAACATATGACGGTAATTTTGGCCAGTAACAATAACCATGTAGTCAACGTATTTGCTGCTCGAGGGAACACGACAGACGAATGTATTTATGGCGTTTGATATTCGTAGAACTTCAGTTAGATCTTCGATATCATAGACGCCCTTATTTCCATCTGAAAAGCACATTTGTACAATTAAGAGAACCGAAGTTGACTTATGGAACTTACGTTTCAAGTTAAGACCCAGCAATTGTTCACTTGAAAAAAGAAAAGATTCATCTTTTCTTTGGCTAAGTCCCTGCACGTTGCACATCTCCCGGGACTCATCGTTGCCATAGATATTGTACACTTTGTATTTGTTCCGTATAGCTTGGCAATCCGAGTGAAGTTTCTTTTTGGTTTCATCTTTGGAATTAATCAGTAAAGTTGGTTTCTTCACGTCGTTGTGGACCTTTTTAAGCTGTGTCACCATTGGTATTGTAAAGCGAACGTTATTAATCGAAGGAAATAGTCTGGTTAGAAGCATTACTGAAGATTTATTTAATTCCCGTCTTCCTTTCGAAACAATTACACGAACATTTAATTTTCAGAATATTTGATTAGAATTTTCTCAAGTCAGGTATGTCGATGATTGTTGCTGAAGGGATATTGATTAAGTTTTGCTTGTGTGCTGTTCATCGAGGAACTTTGTTCTGCAAAAGCATTCGTCGGGCTTATGCGAGGTCAAGAAGATCAAATATTCGAATTGCAGGAATTCCTAGAAAACCGCAACAAACTTCTAAGGGAAAGCCATGATTGACAGCAACCCTCCAGGAAGTGCATTTCACCAAACCTTCTGTACCTCTCTCAAGTAAGATGCTAAAGCGCTTGGTGTAAACCAACTAGAGGACGTATGCCCTTCGGTCTAAGAAGGTGTAAAGCACCTACAAGTGTACGCATTAAGAATGAGAGAAATTTCGACGATGACGACGCCATGAACATCCAACAATAATCGACTTCCTCTTCTTCTCGAGAACTAAACAAAGGACGACTCGTTAAAAAATGAAAGACAAGTTGTTTAGCTTATTGGAAACAAAACAGAGTTATTTATTGATTAGGGTTTAATGTCGTTGAGCAGATTTGAGTGTTTCTCAAACAATTCCACCAACGGGTCTTGGGGTTTATTTGATTCCTTATCATATTTCGATCCTATGCTCCACAGAGACTCGAGATCGTAGTTCTCCCGGGCTTGTGCTGAGAAAATGTGAAGCGTAATGTTGCCCAAATCCATTGCCATCCAGTCTCGGCTCTTTTCACCTTCGATTTTCGGCAGGGGTTCGTTGGGATTGCGTTTCTTTTTGAATACCCGGCGGACGAATTCAGCAGTAGCCAACATATGACGGTAGCTCCTGCCGGTAACAACCACCATGTAGTCTACGTATTTGAATTCTGGCGGCACACTACAGACGAAAATATCTTCAACGTTTTCCATTCGCAGGACGTCCACTAGATCCTCGATATCATAGACACCATGGATTCCATCTGGAGAGAAACACAGTTTACTAGAGAGTAGAGGAAAATAGAGTTGGAGAACTTACGTTTTAAATTAAGACCAAGGAATTCTTCATTTGCGTCTATTTCTGGTTCGTCTTCGATGTGGTAACGTTCTTTTTCTTCCTCGACGTCGAAAATTTCCGGCGAATCTTCATCACGGAAGATTTTGTATTTGTGACGAACGTCGGAGGGTAGTTGCTGTTGGATGTCATCTTTGGGCTTTAGCGGTTCGGTGTTCTTGAACTCATCGTGGAAGTATTTTGAATGGGTTATAATAGGAACGCTTAAGCGAACGTCTTTAATTAAACGAAATAGTCTGGAGGAAAGCATTACGTTTTGGATTATTTTGAATTCTTGTACACTTTGGGAATATGCAAAAATCCAGCTGTCAAAATAAAAAATGTCATCTGTCAGAAATATCAGTTGTAGGTTTGTTTGATTATATTTTTTCTTAAGTCCCTGTCTCATTGATTAAGGATTACATTAAACGACTTTTTTTCTTTTGTGATTGGTTATCTGTTTTGAGGTTTTGAACACAGGCGATTCTATACCCTTAAAAAACTACTGAAACACAAACAAACTTTAGCTTTAGCTCCATCTGACGTTTACGAGCTCAGTCATAGGAAATCAATGCATGCTATCACAATGAAGCTTCGATCTCACGTTTCGTACGTAATGTTATCTAATGTGACTCCAAACGGAACTGACGAATTTATGCTTAACATTTGCTTCGTTTGATAACAAGAACAGCTAAAAAAGGGCAACTAACAAAATTCATTTGTTTTTGGAAGGATGATGATGAGGGAGGTAGAAATGTCATTCAAAGCAAACGTAACGTAGACGAAGATTGAGCTTCTAGAAAGCGTTGTTAAAGTAATATTTTTCTTTCTTTCTTTTTCAACGAAAAAAGAAATGTTAATTTCTCCCTCCATCCAAAAGAGACCCCCGCTACGGGTTTCAAGACGATCAGGAAAATTGTTCATCAGCGGACTGTAATTTTGCACCCATGATATTAGTTTAGTATTACTACAGCCGTGTAGTAAATAAATAAGAATGAATAGAGTGGCGCGACAGCTGTTGAAGATCCAAGGCCTAAGTGGCTTTTCCTCTGACAGATTGATACTCTTGGAAGTTTTGTTAGTTCTTCGCAAGAGGCAGTGTCCGTGAAAGATGAAATAAAAACTTAAACCACGAGTAGAATTCGAACACAGGACGTTCTGCTTAACAGCCAACGCACCAAACTACTAATGTCGTTTTCCATTGGTCTTTTTTGACTTTCTCTTTTTCTACCTCTTATGGAACGGGTTATGATGAAAGTGTCATTCTTCGGACGCTTCTGTTTTCAAAACGGAAGAGTTCTGCTCTTCTCAGAAGGATTCTGTCAAAGTCAGTCCAATGGAATGGTTTCAGAAAGCCTCTGGATTCTTCCGAATGCTTCTGGATTGTCAATGGAAAACGACATAAGCTACGGACACTACACACAGCCGTGTAGTACCGCACTAAAAACTCAAACACCTATTACCTGGTATAGACCCACCCCAACAAGATACACATATGATTATAACCAAACAAACCTTGCAAACACCATCCACAAACCACACAACGAAAAAGCAGCTTCTTCACTCGTACCAACATCGAAATATAAAAACTACAATCCACACTTATTAAAAAAAATGAAAAATTCCACTTTAGTGGTGATTTTTCTTGTATTTGATTTCATTCATTTTATTCGCAAGAAGATGCAAATACGAGCATTTTTTTTATAATTAAAAACATACAACTCAACCTTCAATTCCTCCATAAATTAAAAACAAACTCAAGTGATTGTGTGTCTCAAAATAATCCCCCCCTTTATCGAGAATTGCAAATGTAAAGTCAAATCAATTTGGTTTTCAATTCTCAAAATTTCCAAACCAAAAAAAAAAAGTGAAGTGAAAATTGTAGAAAACTAGAAAAGAACGATTGGAAAAAAAGAAGAAAATTGAATGTTCCTTCCATTCGTTAGTTAGTGAAACAAATTAATTTTATAAAAAGAAAAAAGCAAAGTGTCGGGAGTGCGTAGTTTCATTTGGATTTCGGAGAAATTAACAAAATAAAGAAAAGTCAATGAAAATGACTTCCACGAACAGTAATTGCAACAACGGCACCCGCAAAAGCATCATCGAAGCCGAATTCAATGAAATCGAATCGAAAGGCCGAAATGCCTGGCACCTCACTTACCAGGTAGGTAAACACGAACAACAACTTCCTTCACTTGGCCCGACCGTGGCCGATGATTGTGTGTCGCGGTCGTGAGTCCACACCATCCATTTTCCTTAACGCAACGTTTGCAAGTCGAGGAAAATGGTCGCGATTGTCCAGTGCATCGGAATTTTCTTTCTCCAAATTGAAGTTGAACAAAATTGAATTTAATTTCGCTAGATAATTTGGTTTTTGGGTAAATAGCGAGGGCGAGGGCGTACGAAATAATCGATTTCCGTTTTCCTGAAGGAGTGCTAGTAGCGGTGATGATGATGAATACATATATAATTTTTTTTTTTTCATTATTTTGCGTTCTTGGTGAATTCCCCGAAATTGTCTCTCTGATGAGCCACCACCAGTCCTGCCTGTGTGTTGAGTGTCTGATTCCAGGAAATCAATCTCCATCAGAAAAGAAAGGCAACGCAGATAGCAAAGAGCCGAGCCAAAAAGAAAGAGCAGGAAAACAAAATCTGTGGCTTGTCGCTGTTTCTGTCGATCGGATGGTCGTCGGTCGTCAGTCGTCGTGGTTGTGGCCCTAAGTGCCAACAAACGACTTGGATCACAAGTTCACAGTACGACGAATGCGGGTGGATGTGGAGGTGGGCTTTTGGTGCCCCAAACGACCCGACCCGGCTCTGGCTCTTTAGTTTTTGTTGTCTTTCGAGAATCAACAATATCGGGAATTGGTGTTGACGGCAACAACAACAACGGTGACATTTGAAATTGTTTTTCGTAGTAAAAAGTTCTTGTGGTCGACAATTTTTTGTTTATTTTTTTATTTTCGTTTCTTTCTGTCTTCTGTGATGTTCTAGTTGACGTTCGCGTGTTTTCAGGAACTCGTGTTTTCATGTGCACAATTTTGAGGGTGTTTCTCTGCGATTGGCAATATAGTTTGACGGTTTGCTGGAAGACCTTGAATCATCTTCAAGTTAAATTAATGGATTTTCGGGAATCGTTCGAACTGTAGAAGTCATAACTTGCTAGTTCCGAGACGTTTAAGTGAACTCTGCAAATTGGTTTGAGGAGATTTCATGGACAATAATTAAAGTCCTTCCTCTAACGTAGATTTTGCTAAATTTCTTAACTTTCGACAGTTGTTCTTTTGTGGATCAATATGTTGATGTGTGTCAAAACGTACATGGAATAGAGCTTCCAGCTTAACTATTCGACTAAGCCTCCAAATATGCTCCAAATAAAGCACTTCCGATGAATAAAACCTCAGCATTGTCTGTCGTATCCGAGAAAATGAGTTTCCTTGAACTGCAATACAACCACAGAGGCAGGAATCTTGCGAATATGGCCAACAAGAGATTGTCCACTGCGCGTCTGAAGTCATTCGTCGACAGCCTGTTAGGCACATGTCAGTGCATCTGCAGACCAAAGAAGTTGAACCTGAAGAAAAATGGACCAACTCTAGAGGAAAATTCACAAAAAACAAAAGTAGGTATTTTGTTTATTGTTGGGACTCATGTGAATTTGAATCCTTAGCAAAAGAACTTTTTTTTTTTTTTTATAATTTGCACCCACTCAAGGGATTTTTATACCCTTTTTATGCCAGAGACACAGTGAGTGCATTAGGAAGAAGAGAAGGGGTTGAAAAGGAGGTGTCGGTGTACATTGGTCTTAAATTCTTGAACATTGTAATGACTGGGAAAGACAGAGTGTGGAAGAGAGTTCCACATTCGCGTAGTACGGCTAAAAAATGATTCTCTATACTTAAGAGTACGTCCGAAGTTGGGCTCGAGGGTAAACTGATGGGCATTCCTAGAAGCGCGAGTATTACGGGCGAATTGTTTGAGGGGAGGAATGCAACTGGCTATTTCACTAGAGCAATTACCGTAAAGTAGCGATAGAACAAGGAGAGACACGCTACGTTACGGCGGTGGACCAAAGGAGTGAATGCGTCAGTGATCTCTCTATCACCAATCATTCTTACAGCTCTTTTTTGTATACCATCCAAGAGGCTTAAGTAAGTAGCTGGAGCACCAGCCCAAAGATGGGAATTGTACTCAAGCTTTGGACGGATATAGGTTTTATAGATAATAGCCAGATCAGACGGGGAGAAAAATTTCTTGCACCGTCTTAAGAAACCCAAACATCTTGCGGCATTTTTGGCGACATCGCGTATGTGCTCGGACCACAAGAGTTGGTCAGTGATGCACATACCGAGAATCTCGAGATGTTCGGTCTCATTGATGCAAGTGCCACTCATGGACAGTGGCAGGGGGGTATATCTCGCTTCAACGATACAAGACAGCATTGAGTTTTCGAAGCATTAAACTCTACACGGTTTTTAATTCCCCATTGTACAATGCTGTTTAAGTCAGAGTTTAATGAGCTTATCATATTTTGCCGTTGCAGTTCCACATCCGAAGAGGAGGGATGTGAATCTGGGAACGAATATGAGAAGCTAAGGGTACTATCGTCAGCGAAACAATTTATTGGATTAGAAGTAACAGACAAGAGATCATTAATAAAAATGAGAAAGAGGGTCGGAGACAAAACGGAGCCCTGGGGCACACCAGCATTTATATTGTAGGTTTCGGACTTGAATCCGTCCAATACAACTTGTATTGAACGGTTCGAAAGAAAGTTTCTAATCCAACGAAGAAGGGATTCATCGATACCGAAGGCACGCATTTTCGATAAAAGAGCAAGATGCCAGACTTTATCAAATGCCTTTGAAATATCAAGTGCAACAATCTTACTTTCTCCAAAACGATGTAAAGATTTGTTCCACTGTTCGGTGAGATAAACCATCAAATCACCAGTGGACCTGTTGCTGCGAAAGCCGTACTGCCGGTCATTAAGAAGCTTTCGGTCTTCGAGATATTTCTTGAGCTGATAGTTTATCAGCGTTTCCATGACCTTAGAAAGAAGGGACGTAAGTGCAATCGGACGATAATTGGAGGGAGAAGAAGATTCGCCTTTTTTTGGGATTGGCTGGACAAATGCTGTTTTCCAACTGCTCGGAACGAGCCCAGAAGAATAGGATAGATGGAAAAGCTTACGCAAGGGTTTTGCCAGCGTGGAAGAACACCTCTTCAGAACAATAGCGGGATGCCATCCGGACCAGCGGATTTATGTATGTTGAGATCTTTAGGACTCTCGCCACAGCACGAGTGCGGAAGAAGATTTGTCCCATGGAATCATTGACGCGCTCAAGACCAGGCGGAGTCATGACAATCTCTGGTAGCGAAGAGTTGTCCTGGCCTGAAGCCACATTGATAAGGACCAATCAGATTGTTGACGAAAGGCTTCAGACGTTCACATATTACGGCAGAGAGGATCTTGTAGGCGATGTTTAGTAGACTCATTCCTCTATAGTTGGCGCAGTTTAGAGGATCTCCCTTTTTCAGGATCGGGCAAACAATGCTGAGGTTCCATTCATCGGGCATGCATTTCTCTGACCATATCTTACAGATGATTTGGTGCATGCTCCTATCTAGCTCGTCGCCTGCTGCTTTGAACAACTCAGCAGCTAGTCCATCTGCTCCAGCGGCTTTGTTGGATTTCAGAGGTGATATTGCGGTTTTCACTTCTTCTAGGTCGGGTTCACGGAATTGTTGGCTATCATCGTGTCCGATGAAAGGCTCCTGTCTGACGGCGGTATTTTGTTCGTCGTCGCCGTTATACAATCTTCAGAAGTGGTCTTTCCAAATCCCCAGCATTGACTGCGATTCTACTATGATGTTCCCTTGTTTATCTCTGCAGGCATCAGTTCTTGCTCGATGACCTTGAGCCAGCTGTTTAACCTTTCGGTAGAACCTCCGAACTTCATTCCTGCTGTTGGCTCTCTCAACATCCTCGATCTGACGCTTCTCATGCTCTCTCTTTTTCCTCCTGAGAAGCCGGCGTTCCTCTCTCCTCTTTTGCTCGTAGAGCTCACGAGCAGCTCTTGTCCTTCTATGCAGCGCCGCTTTGTATGCCTCCTGCTTGGCTGCATGGGCCTGCCTGCATTCTTCATCAAACCAGGGGTTTCGTTTTGGTGGCTGTGTGAAACCCAGCACATTAGAGGCGGCATCTCTAATTGCTCTTTGGCAATGTTGCCACTGGTCTTCGATACTTGATGTTGGCGGCATAGGACTCCTTAAGAGGTTACTTGACACTCGATCAGAGAATGATCTGGCGATCTCTTGCGATTGTAGCCGTCCGACGTCGAATTTTCTTGCAGCATTTCCTTGTTTTGGCCGTTGTCGGGATATTCGTAGCACTACCTTGGCTACGACGAGGTAGTGGTCCGAGTCGATGTTAGCTCCTCGGAAAGTTCGAACATCCTTAGCTTTTTATATTCGTTTTCAGAATCATATCTCTCCTCTTCCGAAGTAGAACTGCAACGGCACAATATCTTAATATCTCTGACCGCGAGGCGTTCAATGCTTCAAAAACTCAATGCTGTCTTGTATCCTTAAAGCGAGATGTACCCTCCTTGCCACTTACATCAATGCGCCGAGCATCTCGAAATTCTCGGTATGTGTATCACTGACCAACTCTTGTAGACCGATTTTCTTAAGGCAGTGCAAGATATGTTTCTTCCCGTCTGATCTTGCTACTATCTTTAACCGTCCAAAGCTTGAGTACAACTCCCATCTTTGGGCTGGTGCTCCAGCTACATACTTAAGCTTCTTGGATGGTATTCAAAAGAGAGCACTTAGAATGATCGGTGATAGAGACATCACTGCGTCTTTTCGTTCGTTTGATCACCATCGCCGTAAGGTTTCATGTATCTCTCTGTTCTATTGTTACTTCTACGGTAAGTGCTCTAGCAAAATAACCAGTTGCATTCTTTTTTTTCTTCTTCTTTTCGCTTCTAGGAATGCCCATATGCTTAACCTCGAGGCGTAATACGCGAATGTGGAACTCCCTTCCAAACTCTGTCTTTCCAAATCAATGGGCGCGTTCAGTTTGACTTGGAAAGGCTATCCGGATAGCCATTTGTTTTTGTTTTCCATGTAAAAATAAATAACAGATGCTCAAACCAAACAAACCCAAAGCTATCCAACAATTTCTGGTATAGGCAGCTATCTGACAGAACAGCCATTGAAATTCGTAAACAGCTGATTTTTGTACACGTGTTTTCAAAGCTATTCAAATTTAGCTATCGAACTCGTTCATGAAAAACGAGTTGGATAGGCTATGACTGAATTTTCCGACGAAAGTTTCCAGTATGAGTATCATTTACCCTTTTTTACATCTAAGTCTCGTCTCGTATAGCAGACACTCTGTCTTTCGAGTAGGCAGTTTTGAACCCAGTGGTTTAGACAAACCGAAGTAGCCGCGGTTCGCTTGGGTAATTCTTCGTCGGATCTCCACTAAGGTGTCGTTTGTGGGAATGCTGTTTGTTCCAAAATAGGTAAACTCCTTAACGACCAAGTAATTGCTGTTACAAACAGTCACGTTTTGTACTAGGCTGTGTACAGATGTTGCCTTGTTTATTGATAGCATGTACTTTGTTTTGTCCTCATTCACCTCAAGACCAACGAGTTTCGCCCATTCTTCAATCACAGCTCTCTTGGATCCAACGAAGAAGTAGGTGGATTCATTGAAGATTGTGTTTTCCGTGCCCACACCTCCCTCGCTCAATATCTGCTCCGGGACAGTGTTGAATAAGTCACATGACAGCCCCTTGTCCAAGCCCTGTGCATTCTTGAAACAACTCAGTTGAGCTGTTACCCATTTGCACACTGCATTGCGCATAGTTTAGCGTCTTGCTTCACACCTGAATCAGATTGTTCGGAATTCCGAATTCAGACATCCTAAGCTCTTGGCTTTGGATGCTATCCTAAGTAGCTTTTAAGTCGATGAAAAGATGGTGGGTTTCGACTTGAAATTTGTTGGTCTTTTCCAGGATTTTCCTCAGTATGAATATTTGGTCTATCGTTTTTCAGCCTGGCCTAAATCCACACTGGTACGTGCCAATTATTGTGATGCAAAATGGTTTGAGACGCTCACACGTACGTTGAAAGGATTTTGTTGGTAATATTTAGCAGGGTTATGCCTCGGTAGATTTTGTATGACCTTTTTTTTGTAGAAGGGGCATATGGACCTTATAGACCAGTCAGCAGGCATGCATTCTTCCTCCAATACTTTGTCGATGACCTGATGCATACGGTTCATCAAAAACACCTCCGCCATATTCAAAGAGTTCCACAGGTATGCCATCCGACCCGGCGGACTTGTTATTTTTTAGTTTTTGGATGGCTCTGTCTACCCCTTCTGTGCTTGGGGCTGGGGACTGGGTCTCCGTTGACTGGTCTCCCTTCACTTTCGCCATTGGCTCGCTAGACACTATGCGCATTCAGCAGCTGCCGGAAGTGCTACTTGTTACTAGGTTTTCTTTCACTCTTCTAGATCTTTTGTTCGGTACTCTTCTCTCTTTTCAATAACCCGCATTCATCATAATACCACGTGTTCTTTTTCGGGGGTGGCTGGTAACCTATGGTGCTCTCGGCTACATTTTTAATTATTTCGCGATATTGGTTCCACAAGGTGTTGACATCTGTGGTATTTGAAAGAACGGTGTAGAATCGCTCACTCTAGCGCTCATTGTAGTCTCTGGCATTATGCGGAGTGCTAAGGCAACCGATTTTGAACTTCTTTCTTGCGGCCGCACGTGTTTTTTTGTCATTTGATAATTAAGCTCTAAAGTTAGCCACTACCAGAAAGTGGTCAAAGGCGTCATTTGCTCCTCGAAAAGTGTGCACGTTCAAGATGTTGGATGCATGCCTTGCGCCGGTTAGCACATGGTCGATTTGATTGGTGGTTCGACCATCCGGAGATCGCCAGGTTGTTGTGTAGATCTTTCGTCTTGGAAACTTAGTGCTACTTATCACCGTATTCCGAGCTGCAGCAAAGTCTACTAGTCGGAAGCCGTTATCTGTTGTAACTTCGTGGAGGCTGTGCTTTCCAACTATTCCGCCAAATATGTCTTCCTTCTCCTTTGCATTGAAGTCTTCGAGTACGATTTTGACGTCAAATTCACTGCGAAAAATCCTTGAAAAACTAGAATAAAAAAAAAAAAAAGTTGACCTTTCAAAGCAAAAAGAAAGCGTCCGCCCCTGGCAACAAGCCCTCGTACTAGTCCATTGAACCATAAACAATCGAGTCGCATTCGTTTTGTTATCGTGTCACTTGTTGCAATCGCGCTCCGTCGCGTCATCAAACGCCAAGCAAAAAAGAAAAACAAAACAAAGCTCCAGAAAGGGGGTTCTTATTAAATAGGTACCAACAAGATAGCTGTACAAATGTACTCTCCAACTCTCCAGCAGCAACTTCGGCTTGATTGAACAAAGCATGCAAATGACTTGGACCGTATCCCAGTGACGAGTCAATGGAACAGTTTCGTTTCGTTTCTTGGGCTTGGTCGTGATCACAGTAGCGAGTAAAGTCTCTCGATATCGCATGCAAAATGTACCGCTACTGACAAAACCACATTTACTACAATTATTTAGATATGACATAGATTCCTCCGCTTTATGCTCTGTTGTTGCAATTTTGCTGGATTGCTATTCGGCCGCTCGCTCGCTTGCTTGCTGCTGGTGAGGGTGACCTGTTTTTTGCGTAATTGTTATCCACTCGAGCGGTAAAGAAAATTGTTCACAAGAATACCACTTTGTGTGCCCGTTCGCGTTTTGCGTTTTTCTTTGGAGGAGAAGGTGTCGTCGTTAATGGTGTTTCCTTTTCAAACAAACATTTTTGAAGTCTTGTTTCCGTGTAATTCTTATTCTGCTGTTTATTTTTTTTTTTTTTTTTTGTTCTTCTGTTTTGTGTTTTAAATTGAATTCTTACGAATTATTGTTTTAAGACGACAACGTCGGTCGTTGCGTTGACTTGTTAGGTTTCCATTGTGTTCCAGTTTTGAGTGTCAATCACAGGTTTTGGGTGTTTGTGTGTGTGTGTGTGTGTGTTTTTGTTTTACAAGAAATTTCAAAAACAACAAAACTGTGACCAATGAAATTCATAAATTCATAAAATTATAGCGAAATCAATTAGCAACGTCTTTGTCTAGTTTTGTCCTTCTCCTTCGGCGTCGTCGTAGACTCAATATGGATTCGGAAACAGAGAAACTTTTCGACTTTATTCCTAGAAATTCATTTTAGAAGAATTTTTAATTTATAAGAAGGCTCTTCAAAATTCAAATTCAAACTGGTCTTGAGAGGACATACATAAACAGTTTCTCGGAAGAAATGTGAGATGTTAAGCTGAAATTTCCAAGAGATTTCTAAGGGACTTTGGAATTGGTTGCATAATTACCATTACCATACCTAACTGTGTTTTAAGTCACTTTGAAAATGTTTATTCCTTGAGGTTTGCCCGGTTGGGGGGTGTATTTGGCTTTTTAATGAGCGGTTTTATTTTTCTGAGTATTTTAAGATAAACACAAATTCTTTTGAAAATATCTTCGAAAGTTCGTTCGGAAAAAATGCTCTCAAACAAAAATGTTGCCCGATCAGTCAGAATGTATTAAGTCAACATTTAGTTTACAATTTTCGCTGGAATTATTTTTAAATTGCAAAAAGTTTTGTTCATCAAACAGGGTGATATGTATGTGAGATGTAAACTGAGTTCCAATATTGTGACCTATTTGTTATGTTGAGATGTGTAACAGCACAGGGATGTTACAACAGGAACGAGGTTCGAAAGTTCTACAAAAAGGTGAAACAAACCTCCATTGCTTATACACCCCGAACCGAAGCCTGTAGATACCATCATGGGAACATCGTAGTGGAACCAGAGTCAGTGCTGAGGATATGAAAAGACCACTTTCCAAGCTGTTTAATGGCGATGACTAGCAAAACTCCGCCAGCAACACAAAACCATTCAATTTGGGGGCAGAAGGCCAACAATTCCACCTACTCGACATTGACGAAGTGAACATAGCGATATCTAAACTTAAGTCGAACAAAGCCGCTGGAGCAGACGGGCTAGCCGCCGAACTGTACAAAGCAGATGGGGATAATTTGGTTAGGAGTATATACCAGCTCATTTGCAAAATTTGGTCGGAGGAAAGCATGCGCAGCGAATGGAACCTCCTAATTACAGAGGTATACATAAGTCTCCTAAACATCGCCTGCAAGATCTTGTCTACCGTGCTGTGTGAACGTTCGAAACCCTTCGTCCTTATCAGTGTGGCTTCGGACCCGGAAAGTCCACAATCGATCAAATATTCACCCTAACGGACGCATTTGATGTCAAAAAAGGTTTTAGACAAGGCAATGCGTTGTCATGCGATTTCTTTAACATCATTCTTGGAAAGATTGTGCAAAGCTCCAACGTCAACACAAGACGCTCAATCTTTCAAAAGTCCGTCCAGCTACTAGGATACGCATTGACGTAATGTCAATGGAGCTTCCGTGAGTCTTGAGACGGAAGCAAGGATGATGGGTCTAGCGGTTAACGAGGGCAAGACCAAGTTAATGCTGTCAACAAGACAAGACAACTAACATCAATACAAATCAAGACAATACACAGATTTAACTTCGAGGTACTTAAGGACTTTGTCTACCTGGGATCCGCTATCAACTCAGACAACAACACCAGCGCTGAAATCAAACGAAGAACCACTCTTGCCAATCGCTGTTTCTTTGGACTTATAAGGCAATTGAGTAGTAAAGTCCTCTCCCGAGCAACTAAAGTGATGCTTTACAAAACCCTAATCACCCCAGTCCTCATGTATGGTGCAGAGACATGGACCATGAAACACATCCGATGAAAACGGTTTGGACTGCTTCGAGCGAAAAAATTCTTCAAGTGATTTACTGGTCCCGTTTGCATAAATGGACAATGGAGACGAAGACGATATGAAGTCTTCGAAACCGCTTTTCTCCACAGATGGGCCGACTATTGTCTGTGCGAAGACTTTTCTCTTTCACGCTGGTAAGAATCCAGAGTGCCTCTGTCTGGCTAGGAGAAAGCCTAGGAAGACAAAAGAAGGTGTAGTTGAATTTGAGCAACTACCCGCGTTTTTCGTCTTCCATTTTGTCATCAGCTGCTACTACTTCTTCTACCTTAATAGTTGGGGATTGGAATCTTTTGTGGTTTTCTTTTGCCAATGTTGCAGGCAATCAGTCACTATCCCGCTTTACAGCTAAGCGCCAGTTCTTTTCATAGACTTAAGATTAAGCACATCTCTGGACTGAATTTATCCAAAAATAATATAAGTAGCGAATGTTTTTAATCTACACCGCTCGGTTATCATGCTATCGTCATTTTGGTCAAAACAGTTTTTAAAAAAAAGCTACGATTTCCAGGAATTTTAATGGTTATCAAGTTCAAGTTTGTTTTGGTAACTTATCGGAATTCCTCCTTTTTAATCTAGGCGCATACAGTGGTCAACACGGAAATGGCGGTAGGTACAAACCAGTCATCGTTTTTTTTAATGCAAATGATAAAGAACTAAATTCCACTGGAGAACTTTTTTTCTACTTAAGCAATATTCAAGCTGTAATGGCTTCCATGTCCCTTTTAAGTCAATGCGTTGATAGTACATACTTACATTTCATCTGGCCATTTTATCAATAACATGACAACGCCGAGACATAAATACCAACATAGAATCTTCCAAGTCAGGGGACGAGCCGGACAATCCATTGCATGAACTCCGTTGACCCGAAACAACTGATTTGCTTTTGACTATTGGCTTTTGGGTAATTAATTATTCTGTTAGAAGACCCATTTACAAGAAAAAAAAGAACTATTTGCTTACAAGGTCCAAGTGATTCAACCATTGAAGGTGCGCAACTGTTTGAGAAGGCAAAGCATCCACTTCTACAGAAATTGACATATTGGAGCGGTAGAATCATTGGGCCTTTTTACTTCGAAGATGAATCTTCTTTATCAATTTTGTTTCCCCCTAAAATTGAAATACAGCGTACCATGTCTCACGGTCTATGTCATAAGGCGCATCAAAATCTATCCTTTTGTATTGTTTGTGGAGATTTCCATGAAGGACCGATTTCAAATAAAGATCAATACCATCCAAGAAATCTGGAAGCTACAGCCTGAAATCATCAACAACTGCTAACTTAAGTCGGCGATACATTCCAAATCGGACCAGGGCCTAATCCAACAAGTGTCCCCAGCCAGCTTATTCCCAATCTAGCTGTCTCCAGTTTTGCACGCCGAGTTGGTTTCGGGCCGAAGCATTATTTTCCATTCGCTCTACATGACCAGACCATCTAAGTCGTTGGAACTTAACGTTTCTGACAAGGTCAGTGTCGCTGAACAGCTCGTACAGTTCTTGATTGAATCTTCGTCTCTATTCAATATTTATGCAGACAGGAGCAACAAATCACTCAAAGAATTTTTCTCTCGAAGTACCCAAAGCATTTCCATCGGATGTTATCGTGGACGAGTTCTTCTGGGATGTCAAAACTAGACATTGCTCTATATATTTGGTCTCTGTAGACGCTGTCATACGCGGCCTTAAAATCGATGAAAAGGTGGTAGGTATCAATTTGAAGTTCCTGCGCTTTCTCCAAGATCTACCGTAGGATGAATATTTGATCGATGGTGGATTTTCCGGGTCTGAAGCCACATTGATAAGGATCTACCAGGTTGTTGACGAAGGGCTTCAAACGTTCACACAGCATGGCAGACAAGATATTATAGACGATGTTAAGGAGACTTATACCTCTGTAGTTGGTGCAGTTCAGGGGATCTCCTTTTTTGAGGATCGGGCATACGATGCTGAGGTTCCATTTATCGGACATGCTTTCCTCCGACCAAATTTTGCAGATGAGCTGGTGCATGCTCTTAACCAAATCATCTCCGACTGCTGTGTACAGTTCGGCGGCTAGCCCGTCTGCTCCAGCGACTTTGTTCGACCTAAGTTAAGATATTGCTATCTTCACTTCGTCAAGGTTGGGTGGGTGGAATTGTTAGCCTTCTGCATCCAAATTGAATGGTTCTATATTGCTGAAGGATTTTTGCTCGTCATCGCCATTATACAGCTTGGAAAAGTGGTCTCTCCATATCTTCAGCACTGACTGTGGTTCCACTACGAAGTTCCCATGTTGGTCTCTACATGCTACAGTTCGGCGTGTATAAGCCCTGGAAGTTTGTTTTACCTTTTTGTAGAACTTTCGAACCTAGTTCCTGTTGTGACATCCCTCTATCTCCTCAATCGCTTCTCATGCTCCTCTTTTTTTCTTTCTGAGAAGTTTATGCTGCTCTCTCCTTTTCTGCTCGTAGAGCTCATGAGCTGCTCGTGTCCTTCTTTGCAGTGCCGGCCGTTTTGTATGCCTCTTGTTAAGCTGCATGTGCTCGTCGGCACTCAACGTCTGATATCTTGCATGCTTGAGAAGTGCCGTCCGTCAATAACAATGTGATCAATCTGGTTGACAGTTTTTAATCAAGAGATTTCCATGTCCCCTTGTGGATACCGAGACGTGGGAATCGCGTACCTGCTACCATCATAACGTCTCGCCCCGCAGCGAAGTCGATTAACCTAAATCCGTTATCGGAGGTGGTGTCGTGTAGGCTATGTCGTCCGATTATTCCACCAAAGATTTCTTCTCTACCCAGCTTAGCATTAAAATCTCCAAGGACGATTTTAATGTCATAGCTAGGGCATTGCTCATAGGTCTTGTCGAGGAGCTCGTAGAACCTGTCTTTGGTGTCTTCATCCTTTTCGTCAGTGGGGGCGTGAGCGCAGATGGGGCTGATGTTTGTGAATTTAGCCTTGATGGGGATTGTCGTGATGCCCTCATTCACTGAGTTGAAACTCAAGACCTTCTCCCTGAGTCGAGCCCCAACTACAAATCCCCATCCAAACAGACGTTGACTTTGTTCCCGGTAGCAGTCGTCTTAGTAGATATCACAGTTGTTCTTTTTTTCGTAGACCCGGACTTTCACATCGCATTTATTGGATGATGGTTATATCTGCTTTATAGCAGTCAAGGCCTTCCGCTACTTATTCAGCTGCACGTGGTCTGTTAAGGGAGCTAACATTCCAAGTGCAAAACCGAAATTCGTGGTCCTTTAATCGTTCATATACGAGACTTTTTGGTGGTTCAGAACTATATTTTCTTAATGTGGTCGGGCAGTCACCCCACGCACGACCCCCAAACTGGAGGGCCAGGTCTTTAGTTTAACTCTTAGAGGAAGAGCCGGCCTACCCGCTCCGTATAGACCTGGGTTGCGAATATGTCGTAGTAGCCCTATAAGTAGTTCATCCTGACTGGAACTGTAGACGCCACCGTTGATTCCATCTTGGGAGTTCTTCCGCTGCCGCCTTTTGAAAAAGTGACATGCCTTAGTGAACGCATACCTCCTCCCCCTCTCTCTCTCTATCTCTCTTTGCTGCTTAAATACTAAATAAGTACTTTTAAATTAAGGACTAGGACTTTCAAGCATTTCGAGATGAGTACCTGTACTTGATCTTGAAAATTTATCATAATAAATCAAACTCAAACCTGAGACACAACTTCATAACAATGACTATAATGCTTGAGTATCCGAACTGAACCTTCCTTGACCCAGTATGGTTTTTGAATATAAATTTGTGATTCGCCATAATTTTCAATTTTTTTTTCTAAGAACACAATTACTTAAACGGTCACTCAAAGAACTGTACCGCAAAATATAACCTTGGTTACGTTTTTTTTATGAGTCCTCTTAACCGACTTACACGGTCGTTGTGTTCCGGGAAATTAAAAAAAATCGATGAGTCCTCAGAATCTGTAGAATTAATCCCATCAAAACCTAAACCAAATTTCAACAAAGAAAATTTCTGGGAAACTAGAAACAAAACAGTACCCGAACATCATGATAACGAAGTCCGTTTCCAGCACAAGGCTACTCGCTAACCCAAAAAAATGTGACGAATGCGCCCATTTCAGCTTACAGCGATGCGTGATTTCTCGACATGACTAATTAGCTAACTAGACATCGGATCATTTTGAGCTACTGAGCAAGTGAACTGCTTTTTTTTTTAATTTATTTTGTTCGTTATCTTTGGCGTTGCAAATGAGGTTGACTCTAAAGCTACTCCCTCGTTTGTGTATTGCTTTTGTTGAAAAACTTCAGTTTCGAGAGACACTAATTGTATCACATCTATGCTTGATATCAGTTGACGCTGATTATACGAAGGCGAACCTCCCCCCAAACAATGACGACGACGATAAGTTGATTCACCATTCTAGCTATGGTTGCCGAGGCCACCGGGTCTCCGCAGTCTTCATCCTAATAGAGGAGAAAACAACTAACTCTGATTTGAAATAAATTTCTATAGAAATTCAAATTAGTGTCACCGCTGCCGCCGCATCAGAGTTAAATCGGAACAGAATTCTGTTTCGCAAGTTCGCATCGAAAGCCAATTAAAAAACTTGCTGTTCTGTTATTATGGATCTATACAGAGTGAGACAGTGAGAAGGAGGGTTGGAAGAATATGTTTCTATTTTAAATTCTTATTGTTGGAACTGGAACAGAGTTTATGGGAAATAGGTACTCGTTGTTACACTCGCCGTGTAACATAATATGAAACAATTGAATAAACTGGAAAAGTGAGAGGAGCGACGACGACCGACGAGGCGAGTTACGACGAGTTAGGTTAGGTACCATGAGAAACTACAGTCGGCATGAAGTGGAAAAGAAAACAATAATATCCAAATGAATAAGAAGAAGAAGAAGTATGCAATTTCAGTCTGTTCTGTCGGTCGTTCTGTTTGTCATTGGGTGATGTAAATGGAGCAATTTTTCAGAATTGAAATAATAATTCAACAAAAAGCAACAACAAACGAAGAAGATGCTAACCTATTGCCTTCTTCTTTTTACCAGTTATGTTTGAAAATTACATGGAAGTTGTTGTCTGTTGTCTGTTGTTACAAATAGTGAGTAGTGTGGCATGGAAAAGGTTATTTTCGTAATGAGTGTGTTAACAGAGTGATGAATTCGTCAAAATTGACAAAAATCCACGAAAAGCTGGAGTTGGATTTCAGGGAAGACGTTTAGCATATTATAATGACGGAATTAGGGGTTTTCAAGTTGAAGAGGATTTATTTCCGGAAGATGGACATTGTTGCTTACTTTTGAAGAGTTTGATTACATGATTCTGATTTCATTCGTAAAAGTTCGAACCCTAAGGGGCCAGTTATAGCTGTCATTGAAATTAATCGGGAAAAAATGTTGGAATGAATGAATAACAACATCATGTTTTTTTTTTTAATAGAAATGCAAAATATTCAATATTTTTTGATGAAACAAAATTGCACATTTAGTTTTTCATTTTCCGGCTACAAGTTCATTTTCCTGAATCGCTGATTGAATTATGCCAAATGGATCGAATCGTTCCATTGATTTGTGTTTTAATTTTGTAGTTTCAATTACGGAATTCTGTTGCTTCGCAACTAAACTTTTTTCTACGTGGTCGGGAAGTCACCCCAACGCACAACCCCCCACCTGGAGTACCAGGCACTTGATGTGACTCCAAGTGCAAGAGCCGGAAAAACCGCTCCTTTTACGGCCTGGGCTTCAAATAAGTCGAAGTAGCCCGTAAAGGTGTTCACCAAGTAGTTCGGCCTAACTGGAACTGGAGACGCCACCGTTGATTCCAAAGAAGAAATTCATTCGCTGCCGTCCCTCGGTGGGAGTGCCTTGGTGGGAACACTCCTTCGTTGTGGGGTAATTGGTAGTAACAGCCTACTCCGCTTCGACCTGTCGACCATGGGAGGCCCTTCTGCGAAATCAAGTTTCGCGATCGCATAGCTCTAAGCTTCATAGTAGTAGTTACCGTAAGCCGCTCCGCCACGTCAAGGCTTACCCCGTGGATGTGAACGTCTGAAGCCTTTCGTCAACAATCTGATTGGTCCTTATCAATGTGACTTCAGGCTAGGAAAGTCAACCATCGACCAAATTTTCACGTTGCGGCAGATCCTGGAAAAGACCTATGAACTCCAAATCGATACCCACCACCTTTTCATCGATTTTAAGGCCGCGTATGACAGCATCTACAGAGACGAACTGTACAAAGCTATGTCTAGTTTTGGCGTCCCTGCCAAGCTCGTTCGCTTGTGCAAAATGACGATGGAGAACTCACGCTGCTCCATCAAGGTTGGCAACGAGCTCACGGAATCTTTCGACGTCAAAAAAGGATTCAGACAAGGCGATGCACTGTCATGCGATTTCTTTAAAATCGTTCTTGAGAAGATAGTGCAGAACTCCAACGTCAACACCAGAGGCACTATCTTCCAAAAATCTGTTCAACTTCTCGCGTACGCCGATGATATTGATATAATGGGAAGAACACAGCGTGATGTCAATGGCGCCTTTGTGAGAATTGAGACAGAAGCGGCAAAAATGGGTTTAGCGGTAAATGAGGGAAAAACGAAGTATATGCTGTCTTCGAGGAAGGACACCCAACACCGACGGCTCGGGCAGAACGTCACAATAGACGCGTATAACTCCGCTATAAACACGGGCAATAACACCAGCGCCGAGATCAGACGAAGAATAACTCTTGCTAATCGCTGTTTCTTTGGGCTTAGAAAGCAATTGAGTGGAAAAGCCCTCTCTCGAGCAACTAAGGTAAAACTGTACAACACACTCATCATCCCAGTCCTGCTGTATGGTGCAGAAGCATGGACCCTGACAAAATCGGATGAAAGTGCCTTAGGCTGTTTCGAGAGGAAAGTTCTTCGGGTTATCTTTGGCCCCGTGTGCATTGAAGGGGAATGGCGAAGAAGATACAACAGCGAACTTTACGGGTTGTACAACGACATGGACCTAGCCAGAAGGGTCAAGGTCCAGAGACTCAGATGGCTCGGTCATTTAGAGCGAATGGACACCAATGCTCCGGCCCGGAAAGCCTTCGACACTATTCCCGAGGGACGTAGGAGGAGAGGAAGACCGCGACTCAGGTGGCGCACTCAATCGGAAGAGGACCTCGATCAACTCGGAGTGCAAAACTGGAGACGACTAGCTAAGGATCGAGCTAGCTAGCGGAGCCTGTTGATTGAGGCCCAAGTCCACAGCGGACTGTAGCGCCACCTTAAGTAAGTAAGTAATTACGGAATTCTGTTAGGAAAAAATTTCCAGCTGAATTTCAACCAGAACATTTTTTTCACTGATAGAAATGTTCAATGATTGCTAACCGCCCACCCCACACCTGTCAGAAAAAATTGCAATAATTGGTTTCAATGAAGGAAATGGACCCTAACACACGAACTGTTGAGCACCATCTTTTGTATCAAGTTCTTTGTAAAAGGTGATTTTTTAAGAGGTTTAGAACTTAAAAAAAAAAAAAAAAAACACAAAAATTCGAAAAAATGAATGAAATATTTATTAGAATCGATAGTTTGAACCTTGCAATTTAATGTTTAAAGATAATTTCATGCAAATGTTGACCGCGGCTGCGTCTCAGGTAGCCCATCCGCTGAGTACAATTTTGGCATACTCTTTTACACATATCGGCCGGTATCTCACGAATGAATGCATAGATGTTGGCTTCCAGTGCGTCAATCGAAGCGGGCTTGTCCCTATAGACATTAGCCTTGACATACCCCCACAAAAAATAGTCTAATGGTGTCAAATCGCACGATCTAGGCGGCCAATTGACCGGCCCGAAACGTGAAATTAACTGTTCACCAAACTCGCCTCGCAATTGCGCCATTGTTTCGCGTGCTGTGTGGCATGTGGCACCGTCTTTTGAAACCACATATCATGCAAGTCAAGAACTTCCATTTCGGGCAAAAAAAAGTGTGTTATCATCGCTCGGTAGCGTTCACCATTAACAGTAACGCTGCGATTCGCATCATCTTTGAAGAAATATGGCCCAATAATGCCGCCGGCACATAAACCGCACCAAACAGTGGCTTTTTCGGGATGCATTGGTAGCTGTTGCAATGCTTCTGGCTGATCTTCACTCCAAATGCGGCAATTTTGCTTATTTACGTACCCATTCAACCAAAAATGAGCCTCATCGCTGAACACAATTTTTCGATAAAAAAGCGGATCCTCGGCCAGCTTTCCAAGAGCCCATTCACCAAAAATTCGGCGTTGTGGTAGGTCGGCTGGCTTTAGTTCTTGCACCAGCTGTATCTTAAAAGGCTTTACGCCCAAATCCTTCCGCAAATTTTTCCACGTAGTGCTGTAACAAAGGCCTAACCGCTAGGAACGGCGCCGAATCGAAATTTCGCGGTCTTCTGTCACACTAGCTGATACGGCCGCAATATTTTTTTCACTACACACAGTACGTAAACGTGTTGGTGGTTTGATGTCCAACAAAGTAAATTTGGTGCGAAATTTGGTCACAATCTTCCGAATAGACTGCTCAGAAGGTCGAGAATGCCGACCATAAAATGGAAGCAGCGCGCGATGAACATTTCGAACCGAGCACGAATTTTGATAGTAAAATTCAATAATTTGCAAGCGTTGTTCATTTGTAAGACGATCCATGGTTAAATTGCAAACCAAACTGAAGCTGTTTGACAGTGACACAAGGTACTAAACACACGTCAGCTGTCAAAACCAGTGTTGCCAAAACCAAACCAGCTAAAAAATCCTAAGCGGACTACTGAGGATTTCCATTAAGGACAAGTGCATTCATCCAGTGGGCCCTTTTCATTTTGTCTAGTTTAGTAAGTTTTTCGAGAAAACAGTACAGTACGTAGATGCAGATGCAAAAAAGAGAAATGAGAAAAGACTCTGCATCCGAAGTTTTTCAGCTCAAAGATTTAGAACAGTCTCGGGCCAAAGGTAAAAGCAATTAGCTTCTGGTTTCAGAACCGGGACACAGGCTCTTCGAAACAGTGAAGGACCTAGTCACCGAAGAGCAGGGAGTTGTAGATATTTTCAAGCAGCACTTCCAACAGCTGCTGAATGCGCATAATGTCGAGCGAGCCAATGACGACATAGAAGCAAGATCAGTCAATGAAGAACCAGTCCCAGCCCCCAGTACAGAGGAGGCAGAAAGAGCCATCCAAAAGCAAAAAAATAACAAGTCCACCCGGTCGGATGGCATACCTGCGGAACTCTTTGAATATGGTGGAGGTGTTTTTGATGAACCGCATGTATCAGGTCATAGACAAAGTATTGGAGGAAGAATGCATGCCTGCTGACTGGTCTATAAGCTCCATATGCCCCTTCTACAAAAAAAGGTGATACAAAAACTACCGCGGCATATCCCTGCTTAATGTTGCATACAAAATCCTATCAACTTCCTGTGTGAGCGTCTCAAGCCGTTCTGCAACACAATTATCGGCTCGTACCAGTGTGGCTTTAGGCCAGAGGCAAATCCTGTAAAAGACCAACGAATTTCAACCCATACCATCTTTTCTTCGACTTCAAAGTTGCTTAAAGTTGCTCCAAGAGCTAATGATGGCGATGTCTGAATTCGGAATCCCGAAGAAACTGATTCAGCTGTGCCGCATGACGCTAAACAATACGCAATGCAGTGTGCTCATCCGAGTTGTTTCAAACATGCGCAGGGTTTAGACAAGGAGATGCGCTGTCATGTGATTTTTTCAACATAGTCCTGGAACAGATAGTGCATAAGGCAGGTGTGAGCATGGAAAACACTATCTTCAACAAATCCACCCAGCTCCTATGCTATTCGGACGACATTGACATCATCATGGGTCGATCCAAGAGAGCTGTGCTTGAGGCCTTCACAGCGATTGAAGAACAGGCGAAACTCGTTAGTTTTGAAGTGAATGAGGACAAAACAAAGTACATGCTATCAACAAACAAAGCAACATCTGTCCACCGCCTAGGTAGGACAAAACGTCAATGTTGGTAGCAGCAATTTTGAGGTAGTTATCGAGTTCACCTACCTTGTAACAAACATCAATCCCACAAACGACACCTTAGTGGAGATCCGAAGAAGAATTACCTTAGCGAACCGCTACTACTTGGGTTTGGACAAACAACTGGGTTCAAAACTCCTCACTCGATATATAAAGTGCCTACTCTACGGCGGCGAGTGTTGGAAGTGATACTGGGCACTTTTGAAAAAAAAATTCTTCAACGGATTCTTCCAAGATGTGGATGTAGTCCACAAGGCGAAGAAGAGACGACTATACATTGGCTCGGCCACATCGAGCGAATGGACGACAACCCTCGAGTCAAGAAAATCTTTTCATCCCAGCCCCCAAGTTCGAGACGACAAGGTAGACCGAACCTATGGTACAAGAACCAAAAGACTACGGATGCCATGGCGCTTGGTTTCGGCGCCTGTGAGGGACCGTTGCCGATGGAAGGCTGTAGTATCTCAGGCTGAGATCCTTCATGGATTGTAAGCAGATTAATTAAGTAAGTAAGTAAAGTAGATGCAGTGGTGTGATAGGAAAGATTGGTTTCGCGAAAAACTGTGGATCGGCGGCTCTCTTTCAACCGAAACGTCCTCACACAAGACGGAGCAAAAATCTTTCGGCTTAGTAGTTGTACGCATCCAGCAGGCAACAAGTTTGACCGAAGTTGAAATATAAGTTTTCTTCATGGCTTAAGTACCTAAGTAAAACAAACCCGAAATTAAAAATTTGGATCAGGGTACGTTCATTTAAAAAAAACAGAAAAATGGAAGGCTAACATTAAGGTCTCATGCTATAAGCAATTCAAACGTGGCCTTGAGTTGTATTTATAGTCACATTGAAAAAAGAGCGATTAAGAACTTAATTAATTTAAAGAATGCAATTTTCAACAATGCAGCCCCCCAACAAAGCACTTTTAAAAAGTCCCACATAACCATGTTCGACATTTCGACAAGGCATCAATATATAATTAGCACTTTTGTACAAGGTGTCCCAATTAAAAATGAAAAGATTTTTAAGGCAAACACGTAATGGAGAAAAGGTAGAACTTTCCTATCACTGCTGTATGAAATAGTCCGTCTAAAAAGTCAATACTGATACTGAACGGGTGCCATGCATATGAGAGAATATTGCGAATGGCAATTTGAACTTTCTAATGAAACACCTTATACCGCCCCTGCTTTTCAAATAAAAAACCCTCAATGAAAATCGATAAAACAATTTTGTCCTACTTGTCATTGAAATGTTAAAATCAATTCAAACTAACCCTCAAGCACTGCAAATCCAATAAAAAAAATGTGTTCCCTCAATTCGTCGAATAAAACCTGTGACTTGTATGATAGTTTTTCTTGTCAGTTGCCAAATTAGTAAAAATAAATAAACACACAATAATTAAGTCACTTTTCATCTGGCTACATGCAATGAATTATTTTCTGAATCATACTCATACCAAATCAGTGGAATCGAGTATGAATCGCTTTTGAGAACAATGAAGGCCGCGCATTTTACAACTTTTTTCACACATTGGAAAACTTGACAAAGCCATCTGTTATTTTTGTTGTTGTTGCAAGGCAAATCTTCGAACAGAATCTTTGTTGAGAAATTGTTTTAAATCGCAAAAATAATATTCGTCAATTCGTCATTCGCAATGAAGTGAATAGAGGGCGGTCGTTGGGCCTACTGTCAGCCAATACGATAACTACTACATGGGTGTGGTAAAGGTGACGTTACATTCTAAAATCTTATGTTAACGTTAGTGTTAAAGTCACATACATTCCAATTATGCCATGGGACTTGGACAGCCTCACCTTCCTCGAGAATCAAAACGGTCTGATGCATTTGATTTGAAGGAAAACAATGTTATTGTTGCTCCTTATTTTAGTTCACATTTGCTTTGAAGGAGTGATTGGATGCTCATAAGAAAAAGTTTAAACCGATTCTTACCTGTTAAGGAGCCAAAATTTGCGAAGTAGTTAAAAAGTGCCTGAATTCCTTCACACCTAGGCCACCTGGGCCAGTTGTGATACAACATGAATCTTGGGTACTTATCGTACTCGTTGAACCCTTTGGAGTTATTTACAAAGCAAAAAGGAACGTTTGATGTCTCTGCTGGCCAGTTCTCTGGTGTCATCATATGGTAAAGCTTTCCTAGCTAAGTTTACCTTCTTATGGAGAGCGCAGGGCATGTACATTGATGAGAAATTGTTAACTCTTCCTTTTTGGCCATACTGCTACTGCAAAAATCTTTTGATTATGTATGACGACCGAAAAAGCAGTATCCAGGAATGGCAACTTTTCAGAGATATTACATAATTTGTCTTTTTAGGATTTATGCTGAGCCAATAAAGCGAAGCGATAGGGACAAGTAAGGCAAAATAGTTCCATTTTTAGCAAGTTCACCAGCTTTACTATTTCCATGAATTTGTCTGTAGCCCGGCACCCAGAAGAAGTCAGCTAAGGACAGCTAAGAAAGTTGTGGAGATAGAGTCAATGAATTTAAGGAAGGCTTAATTGTCGGAGAAGATGCGGATATCAGAAGTCTGGAAAACTCTACGGTGACTAGGGAGACGGAATGAGAGGCTTTGATTGAGATTTTCTGAGTACACTCCGCCAACTACTACACTTTCTTTGGTTTTGGATCCATCTATATAAAACTTTTATATAATATAATTTATAATAAAAGTTCATAGATTTGCCTTTCAGGATCTCTCTATTCAAGTCATCTGTTCTTGATGAATGTTTTTTTTGCCAAACTTTAAAATAAGAATTGTGAAGTCAATGCATCTGCTTGTGAAAAGGATACGGTTTTCTGGCGGTTAACTGCGGTGCCGTGCCAAATGGCTTGAATTCTTGAAAATTGTTATGATTGGGAAAGGCAGAGTGTGGAAGAGAGATCCAAGTTCGCGTAGTACGGCAAAAAAATGATTCTCTATACTTGAGAGTACGTCCGAAACTGGGCTCGAGGGAGGGAAAACTGACGGGCATTCCTGCAAGTTTAAAGGGAGGAATGCAACTGGCTATTTCTCTAGAGCACCTACCGTAAAGTAACGATAAAACAGTGGGAGACACGAAACGTTACGACGGACGGTGGTCTAAACGATTGAATGAATCAGTGATCTCTCTATCACCAAACATTCTTACGTCTCTTCTTTGTATACCATCCAAGAGGCTAAGTACGTAACTGGAGCACCAGCACAAAGTTGGGAATTGTACTCAAGCTTTGGACGGATAAAAGTCTTATAGATAATAGCTTGATCAGACGGTTAGCAACATTTCTTGCACCGTCTTAAGAAACTCAAACATCTTGCGGCATTTTGGCGACATCGCGTATGCTCGGTCCACACGAGGTGGTCAGTGATGCACATATCGAGAATCTCGAGATGTTCGGTCACATTGATGCAAATGCCACTCATGCACAATGGCAAAGGGGGTATATCTCACTTCAACGATACCAGACAGCATTGAGTTTTCGAAGCATTAAGCTCTACAGGTTTTTATTTCCCATTGTACAATGCGGTTTAAGTCAGAGTTTAATGAGCTTATCATATTTTGCCGTTGCAGTTCCACATCCGAAGAGAAGGGATGTGAGTCTGGAAACGAATATGAGAAGCTAAGGGTACTATCGTCAGCGAAACAATTTATTGGATTAGAAGTAACAGACAAGAGATCATTAATAGAAAATGAGAAAGAGGGTCGGAGACAAAACAGAGCCCTGGGGCACACCAGCATTTATATTGGTGGGTTTCAGACTTGAAATCCGTCCAATACAACTTGTATTGAACGGTTCGAAAGAAAGTTTCTAATCCAACCAAGAAGGGATTCATCGATACCGAAGGCAGACATTTTCGATAAAAGAGCAAGATGCCAGACTTTATCAAATACCTTTGAAATATCAAGTGCAACAATCTTACTTTCTCCAAAACGATGTAAAGACTTGTTCCACCGTTCGGTGAGATAAGCAATCAGATCATCAGTGAACCTGTCGCTGCGAAAGCCGTACTGCCGGTCATTAAGAAGCTTTGGGGCTTCGAGATATTTCTTGAGCTGATAATTTATCAGCGTTTTCATGACCTTAGAAAAAAAGGGAGGGAAATTTCATCGGACAATAATTGGAGGAATAAGAAGACTCGGCTTTTTTTGGGATTGACTAGACAAATGCTGTTTCCCAACTGTTCGGAACGAGCCCAGAAGAAAAAGATAGATCGAAAAGTTTACAAGGGTTTTGCCAACTTGGAAGAATACCTCTTCAGAATAATAGCGGGGATACCATCCGGGCCAGCGGATGTTAGGACTTTTCGCCACAGCACGAGTGCGGAAGAAGATTTGTCCCATGGAATCATTGATGCGCTCAAGAACAGGCGGATCCATGGCACTCTCTAACAGCGAGGAGTTGGCGGCGAACTGCCTAGAAAAAGGTTAGCTTTCGCCAGAGAACTAACAACTGGAGTGTCATTGTTAACGAGCGTAGAGACCGAGGAAGAAGAGGAATTCTTCATATTTTCTACAAATGACCAACAATTCTTACTGCCTTTGGGACGTTGCAGTATTTTTTGCCTTAATTTTTGGTGATGTAAAAATTTGGACTTGAAAAAATTTGGATTTGACGAATATGGACATTGCAGGCCTTCCTGGCTTGTTTAAACTTGTTCCGGTTTTCCTCAGTTGGGTTGGCTCTAAAACACCGGAACTTTACTTCTTTTTCCGTGATAATCTCTTTACAGCTTGAATCAAACCATGACTTTTCCTTGGGTTTAAGCCCTATTCTGGATAAAAGTTTTCATTCCCAACATAATCATTTCTGCGCTGGTGTCTACATCACTATCGAGGAAGCATAGTGACCAGTTAAAGATCCGGAAGAAGTGCTCTTTCTCTAATTGTATTAGTTTGACACAAGACATTTGCAGATATATTACTATGGTCTGATCTGCCTAGAGGTGTTAATACACCGCTAGTGTATTTATCAGGGTAAGGAAAAAGTCAAGAGTATTTTCCGCTTGGCCATTAATGTCCTATATTCGAGTAGCCTCAGTGACTAGCTGAGAAATGTGGTTAAACTCAGCAAGGATTTCAGCACACATTCCTTCGGGTGTTGTCTGGCCTGAATGGAGAAACCACGAAGAATTGTGTACATTGAAATCGCCCGTGATAACGATTTCAGTGTGAGGATACAGGGATACAATTCTTTGAATGGAGCAAATTACCAAGTAGCAAATTACCTTCACTCTTAGGTCAAGTTGACTGCTGTAAAACAGCCGTTTCGAATGGAGCGAATGCTCCTCTAGCCCTAGTCAGAACAGCATCTATATGTCTGTCGAAATACAGATACTGGTCCACCCAAATACCGAGGTACTTCACTTCACTTTTATTCGTTAATCGCTGTCCGTGAGGCCCAACGATGACCATCTTGCGCCAATTCTTGCGCGTATACCTCGTAGCCCTAGCCAACGAGGTCCGGAACAGAATTGTTTCGCATTTCTGGACATTTATTTTCAGTTTCCAGTCATCCAGTGAATCTTCTCGAAGTCACGTTGCAAGAGAATTCTAATCACTTCGACCTCTGAGGCAGTTCTGTACGCAATCAGGTCGTCGGCATACACAATTGCCTGGATAAGGCTACCTATCAGATCGCTGGTGTAAATGCTGAAGAGGATCGGCGAATTAACCGCTCCCTGTTGAAGACCGTTTTTGATTTCGAAGGTGGTGGTAGAAGTTACATTGCCACTTTTGACAACAAACTTTCTACCATTGAGCATATAAAGCATAAACAATAATGGTTTACTGATGCCTAGTCTGGTGAGTTTAAGGTACAACCCCTCTAACCATACGGTGTCGAAGGCCTTCTCTAAATCAACCAGAAAAGCACCCGTGCATTGTTTCTTAAACTTATTCCATTGGATATCAGAAACGAGCTTAGACGTGGCATGAATGGTGTCATGTCCCGTCTTGAACCCGAACGGTTTATCCGGAATTATTGTGTTGTCCGTAGCTCTCATACTCATAGTTCTATTGATGTTCTTTTCGAATACCTTGCGGATGACCGAAGATTTGACGAATTGGAGTTGTCCTTTTCCCTTTTTCGGAAGAGGATGAACCACGGCTGTCTTCCAACGCTCTGGATTGCATTATTCAGCGCGTTGTTGAACAGAGTGGTTCTTCAAATAAATCCAAGCCCAAATTGGTCGAAAAGATGCTGACTGATAGTTGAAGTCATCGAAACAGTTAATATGTTTGTTGAATTCAATCAATCTATGTATGTGCTGATGACGCTTTCATTTAAATTAAAAGGCACTCTGCTCAAAAACTTTTTTGAATTACTGGATTATCCCATAACGAAGCTTTCCAAAACGAAAGATATAATTGCATGCGCTACATTTAAAATCTACTTCAAAAAATCACATGTTCAATATTTTGAAACCCATATCCGCAATGACGAAAATCGAAGAATGAATACCCATCAATAGCCATAAACCGCTCGCTAAATTATGATAAGGGAAAAATTCCAAACACCCCTAAAGAAGGTAAACACAAAGAAAGAGTGATTCTCTATTTTTGTTTTAATTGAGGTTGTTTCAGAAGCGAAAAATGTCGTAAGCTTTTTTCATTCAGTGTTTTTTTAAATGCGATTTCATCAATGGGGATACCCCACATCCCCATGTGCGATTAATATTATCATTTTACTAATTTTTTTGCTGATACCAAGAAAAAGCTTGATGATTGGTCGAAGTAGTTAATTACACACTCAAAGCTTTTTAATAATGTGAATTAATAAAACTGACTCATTCGGTCATTCTGTCACTCGTCATCGTCACAGTGTGGAAGACGTAGTATTTACTTATTCGACATACAGGTTGATGTTTTTTGTTTGTGAATTGGTCGTGATCTTTATTTTATTATTTAGTGACGTTGCCTAGCCATAATTGAAATTGCAACACAATTTTTGTGTTTGTAAACAAAAATGAATGAACTCAAGTTTTCTTAGGAAATTCCTTTTGTATATCCCCGCGAGTGGTGGTTGATGGATTTTTCAAACTCAAATTATTGTTTGTGTTTGGTATAAATAGACGACAATGCGATGTTAGTGTGTTGTGGTGTGGTGCATTCATTTACAACTGACGCAATGCAATTTCTGAGTAATTGAAATAAATTAATGACAATAACAACAAGTGAACTGTCAGATTAGACCGCCAGGAAGCACTACAGGAGCGGATTTTTATGTGATATTTAATTTCTAATTGGTTTTCTATGGAAATGTTTTTATAACACGCAGCATTGCAAGTTAGGTTAACTTTTATTTCACCTTTGGTCGATTAAAGTTTAAGCTGCGTCCGTTTTTTTTTTTTTTGTTTCCTTGGCTTGCGAGTGATGGTAGATCTAAGCAAATATTTCCTCCGGTAAGGGAACGTATGGGGAAGTTTATAAATTGCTTCGTGGAATAGATAGGAATAAAGTGAATCCCCGAATTTTGTGTCTTTGTTCGAGAGAAGCCATCATGAAAATATTTTTACTTTTGTTCGTAAAGCAAGTTAAGGCATAATTTCCTAAAAATTATTTTTGACAATAAAGGATAAGCGTTAAAGTTACCGTAAAACTAATATTTACTTGAGACTTTATGGCAAGCTTTAAACTCTTAACTAAATCTTAAAACAATGAAAAATGGTGGTGCGAATGCTCTAGGAAAGAAAAACGACCTATACTGAGACACAATTCATAGGTTCGAAGACCGAATCGGGGCCTGCGATCCGCAGCTTTTGGTTGGATAGTTATCGTCGATTTGCCGAGCAATGGCGTCGTCCTTCTTGGTCGTCTCGAACCGGGCGGTCGGCCTGTGATGGGAAAGCTTTCTTGGCATGGCAGCGTTGCTACGGACCGAAATTCGGTCGAGATTTGTGCTCGAAGGCCACACAGTCCTTTTCTTGACTTATCGTGAACCACGTCTATAGTCGATGGTTAAATTGTTAGTACGCAGACAATTTGGCTTTTAAGTGAAGGGTCTTGACCCCAGTTGTTTTGCCAAACCGACACACCAGTGGTTCGTTAAGATAATTCTTCTTCGGATCTCCACTAAGGTGTCGCTTGTTAGATTGATGTTTGTTCCAAGGTAATAAACTCCTATGCTCGAAATTGCTACTTTCAAAATTGAGGTTTTGCCCTAGTCGGTGAACAGATGTTCTCTTGTTTGTTGATGGAATGTACTTTGTTTTGTCCTGATGCACTTCAAGACCAACAAGCTTCGCCTGTTCTTCAATCGCTGTGAAGGTCTCAATCATAGCTCTCTGTGAGCGACCGATTTTTTGTTTGTTTTTTTTTTATATAATTTTCACCCATTCAAGAGTTTTTATACCCTTTTTATGCCAGAGACACAGTGAGTGCATTAGGAAGAAGAGAAGGGGTTGGAAAGGAGGTGTCGGTGTAAATTAGTTTTAAATTCTTGAACGTTGTAATGACTGGGAAAGACAGAGTGTGGAAGGGAGTTCCACATTCGCGTTGTTCGGCTAAAGAACGATTCTCTATACTTAAGAGGAGTACGTCCGAAGTTGGGCTCGAGGGTAAACTGATGGGCATTCCTGGAAGCGCGGGTATAACGGGCGAATTGTTTGAGGGGTGGAATGCAACTAGCTATTTCACTAGAGCAATTACCGTTAAAGTAGCGGTAGAACAAGGACATACACGCTACGTTACGACGGTCGTCTAAAGAGGTGAATGCGTCAGTGATCTCTCTATCCCCAATCATACAGCTCTTTTTTGTATTCCATCCAAGAGGCTTAAGTAAGTAGCTGGAGCACCAGCCCAAAGGTGAGAATTGTACTCAAGCTTTGGACGGATATAGGTTTTATAGATAATACCAGATCAGACGGGGAGAAATATTTCTTGCACCGTCTTAAGAAACCCAAAAATCTTGCGGCATTTTTGGCGACATCGCATCTGTGCTCGGTCCACAAGAGGTGGTCAGTGATGCACATACCGATAATCTCGAGATGTTCGGTCTCATTGATGCAAGTGCCACTCATGGACAGTGGCAGGGGGTATATCTCGCTTCAACGATACATGACAGCATTGAGTTTTTGAAGCATTAAACTCTACACGATTTTGTATTCCCCATTGTAAAATGCTGTTTAAGTCAGAGTTTAATGAGCTTATTATATTCTGTTGTAATTTGTTTTTGTGTTATTTAACACTGCAGTTAGGCTGCGTCCGTCAATTCCATTTATGTGTTTTTGAACAACGATAGCAACTTAGAGGTGCTTCCACCAATGGCTTTTTCCGTCAATTCCTTTATTTGGCTGGAGTTATAGCTATTTCACGGGTGCCAAGCCGATCAGCCCTGGGGCACACCAGCATTTATATTGTAGGTTGCAGGCTTCAATTGGTCCGGTACAACTTCTATAAAAACGGTTCGAAAGAAATTAACGATGTAAATATTTGTTCCATTGTTCGGTGAGATATGCCATCAAATCACCAGTGGACCTGTTGCTGCGAAAGCCGTACTGCCGGTCATTAAGAAGCTTTCGATCATCGATATATTTCTTCAACTGAAAGTTTATCAGCGTTTTCATGACCTTAGAAAGAAGGGGCCATCGGACAATAATTGGAGGGAGAAGATTCGGACAAATACTGTTTTCCAACTGCTTGGAACGAGCCCAGATGATGCCTATGTCGTCCGCATAGCCTAGGAGCTGGGTGGATTTGTTCAAGATAGTGTTTTCCATGCTCCCGCCTGCCTCGAGCACTATCTGTTCCGGGACATCTCCCTGAGCATGTTTGAAACAACTCGGATGAGCTGTTACCCATTTGCACACTGCATTGCATTCAGCACAGCTGAATCAGTTGGTTCGGGATTCCGAATTCAGACATCGCCATCATAAGCTCTTGGGGGTGGATGCTTTCATAAGCAACTTTGAAGTCGATGAAAAGATGGTGGGTTTCGGCTTGAAATTCGTTGGTCTTTTCCAGGATTTGCCTCTGGCCTAAAGCCACACTAGTACGTGCCGATAGTTATTGTGTTGCAGAACGGTTTGAGACGCGCACACAGGAAGTTGGACAGGATTTTGTATGCAGCATTAAACAGGGTTATGCCTCGGCTGTTGTATGACCTTTTTTATAGAAGGGACATATGGAGCTTATAGACCAGTGAGCAGGCATGTATTCTTCCTCCAATACTTTGGCGATGAGCTGATGCATGCGGTTCATCACAAACACCTCCTCCATATTCAAAGAGTTCCGTAGGACCCGTCGGACTTGTAATTTTTTAGCTTTTGGATGGCTCTTTCTACTTCTTATGTGCTGGGGGCTGGGACTGGGGTCTTCATTGAATGATCTTGCTTCTCTTTCGTCATTGGCTCGCTCGACATTATGCACATTCAGCAGCTGTTGGAAGTGCTGCTCTTCGGTGACTAGGTCCTTCACTGTTTCGAAGAGCCTGTGTCTCGGTTCTAAACCAGAAGCTAGTTGCTTGGCCCCAATCTCTTCTAGATCTGTTTGCTGAGAAACTGCGGATCCTCTTTTCTTCCTTCGCAGGGTCTTTTTGTCATTTCTCCTTTTTGTTCGGTACTCTCCTCTGGCTGCTCTTGTTTTCCATTGCAGCATCTGCAAACGTGTATTTTCGGTCTCTCTTTTCATCATCCCCTATTCATCATCATACCACGGGTTCTTTTTCATTTTTAAATATTTCGCCATACTGGTACGACAGATTCCACAGCGTGTAGACGTCTGTGACATTTGGGATTATAGCAGAGAGTCCCTCAAGGGCGTAGACAGTAAGTTAAAACAAAGAATTTGGTTTTACAAAAGTCTGAAATGTGAAATAATCATGACGTGTTACCACCTTATATCGTCTCTGGGGTATTTTCTTGGACACGACATTATGAAGTCCTCATACCCAAAGTTAAAAATGTGAATAGAGCAGGTCGCATTATTTTAGGTAGGTAGAAGATAACAATCATAACTTGGAATACCTCTAGTTCCTTATCAATTCCCTAACCCCTTGGGCAACATATGGACTAAATCGCTTACTTCTGTCGCATTCATCTTTGAACATTTTCCCAGAAACTGATGTTCCGGTTTATATGATCAGCTGATCCAATTGAATTTCATGCAAAACAGTCGTATATTTAATTTTGTTTCTTAACTTTTTGTGAAAAATCAACAAAAATCTTGAACTTGTCTGCATTTAATACCCCAATGTCAAAAAGTGTTCAAATGTCAATTTTATGAACTCATTTCTCACTCATCCCAATTCCCAACCGCCACTTCATTACCAAAATCTAAGAAATTCACATAATTTTAAAGTGACTCATTGCCAACATTAACTTGGTTGTGGGGCCTTGGTGTCGAGTCGATGACTAATTCGAACCGTCTCTGATCTTGATATGTCAACAGCCTTGGTGTTCTCAATTTTAACGAGATCAACGAGAAAACAAAAACAAATAAAAAAAACTTTTGTAAACAATAAATTGGTTAACAATAATTAATTTCATTGTAATTTTCTTCCTCATTCCAGGATATCCGCGAAAAAAGTGAGAAAGAAGCAAAAGAAAAACATTTCTACACAAGTGAATCGGAGAAGTCTCAAAATCGTGGCCTCAACAGATATCGTGATGTGAATCCCTACGACCACTCGCGAATTGTTCTCCACAGAGGCAAAGTTGATTACATAAATGCAAATTTAGTTAAGGTAAACAAAAACAATTCCCAACAAGTATTCGATTTAACATTCTGTTTCTGTTTGTTTTGTTTTAGTTGGAAAGAGCAGACCGCAAATACATTTTGACACAAGGCCCACTCGGCGATACAGTTGGCCATTTTTGGCTAATGATCTGGGAGCAGAAGACAAAAGCAATTCTAATGCTAAACAAGTTGTTGGAGAAGAAACAAATCAAATGTCATCAGTATTGGCCCGACAAGAAGGGCGCCGATAATGCAATGAAATTACATGAAGTCGGCCTTGCCGTTGAATATTTAAGATGCGAAGAGTACAAAAACTTTTCCCGCCGATGGTTTAGGTGAGCTTTGAACGAAAACAATTGATGAATCTAAAGTTTTTGTTTGTTTTTATAGACTGACAGATTTAGAATCAATGCAAAGCCGTGAGATTATACAATTCCATTATACGACTTGGCCGGACTTTGGTATTCCAAGTTCGCCAGTTGCGTTTTTACAATTTTTGAAACAAGTCAGAGACTCGGGCGCTCTGGATCCGGATGTTGGACCAGCTGTTGTACATTGCAGTGCTGGTATTGGACGTTCCGGAACGTTTTGTCTTGTTGATTGCTGTTTGGTTTTGGTATTTTAAATTTGGATCAATTTCGAGTTGTTTGTTTTTAAATCCCATTCCTGCCACAGATTGACAAAGAAGGAGAGGATAAGGTGTCCGTGAGAGATGTCTTATTCGAAATGCGACGGTACCGCATGGGATTGATACAGACCGCAGATCAGTTATACTTCTCATATCAAGCAATTATTGAAGGTGCCCGCCTTCTCAAAGAACCGGTATGATTCTCTTTTTTCTATTTGTTGCGAGTTTTTTTCTAAAAAAAAAATACTTCTCTTTCAGAGCTTCATTGACTACGACGAAATACCAACTATACCAAAGGACGAACCTTTGGACGAGACCCCACCGCCTGTGCCGCGGCGCACAGGTTCATTGGCAATAAGTAATGGCGGTGCTGCCATTGTCAATAGTAAACCCCTTCCAACCATACCGTGCAGTGAAAGTTGCATGGAATTCAAAAATACCGAAAAGAATACAATAGAATCCACAAATACAACAGAAAAGCCAACGACAAATTCTATGGACCATCGACCATTACCACCGATACCAACACAACAACAGCAACAGCAGCAACAAAAATCAGGCGAATCGGATAGCGATAATGATGACAATGAACTGTCTGATATTAATGACGCTGATGATGACAGCGACGCTGACGGCAATCATGAGAATGAACAATTGACAAATAATGACAACAGAGATAAAATGATGACGTCGAAGAATCTAATAGATGACAATAATCAACAACAACAACAACAGACGGCGAAATCCAATGGCATTGATATGAGCAGTCCTAGGTAAGGAGATAAAACTCAATTTTTTCTTGATTTCTCCATAAGGGCCAGACAATACCCATTCAGAAATCATTTGTTTGTGCAGCAGAAATACTTCGTTATACATACATCGTATATCGAAAGACTTGAAGGATCGTAGGAGTACGAAAATGCCAACTTCGACGGTCTCACTCATATGGTACCAATAAGCAACCTCAGTGTTGATGTGCACTGAGTCAAGGTTTGATTTGAATAAGCTAAATTGATGGTGTTTTATCCTTCATCTGTGCCAATACCAGCATTCGGCCCAGATCTATTGTAACAGATTGTTCCCCTCTAATTCCGATCGATGGCCGACAGGTTAATTTACAGATGGTGAATTCTCTCATGGCCTTGTTGTTACATCTTATTCTTAGACCTTGCCTATTGCCAATTGAGCCAGCTCCTTTCTTGTCTGGCAGCCCCATAAGGTTAGGTTATGATAGAGTGGCTGTCTAGGGTCCATTGTGATACCAATAAAAAGATATTCATGGGAGAGGTGTGAAATTAAACAAACCATTTAGTACTATTTATGAAACTGAAGAGACATCTTATGTCGATCGTTGCCAGTTCACTGGTGTTAGTGAAGTAGGGGCTACCAATTCCCTCAACAGATGGACATGTACAAAAAAAGGTTTTGGACTGCCTCCTCATAATCCATACAGCTCCTGCAGAAGTCATTTGTGTTGGCTCAAAGTTTCATGGCATGTCTTCCTATCAAGCAGTATCCTGTTATATCCAATTGTGGCGCTAATGTTTTGTCTGCTCAGGGAAATCAAGCATTTCGACTACTTCAGGTACAGATTGTACCCTGTGACCATCTAGTATTCGTTGATTCTAGAGCATATTGTTTAAATAAAAATGGTCTCATATGTTGTGTCATTTCTTGTGGGCAGAAGTTTTCCCTTTTCTGGTGAGTTCATCAGCTTTGCAACTAGCAGAAATGTCTCTGTGACCCGACACTTTTATGAGGTGAATGGCTGATTTGGGGAATTTTATGCCTTCTCGAAAAGAGTACTAGTTCCGTTTTATGAGGATTGACATCCAGCCCAGTGTTTTGACCAATTTGTGAGAAATTGCATCAGAATAGGCAATCACCTTGAAACCCCCTGCTTCCTGTGATGTTAAGATGTTATTTACTGCCATGTTCCATAAAAGAGGTGAAATTACCAAACCTTGGGGGGTACCTCGATTCATCGATCTAGTGTTAGTTAAACTCGTCCTGTTGGAAGTTATTACCCTGCTATTAAGCATGAGACTATTTAGATCAATGAATGTTTTCTCTTTTTGTAGCTTGTCAATTGCTATTGTGATTGTTTGTTAGTTATCGTTAAGAAGCCATGAAACACAGACCAATTAGTCTCTCTTCCTTTGTGCTCAAAACATTGGAAAGAGTTGGACGAGTATATCAGAACTAATCTTGTTAATAATCCTCTATCTGAATCTCAACAAGTCTACCTTAAAGGCAAATCCACGGATTTACACGGCAATAGTTCGCCCCATTCTGACATATGGGTCAATTATTTGGTGGCCAGCCTTAGACATTCACGAAACAGACTCCTGTATTGCTTTAATACTGAGGGAATCGGGTATGTGGACTTCAAAGTCTTTCGGTCATAGTAAAATTCTAAATCTGTAACCTAAAGAAATAAAAGAAGATCCCTCTTGACTACACGTTACCAACCTTAAGCTTTGGTAAGCAGTTTAAGGTTGAAATTCCAGCAGGGCAAAATTGGAAAATTAATAGACACCACAGTATATACTGATGGTTCCAAGATGGAACACGTTGTTGGGGCTGGTGTTTTCTCCGAAGAACTGGGTATTAGAACATCTTTTAGACTGCACGATAGATGTAGATTCCAGCTTAAGTTCTAGCGATTAGACAAGCATGCAGAATTCTAAAACAAGTAGTCAAATCTAACAGAATTACAAAAAAGGTAGCAATCTTTAATGATAGCCAAGCAGCTACCAAGGCTATAAACAGCAACCTGACTAAATCAAGAATCGTTAGAGGTCGCAGGTTTTAGCGACAGTGTAAGAAATAATGTAGTCTCAGTGACATTCAAGGTAATGAAATCGCTAATGAACTGGCCAGGACGGGATCAAACTTTCAAATATCCATAGCTGAGGAAGAAAGGATCCCAATAGAAGTCATGAAAACGGATATTTAAAGCCATTTTCATAAAAAATTTAACGTAAGATGGAAAAATCTCACCAAATGAACTACCTCGAGACAGATATGTCCCACTTACGATCAGAAACGTACCAAGGAACTTCTGGATGCCATGAAGCTTGGTATTCCCTCACGAATTTTTTCGAAGCTGTAGAGAAACACTCCAGCACTTTTTGTGTGCGTGCCATGCCCTTTCAAATGTCTCAATTCTTCACACGAACCCAGAGAATTGTTGATGAGAGTAAGCCACGTAGGCCTTGGCTATTGAAGAGCTGTTGCGCCACTGTACAAAGCTACATCTACTTAATTCTTAGTTAACCTCATATTCTATGACTTTGATCCTTAAAGCCTCAACTAACTTACACCTCTTTTACTTTCTTTTTCTAGCTTTGAAAATGAACTCAAACGCCGAAAACGAGCCGAACGCCAAGCGAATATCGAACAGAAAGTCAATGATATCAAAAGGAAACAGCGCGAAGTCAAGGAAAGCGAAGAGACGGCGAAAAAACGAAGGTCATTAGTTAAATATATTGCCGCTGGCGTCATAGTCGGTGTGCTTTGTGTGTATGCTTATTCGAAATTGGCATAAAAGTCGCAGCATTTAAATTTATAAATATTTTTCCCCCTTTAATAAATATTGCGACTTTTTTCCTTTTCTTTATTTTTTTTTTTTTTTTGCCAATTTCGTTTTTATTTTTTAATATTATTTTTAATTTAAACAAAAACAAATCAAAAGTATAAATTAATTTCTATTTACGACTAAAAAAAAAAAAAAAACAAAATCATTCTTTAAAATTTATTTTCTTTTTCTTTCGTTTCTCCTTAAAAAATAAAAATTAAAAAAAAAAAAACAACAAACTATAAGAAAATATATAAACAATAGACTGATAAAAAAAATGAACAAAACTTAGCAAAGCCAGAAAAAAGCTTTGACAGTAGAACTGAATTGCAAGTTCTAACGTTTTCAAAACTTTTAAAAATGTACTATATTTCTATTTAGTTTAAAAACAGAACAAAACACTCATTTGTTATTCGTACACAAGAAGCATTAAAAAAATACAAGGGTTAACAATAACAAAAACAAAAAAACAAGAACTTATTTAAGAATAAAACAAATTTAAAACTATCGACATAAAAACTTGAATGGCAATACCTTTAAACTTCGATTATGTTTCTACAATTTGGTTGTTTCTCAGATCGAGAGTGTTTTTTTTTTCAACTTGAATTTGTATAAATATTAACGTATACGTAGGAAATGAATTTATTACTGAATAATGTATTATAGCCTAGGAGCCTCCATACAAGAAATACCCATCATCGCGCCCACTAGAATTTCAAATGAGGAATAAAAGAAAAAGCCAAGACGAATAAGATTTGCTTGGTCGGCGGCGTGCATTTAGTTAGCCGTAAAGGGTGTACAATTGTACATACCTGTTGCATCGTGGTGAAATGTCTCCATCATCACGGCTTCTATTTCGTTTTCTTTCATTACACACGTCCTTATGTTGGATGAAGAACTAGAAATCCATTGGTTTGCTTGCTTTAAAGCTGCCGAAAGTAACGCGCAAACCAATTGTTTTTATGAAGTAAATTACTGTAGTTTATAATAAAACACAGTGTTTTAGTTCATAATAAAATCTGGCTTGCGCGATGATCCGGCAAGGTATTTCGAACGCGTGTAATAAAAGAAACAGGAATAGAATCAGTGATGATGGGGATATTTCACCGTCATTCACCACATTACAATAGGTATGCGCGGCCGTTCCGGCTAACTAAAGGGGCCGACCCATAGAATCCGTCAGTGCGTCAGCGTTGACGATTTCAACTGACAGTACAATAGAATATACATTTTCTAATGAAACTCGTCCCATAAGCAACGCATGTGACGGATACGACGGATAGAGTTGCTCAACATTCTACATTTTGCGTTCGTTGACATCTGAATTTGACTAGCAGTCAATGTGTTCCCTCCCACAGCAATAAGGAAAAGCAATGAACTATCAAAATTATGTGCAAAAAAAATAATTTTGACACGATTTTGATATTTTGATTTAAATTTTTTTGTTCAGATTGACGGTTTTGGGAATAATTTTTACACCAAGCAAATGAGACTGTCAAAGTTTACAACGTATTCTATGGGACGGTTCCATCCGACAAATACGTTGACAGCAACGTATGCATTGACGCTGACGGATTGACGGATTCTATGGGTCGGCCCCTTAAATTCACGCCGACCAAGCGAATCGTATTCGTCTTGGCTTTATCTTTTATTCCTCATTTAAAATTTTAATCGGCGCGATGACAGGAATTTCTTGTATGCGGGCTCCCAGCCTATCAGATGGAGAGTTTTTTTTTTTTTCAACATGAATTTTTATAAATATTAACGTATACGTAGGAAATGAATTTATTACTGAATTATGTATTATGTTTGTTGATATGACAGGTGTGTTTTTGAGACTATCAAGTAAAGTAAAGAAACAAAATATCCAGAAAACGATCCAGATTCAAACTCGATTTTACTCTCGATTTTGATTTAAATTTCAATGCTTTCATAAAACAAACTGACAAATTTTGACATTTGCCATATTCAATTATTCCAAAAATATACTACAGCTCTCTCTAAGTTTGAAAAAAAGGAATTAATATTTCAAGTAACCCGGCGGCCACACGAGCAAGTTCTTCCTATAGCAAGTTGGCATACAATCAAATATTTTACTCACACATTCAAACTTTTAGTACTTGCTTTAGTACTGGCCAGTCAACTGGCTTGCGAATTTTGAAGCAAGTAAACGAGCAAGTAGAGAGGCAAGTAATTTGACAGGTTTTGCCAAATTTATCCGAATGAACACAATTAAATTAGAATATTAGTTGAATCGAGTGTTTTGATTGCTTTTTTTGTTGACGACATCTTCGAAATTCAAAATTGGATGTTAAAAGCTGGTAAACTTATAAAAAAAGCGTTCAAATGGAAAAAAAAATATGTGAACTTGCATGCAAGTTTCCTAGCAAGTTGCTTGCCACCTACGTCACACCAAGTACACCGATAGAGATTTGACAAATAAAATATGTACACTACTTGCTGGCCAGAACTTGCTCGTGTGGCCGCAGGGTAAGACCGTGTGTGAATTGCGTTAAAATGTGTATTAAAACTTGTCGTTTGGTCAGGATTTAGCGTTTGGTTAAAAAAAAAAAGGAACAAATTTAGCCATTTGCTGTGTGAATAACGTTTAAAAGGCATTTTTTTAACGAACATTTCTGCGTAGAACTAAGAAATTTCCTTCATGATTAAGAAATTCCCGTCAAAAAAAATCTGTTTATTGTTTTTTTTTTTTTTTCACAATAAAAAATCTTCAAAAGAAAATTTCCTTTTTTGGATGATTGTTTTTTTCCGTGTGGTAACACTGCAAAAAAAAATGTCTTCACAGCTGAACACATTTTAACGCAATTCACACACGGCCTAAGTTTTACTCTCGATAAAAAGCTAAAGTAAAATCAAGTCAATTTTTATTGTTTTCTTTGTTTAAATTTGTTTTTACTTTACTTGGTTGTCACGAAAACACACCTGATGATAAAAAAGAAATTTGAAAGAAAGTAATTTCTTTTTTCTTGTTTTTCTTAGACCTGGTAACTCAAAACGAATGTTGTGATTCCATTTAACTAAGATTTCCCTTTAAATTGTTTTGTTATTATTTTCTTATTTTTTATTTTTTTATTTGTGACTACTTCAAATGGATTTGTTTTTGTAACTTTTGCAAGTGTCCAACTGGCTATAAGAATATTTATATACAGAAAATTCTTTAAGTTAAGATTAAACTCTATTTTGTAGCCCTTTCGCATATCACATTAAAAAATAAAAGTAATAATAATATTAAAATGATGAGTTCAAAAAAAAAAAAGAAAAAACAAGTTCAATAATTTTATAAAGTGGTGGCAGATTTAAGCCTGAACTTCATCGAAACACAAAGTGTTCGTATTGAGAACTTTGTGCACAGTGAAAGCTTTTGTTCACGCTCACTTTTAAAAAAATGAGAGGGTGATATTCAGATATGCATTTGTAGAAGCAGTACAGCACATAATTTCCACTGTTTTGTACTTTTTGGCACTTTATGTTCTGATGTAGTTCAGGCTTTAGTGTGTATCCAAATGCACGATGTGGACTAAGGCGAATCGAGAGGATCGAAAGAAATTACGAAAAAACAGTAAATAGTTTGTCCGTTTTGTATCCACAAAGCAAGAAGCTGTCTTTGCAATTGCGATAAAAATATTGGTTTCTTCGTAAGAGATGATACTTGCAAGATATTCAATAATTTTAAGCGTTCTTCTTTGTTATATGAGACGTTGAACAGATTCTGATGCTGATCATCTTTGTTTTACCTGTATTGAGTGTTCAGAGAGTTAGCAGAATGCGTCAAAAATAAATAAAATAGAGTGGCGCGACAGCTCTCGAAGAGCCAAGGCCTAAGTGGCTTACTCTCATCAACAATTCTCTGGGTGCGTGTGAAGAATTCAGGGGACCTACAATTTAACGCCGATTCCGAACGACAAAGTTGAGAAGCACTTTTTCATGACAGATTGATACTCTTTGAAGTTTTGCCAGTTCTTCGGAAGAGGCAGCGCCCGTGAAAGATGAAATAAAAACTATGGACACGAGTATGACTTGAAGCCACGACGTTCTGTTAAGCAGCCAATGCACCTAACCACTAAGCTACGAAAAATTCATCAAAATGTTTTCCATTGACGCTGCAAAAACTCCTCAAAAGCGATAAAGAAGAGATATTCTGTTCTGTTACGCAGAAAGCGTGGGTTTGAATCCTACTTGTGTCCATAAAGTTTTTACTTCATCTTTCATGGATACTGCCTCTTGCGAAGAGTTGAACACTCCAAGAGTATCAAATTTATCATGAAAATAGTACTTCTCAACTTTGCCGTGCGGAATCGGAGTTAAATTGAAGATCCCCTCATCACACGCGCTCAGAGAATAATTGTTGATAAGTGTAGGCCACTTGGACCTTGGCTCTTCTAGAGCTGTCGCGCAGTTCTATATATTTTTTGATGATGATCGATAGTCATGCACTCTAAATGTGTTTGATGTCACCCATGATGATCAAGCTATGAATTTTTCTTGTTTCAAATCAAGTGGGGCTTCTATTCGTCCGTTTTCCAATAGTTATTTCGGTACAATTTTCAGGATGACCGCACAGCGCTGTCGATTTCTCTTTGAAACAGAAGAAAGTTGTCTTAACGAATGAACAAGTTCCAATAACTGTGTCGATTTGCTTTCACTATAGACCTGCATGGTGGCTGGTTTTCCTTCAGCTCACACTTGACAATTTTTCAAACCAATCTCTTGATCCTTTAAATGGATTCCTGTCACTTCCCCGTCCCCCATTTTGCATAAGCTTTGATAAATTTAAATGTCCAAGTCTTCGATGCCATGTGACAGCAGTAGTATCAATTTCACCCTTCGATAACATGCAAATTGATTCCATTTTCAGCTTTGAAACACAGTGTATCTCACAATAGTTTTGAACGGTGAATACCAGTCAGGGGCTTGATTATGGGATTCGCGGCGGATCGTTTTCAATTCGACCTTTCGACTCGCTTCGTTTTTCCATATTAATGAATTCGCGGCAGAGCGAAACAAATTCTTCCAATATTCCAGTGAATTAACACTTTTGGTTTGACTATTTCTTCCAATATTCCAGTTAATAATAAACACTCTTTCGCCTGTAAATCCGCCAATAAAAAACTGTTGGATTTCAACTCGCCAGCAAACATTATGACATTTCAAATTCGCCTTCGAGTTCGATGATTAGTCGAATTCAAAACGAAGAAGGCGAAAGCGAAAGGAACAATAATTAGGTCCGTTTTTTTACTTTTTGGGCAGTTTGTGTAAAAAACTGTCAAATTTCGAGGAGTGGGGATAAATTTCTCAGAAAAAAAAACAAATGTGCAAAAGAACGCGTTGAACACACAATTCTCCCGCTTTTTAAACGTCACTTTTTTTGTGAGCAAGTGCACAAAACATAACACGATGAAATGTCAAAATAATAGAAACAACAAATTTGACACAACTTACACAACTGCCACAAGAAATGTTTGTGTCTAACATCGGCAGATAGGGGAAATATTTTTCTCCTTCAAAAGTGACAGATTTTGCAATAAGTTGCAGTAAAAGAACGATAAAGTGGGAGAATATGACAGTTTTTGGCAGTTTTAGGGAGTAAATGAACGGACCTATTGAAAAATGTCAAACTCGCTAGCAAAACGATTCGCCGCCATACACAGGCCTCAGCTTTATTGTTCTGTAGAAACGATCAGTATGCCTTTACCCTGGGAACTGGGAACAAGTTGAATTGCAAGAGATTGTTGGACTACTCCAAGTGCGTGATTTGATAGATTAAATCAACTCTCGAAAATTAACGTTCTTTTCACTTCTGTTACCTGCATCTTTTCCTATAGTATAGAGTCCCCATCATTTCTGGTCTTATAGGTTTTATGAGCACACGCCAAAAGAAGGTATTATTTCTTTCTCTGATTGCCAATCAATACCAACCTTTAAAAATTGAATTCAAAGAAACAAAACTCCTATATTTCCTATATTCTTAAACATCCCTTGCATTAATTTAAAAGAAAAAGAAAAAAATATAATCAAATATCTTAATTATTAATTTAAATAAAATATATTATGTTCTTGGTGTAAAAATAATAATAAAGTAGATAAATAAGAAAATTAAAATGAGAAAAAGTTAACATTAAGACTTAAAACTAAAAATTTAAACAAAATAATACCCGCAAATGTCTAAATTTGATTAAGTACTAACCTAAGTATCTTAAAAGCAATTTAGTGGTAAAAAGAAAGATTATAAACCAAACGAATGGTATTCACGTTTATCAGTTCTTTATTAACCGACACAAAATTAAAAACGGTCTTTTACGTATATTCACAATCAATTGAGTTTTTGTTTTCATTTAATTTTCTCATTGTAACATCAAACGACTGAAAAAACATGATTGTCTCGTTAACGACTTTGATAAAATTAACAAACTGAAGTACAGTGGATCAAAGCTCATTTGATACAATTTAAATTTAACTATGAAAATTCACTTTTTTTAAATGTAGACTTGAGAAAGAAAGAACCAAAAAACAATTCTAAATCAAGCTTTGCGGCTTACCAGACAGGGATTGCAATCTTGCAATGGTACAAAGTCCTGATTGTATCAAATACGCGTTGATCAACTGTATAATGGTTTTTGACTTTTCCTTACTGCCTTTTGATTTTCGATTTTCCGAAGTGTAACGTAATTCTCTGCATTTATATTCGCTGTTGGCAAAATATCATATAACTATCAGTTCTGTTCGAGCGGATTGGTATTTAAGTATTCAAAAGTCATTAGTACTAAAACACTTCACAATAGAAATTCTGTGACTGTCTAGAACCAGTACCAGTTCTTTTAAATATCGGGTTCAATACTCCAAGCTTTGTATATACATATGTTCGGGTTGTCCATTTTGCTGTTTCAAAAGTAAACGATAATATTTCTTTTTTATTATAAAGTTTGATCTTGACACAAATTGGGCGGTATCTCATTCATAACTTGACGAATGTTCGTTTTAACGTGCTTTACAAACAAAGGTCCAGCGGTGTCAAATCGCATGATCTTGGAGGCCAGTTGATATCGCCATGACGAGGAATAACGCGACTGGGAAATGTTTCTTGCAATACAGCCATCTTGTTGTGTGGCATGTGGCGACGTCTTGTTGAAACCACATATCCTCCACTCCAAGTCGTATTCGTCAATAGCAGGCAAAAAAACTAATTCCTGTAGTATCCGTAGCTTAGTGGTAAGGTGCGTTGGCTGCTAAGCAGACCGTCGTGGGTTCGAGTCCTACTTGTGCCCATAGTTTTTATTTCATCTTTCACGGACACTTCCTCTTGCGAAGAACTGTCAAAACTTCATATGTCATCTGTCATGAAAAAGTGCTTCTCAATTTTTCCGTTCGGAATCGGTGTTAAATTGTAGGTCCCCTCAATTCTTCACACGCACTTAGAGAATCGTTGATGAGAGTAAGCCACTTAGGCCTTGGCTCTTCAAGAGCTGTCGCGCCACTCTGTTTATTTTTTAAATTATTAAATTCCTGTGAACGACTTTTGAAACCGCAAAATGGATAACCCGTTGTTATCAAAATTGGTTTATCTGCTAGTTTCTGTCATTTCTGAAATGACTAGCTACAATATCAATTTAAGGCCGTGTGCGATTTGGATGTATTGTGGTCAAAAATGGATATTTAAACCTGTTCCGCAGCTAATCTAATTTTTAACACATTTTATTCAATGCGAAGTGTCAACATTAAACCAAACGTCAAGATTTAACCACTGTTTAATCTAATTCGCACACGGCCTAAGTTAAAAAAAAAAAACTGTTTTTGTGGCAGATCTCAAGGTGGCGCTACAATCGATTTCCATCTTGCAGGAACTACCCAAGAATATAAATATACAAAAACTTCAATTGTTTATGAGTAGAGGTATCTATTTCGTACTCAATCAGCCTTATTATCGTACCCGATCGGAGAAAAAGTCCTATCGGAAGTTTTATTTCCTTCACCGTACTCGATTCGTACATAAATTAGTGACGCGTACCGACCACTGATCAGTTATAACAAGATTGGAAACCTACCTACGTTTTACCCTCCAAATACGTCAAAACTTATTTTTTTCATACATACATACTCTTGCAGCAAACTTGCTTTATTATGTAGGCAATTGTATCATTATTACAATGAAACGCATACTCTTACAGATAACCTGCTCCTTTTAGTTTGTATTACACGCATACTCTTACAGCTAACCTGCTCCCTTAGCTTGTAGGCAAATGTCATTTTGACAAAAGCTTTCCAATCTTGTTATAACTAATCAGTGGTACCGACGCACTTTAAATTGCAAGTTTCCGACACTTTATTTGCGGATGAACTCGGACGAAAACAGTAAGTTACAAATCGCGATGCATCGCATGTGTTCGCAAAACTTACTTATTATGGTGGCGCTACAGTCTAGATCGGACCAGGGCCTCACCCAATAAAGTTCTCCAGCCAGCTCGGTCCCTGGCTAGCTGTCTCCAATTTCGCACGCCAAGTTGGTTCAGGTCCTCTACCACCTGTGTGCTCCACCAGAGTTTCGGTCTTCCTCTTCTTCGACGTCCTTCCGGATTGGATTCGAAGACTCTACGAGCCGGAGCATTATTTTCCATTCGCTCAACATGACCCAACCATCTAAGTCGTTGGACCTTTACTTTTTTTTAACTAGGTCAGTGCCGCTGTACAGCTCGTACAGTTCTTGGTTGAATCTTCGTCTCCATTCTTCATTAATGCAGGCAGGACCAGAAATTACACGAAGAATTTTTCTCTCAAAGCAGCCCAAAGCGTTTTCATCAGATGTGTTCATAGTCCATGTCTCTACACCATACATGAGGACCGGGATGATGAGGGTTTTGTAAAATGTCACTCTCCCACTCGGGAGAGGACTTTACTACTCAATTGCCTTCTAAGTCCAAAGAAGCAGCGATTGGCAAGAGTGATTCTTCGTTTGATTTCAGCGCTGGTGTTGTTGTCTGAGCTGATAGCGGATCCCAGGTAGACAAAGTCCTTAACTACCTCGAAGTTAAATCTGTCTATGTTGATGTTTGCTCCAAGACGTCGATGTTGGTAGTCCTTTCTTGTCGACAGCATTAACTTGGAAATAGCGAAACGCCGCTCTTAATTTGAAATTCCGACGCAGATTTCAAATTTTTCCGTAGAGGTCTACCATTGACCTGCGCTAAAGTACACAGTGGTAGAAAAATCGTAGAAATTGTACGAATCGGAGAGAATTTTTTGGAACTTGAACTCGAACTTAAATTTGAACTTGAACTTAATAAAAATCAACCAGCAATATGTTGCAATGCTTTTGTTGCTTAAATACTTGAAATTTTAAAGTACTTTAGAACTTATGAAGTACTTGGGCACTAAGAAAACATTGTAAGTGTCAGTACTATGGTCTGAAGTAAATACAATGACTAATACTTGGAATTTGACAGACGATGCATGGCCTCAGTCGACAGTGCTACTATGTGTCTGTAGATCGTTACATTCATGTGCGCAGTACTGTAATGTCAATGTCAATGGAATTTGATAAATGGCAGTCTTGTGACAAAAAAAATAGTTTCTTTGAATTTTCCGTGGTTGCCAAATAAGTAAAAAAGTTTTAAGTACTACAAAAAATAGCAAATTTTTTTTTAACTATTGGAATTTCCTCAACACAAGATTTATTTTCTAATAAATAAATTTTTGTTTAAAGTTTAAAACAGTATAGGAAATTCACATAATTCCATGTTAAAGCAAGTATAAGAAAAAAATTTATTTTTAGTTATATTTTGTTTAGTTTTAATGCATATCTGGAATTTTAATTTTTTGTTTTAAATAAAAAAACAAAAACAAATCAAACAAAAATATAATGATTATTGTAATAGCAAAATAATTTATTTTTTCATTGAAATATATATGTATTTAAAAAAGAAAAAAAAAACTATAAACAATAATTAACAGAATTCATAAAAATTAACACCTCCACAAGCATATATGCAAAATATATAAACATATAAAGAAATTCTTACAACTGAGTAATAAAGAAAACAGAAAAAAATAAACAAAAAATATATATATGTGATTTATTTTTATATTAGCGCGTATTAAACGTAGGTTATATTATTACCAAGAAAATAAAATAACAAAAAATAATATAATCAACATTTATAACAAAATTAAGAATAAAATGAAAACTCTTTTTCGACAAAAAAAAACTATAAATTAAATTAATAAATTTTTGAAAAAATTTTCTAATTTTATTAAAATTAATGTACTTATTTCCTCTTTTGCAGGCGTACAAAGTAAGACAAAAATATTTAAGAAGATGGTCCTATTCCTATATATCCTGAAGGTGGCGTTGCTTTTTTATAAAAAAAAAAAACATTTTATAGTTATAAGAAAAAAGAATATAGAAAAAAAATCTTATATAAATGGTAAAACAGTAAAGAAACATAAGTAATGACAAGAGCTCATCCCCACATGCGCACTTTTTAACAATAACAACATTTTGAAGATTTATCGATTTAAAAAAAAAAATCTTAACAGTCTAAATTGTAAAAGAAGTAAAGTAGAGTTGTTATTTTGAATGTAGTTTTATTATTTTTCAAATTGCATTTTTTGTTTTTGTTAACAAAATTCGACTAACCATTTGTAACACATTTAATTACTTGAATTTCATACATGGTAGAATTTAATAATTAAATTTAGAAAAAAAAATGTACTAACCGCACATTGTACAAAATACAAAAAAAAAAATTATTTGTATCGTCATTCAATAAATTACATTAAATGCAGCAAACAAAAATAGTTCATCTTATTAATCTGGCTTTGACAATAGTTCATTTTATTTTTTTGTTTGTTTTCATTACACGTTTTTCGTCCTTCATGATAATTCAATATCATCCCTAATGCACTGAAAAAAAACGCATGTGCATGTAGTTTTGTTTATTTATGAATCCCGGAAACTAATTTAATGTGTGTGTGTGCAATGGGGATGAGTTATCTTAAATACCATCAGTTAAAAGTAGTACAAGAAGAATTCATCAAACACAATTCTTCATAATTATTTTGTCGAAAACAACCAAACATAACTTACTTACTTAAGGTGGCGCTACAGTTCGTTGTGGACTTGGGGGCCTCAATCAACAGTCTCCGCCAGCCAGCTCGGTCCCTAGCTAGCTGTCTCTAGTTTTGCACTCCAAGTTGATTGAGGTCCTCTTCCACTTGAGTGCGCCACCTGAGTCGCGGTCTTCCTCTCCTCCTAGGTCCCTTGGGAATAGTGTCGAAGGCTTTTCCAGGCCGGAGCATTGGTGTCCATCCGCTCTAAATGACGGAGCCATCTGAGTTTCTGGACCTTGACCCTTCTGGCTAGGTCCATGTCGTTGTACAACCCGTAAAGTTCGCTGTTGTATCTTCTTCGCCATTCCCCTTCAATGCACACGGGGCCAAAGATGACGAAGAACTTTCCTCTCGAAACAGCCTAAGGCACTTAATCCGATTTTGTCAAGGTCCATGCTTCTGCACCATACAGCAGGACTGGGATGATGACGGTGTTGTATATAATTTTACCCTAGTTGCTCGAGAGAGGGCTTTTCCACTCAATTGCTTTCTTAGCCCAAAGAAACAGCGATTAGCAAGAGTTATTCTTCGTCTGATCTCGGCGCTGCTGTAGTTGCCCGTGTTTATAGCGGAGCCTAGGTAGACAAACTCCTCTACTACCTCGAAGTTGTATGCGTCTATTGTGACGTTCTGTCCGAGCCGTCGGTGGTGTTGGGTGTCCTTCCTCGATGACAGCATATACTTCGTTTTTCCCTGATTTACCACTAAATCCATTTTTTCAGCTTCTGTCTCAATTCTTACAACGGCGCCATTGACAGTACGCGAGGAGTTGAACAGATTTTTGGAAGATAGTGCCTCTGGTGTTGACGTTGGAGTTCTGCACTCTGTAGATGCTGTCATACGCGGCCTTAAAATCGATGAAAAGGTGGTGGGTATATCGATTTGGAGTTCATAGGTCTTTACCAGGATCTGCCGCAACGTGAAAATTTGGTCGATGGTTGACTTTCCTGGCCTGAAGCCACATTGATAAGGACCAATCAGAGAGGATCTTGTAGGCGATGTTTTGTAGACTGATTCCTCTGTAATTGGCGCAGTTTAGATGATCTCCCTTCTGCAGGATCAGGCAAACAATGCTCAGGTTCCATTCATCGGGAATGCATTCTTTCGACCATTTTTTTATAGATGATTTGGCGCTTGTTCCTATCTAGATCATCGCCTTCTGCTTTGAACAGCTCGGCAGCTAGACCATCTGCTCCAGCGGCTTTGTTGGATTTCAGCCGTGATATTTCCGTTTTCACTTCTTCTTGTCGGGTTCACGGAATTGTTGGCTATCATCGTGTCCTATGAAAGGCTCCTGTCTGACGGCGGTATTTTGTTCATCGTCGCCGTTATACAATTTACAGAAGTGGTCTTTCCAAATCCCCAGCATTGACTGCGATTCTACTATGACGTTCCCTTGTTTATTTCTGCAGGCATCGGTTCTTGCTCGATGACCTTGAGCCAGCTGTTTAATCTTTCGGTAAAACCTCCGAACTTTATTCCTGCTGTTGGCTCTCTCAACATCCTCTATCTGACGCTTCTCGTGCTCTCTCTTTTTTCTTCTAAGAAGCCGGCGTTCCTCTCTCCTCTTTCGCTCGTAGAGCTCACGAGCAGCTCTTGTCCTTCTATGCAGCGCCGCTTTGTATGCCTCCTGCTTGGCTGCATGGGCCTGCCTGCATTCTTCGTCAAACCAGGAGTTTCGTTTTGGTTGCTGTGTGGCGGCATCTCTAACTGTTTTCTGGCAATGTTGCCACTACTCTTCGATACTTGATGTTGGCGGCATAGGACTCCTTAAGAGGTTACTTGACACTCGATCAGAGAAGGATCTGGCGATCTCTTGCGATTGTAGACGTCCGACGTCGAATTTTCTTGCAGCATTTCCTTGTTTTGGCCGTTGTCGGGATATTCGTAGCACTGCCTTGGCTACGACGAGGTAGTGGTCCGAGTCGATGTTAGCTCCTCGGAAAGTTCGAACATCTAAAATGCTGGACAAGTGCCTTCCGTCGATCGCAATGTGATCAATCTGGTTGACGGTTGATTGATCAGGAGATCTCCATGTACCTTTATGGATGTTGAGATGAGGGAACCAGGTGTTGCTACCACAACATTTCGCCCGCAGCAAAATCAATCAGCCTGAATCCGTTATCGGAAGTGGCATCGTGCAGGCTGTGCTTTCCGACTGTTCCACCAAAGATGTTCTCTTTTCTCAGCTTTGCGTTAAAATCGCCGAGGACAATTTTAATGTCATAACTAGGACATTGCTCGTACGTTTTGTCAAGGAGCTCGTAGAACTCGTCTTTGGTGTCGTCCTTTTTCTCTTCTGTGGGGGCATGTTGCCAAATTTAGCCTTGATTCGGATTGTCGTGATGCGTTCGCTTACACGTTTGAAGCTCAAGACTTTTTGTCTGAGTCTGCTTCCCACGACGAATCCGCATCCAAAGAGTCGCTGTTGTTGCTCTCGGTAACAATCACCATAGTAGATGTCGCAGTTTCTCATCCTCCTTTTGCCCGGTCCATCCCATCGCATTTCCTGGATAGCGGTAATATCTGCTTTGTAGCAGTTGAGGGTCTCCGCTAACTGTTCGGCAGCACGCGGTCTATTAAGGGACCTAACATTCCACGTGCATATCCGAAAATCGTTGTCCTTTGTACATTTGCTTGGGTCGTCATCAGTGTATCCGTCCGTTTCCGAGGCCTGTTGTTGCTTCGCAACTAAGTTATTTTCTACGTGGTCGAGAAGTCACCCCGACGCACAACCCCCAACCTGGAGTACCAGGCACTTGATGAGTCTCCAAGTGCAAGAGCCGGAAAAACCGCTTCTTTTACGGCCTGGGCTTCAAATAAGTCGAAGTAGCCCGTAAAGGTGTTCACCAAGTAGTTCGGCCTAACTGGAACTGGAGACGCCACCGTTGATTCCAAAGAAGAAATTCATTCGCTGCCGTCCATCGATGGGAGTGCCTTGGTAGGAATACACCTTCGTTGTTGGGTAATTGGTAGTAACAGGCTACTCCGCTTCGACCTGTCGACCATGGGTGGCCCTTCTGCGAAATCAAGTTTCGCGACCGCATAGCTCTAAGCTTCATAATAGTAGTTACCGTAAGCCGATCCGCCACGTCAAGACTTACCCCAAGCTGAGTACAATATTCAAAAAACCATTCCAACAGCTGTCTGAAACCAACTTAAACTCGCAATTTTAAAATCCATTTCTTTATTTTTCTCAAATATCAAAGTCTTTTGTAAAGTTTAAACTTGTTTGCTCGATGATGGTTTCGCTGTCACTAAATCATCGCAACTATCTGACTTCCGTTTCCGTTCACCACCGAATATTGCCTTTTCAATAACTAATATCGGTGCTTCGAAAGAAAGTGACAGCACAATTGCGGCAATGAAAGTGATTCCAAGGGTTTTGAAGAATTCCAATAACTGCAAAAAAAAAACACAATATTATAGAAGGTCGATGCACCTCTATCTCGATTAACTTACCATTATGTAGTCGGAGAAATAAACATCCGTTCGTGCCATTCCATAATTGATTTCTTGGATAAGCATATGAAGCAAATACATGCAGTAAGTCAGACGTCCAATTGGCTGCCAGTAAGGATGTGAAAGAATCGAATTCACTAGACCACCGAAACCGAAGTGACATGCAAAAACTATCCATGCGACAGCTAAGGCCCAACAGACACGTTTCAGCGATTCGTTGGCAGCTGCAGCGCCAACACTCGAATTGAAAGGGAACTCGGATACATAGTAGAGGCCAAATATTGTGAAGAGCATAATTCCAAATGAGATTATCCATCCGGCGATTTTGACAATCTGTCAAAGGATTATTTAAATTGGGCATTTGCCATTATATAAAAATAATAAATGAATGTCCTTTTGTCATTGAATAAGAAGTACAGGAAGGGGTCTTATGAACAAGAATTGAAGCAAATTTCTAAGTAGTGTGAGTTTCACAAACACAAACGCATTACAACAGGGCTGGTCTGCAGTTGAATAGTTAATCTCAGGGGCGCCAAGCAAAATTTGATTAAATCAAGATTTCATCGATTTTGCTTCAACTTATTTTTTTCAATCTCAATTCTTTTTTTTAGGAAGCATGGTGTTTTAACACTTAAGATGCACTGCACGGTTTTTAATGTTTAATTTTTTTATTTTCGAGTACATTTTCTTGATTTTTCATCCGTAATTCATCACCAACAAATAAAAACGTTTCGAAACACGATGGAAGAACTATTCAAAGCAACCGTGCACACTACGGGAACTCAACGAATTACAGCGCCTTACCATCACGAACAGAAATAATACACCCCTGAACTCGACGTCAAAGTTTGACAGCACATACCCTAAAAATTGACAGCCCATACTCTAAAAATGGACATCATCAGACATTTTTGTTGCTTCACTCACGTACACTGTACATGTAGCTAACACCGCTTCCTGTACTTCTTATTCAATGCCTTTTGTACAAAAATGGCGACCGATAGAAAGATTACCTATACTACCACAAGAAATGAATAAAAAGCTTACCAGAGGTAATCGAACAGTCCTATTTCGATTGATGTGCATGAAATAGCCAACGATCATTCCCACAAGCCATGGCGAATATCTTGTGTGCGTTTTCATATAAGTTCGGGGCAGTGATAACAATGCGTTTGAATTCCCAAGCCTGAAAAAGGTAAGATGTGTTACCGAGATTGTTAGTCGTTTTAACTGAATTCCCAAAAAAAGTTTGATCGTACAAACTTTGCAAGCAAACAGAGCTTGCAGGAATAAGTTTCGCTTTAAGAGCTAAACAGAATGCATCGCCAGTCGCCCGGCGACTAAAATGACAGCTGTCAAAAATGTGAAATTTGTATGGCAGTCGCCCATTAGCAACACAATGTGTCGTTCGTTGCCGAACTAGTCGCCCAAAAGTTGAACTTTTTTCAACTTAGTCGCGCGGCTAGTTTGACGTTTTTTTTTTATATCGTGTTGTGGTTTAATTCAATAATAATGTTTTGTTTTGTTTTCATGGGCATATTGTGTTCACAAATTTCTCAGCGATTTAGAAGGCGAATTTTTGACAGCTGTCACTTTCGTCGCCGGGCGACTGGCGACTGCATTCTGTTCAGCTCTTTAGTTAATATGAAAAAATTGACAGCATGTCTTACCCTGCAACATTCGTGTATCCTTCGACGATGAAAGTTGCTATTATGCAACCCATAGACAGAAGAATGAGTACAATCAGTGCTGGAATCACTTTTTTGCCCCACTTCCATAACGGTATCAGAAAAAGTGGTGACAGAACATACATTTGGGTGTCACATGCCAAATACCAAGCTTGAAGAATACACTTAGGAAAACAGAAGAAATTCATTATTATTTTCAAATTTGTTGAAAATCTATATGTAAACCTACACCAGAGGAAGTAATATAATTTTGAACATAGAGCAAAGTGTGCCACCAGTCTGTATCACAGTTTTCACTTGGTTGCCTCATGGGTCCATTTCCAACGTACTTACTAAGTGTAGCTGAAAAGAGGATTACCGCGGCTAAGGCCGGTGTCAGGCGAATATAACGGTGCAAGTACATCAAGGCAATATTTAGTTTTCCCCTCCTAATTTTGATTCGAGGAAAATATCACAAAAATTTAGTGCAACAAACTGTCAAATGAACAACATACGTCTTGTCCAATTCTTTTAAGCCCAACCATGCCACAAGTAGTCCGCTTAAGAAAAAGAACGAATCCACCGAAACTGTTCCCATTAAAACGACCATCGATGCAAACGATTGTATCCACTGAAACGTCAATTTTTGTTTCATTATTTATAACGGTTGTTTTCCTTTTGTCACTTACTTTGGTAACGTAAATTGTATTGACAATATTTTGGCTGGCGAAGAACAAGAAATTATGACAATGCAGGACCCAGAAGATCGAAAAGACTCGAATGCCAATCAGGCACGTTATGGAATTTGGTGATTTTTCGGTATTGATTGCGAATAGTTTTCTTCCGTTTGTTATGACCGAGAACGCCAGCAGCAAGGGAATTGGTTTTCCTTTTTTAGCAAACAAAATCAGTTGGAGGATTGAGTTGATTTTAGTTGTGCATACTTACTCTCGAAATACGATGTCCACAGGTCATAACAAGAGCTTAAGAGCATAAGGGCCCCAATAAATGAAAAGAATACGCTGTTTAAAAATAAGAAAAACGTAGAAATGTTATCCAATACCAACATTAAAACAAAGTTTTGGGAAACGTTAGAAAATATGTTTTTGTTATGTTATTACCAAAATAACTGCCTGATGCTTCATTATTGTGGGTAAAACGGGCTTCTCAAGTCAGAAAAGAATAAGCTTTGTAACAGCTTTCGCTCTAAGAAAGTGTCTACCCTTTTTCATCCATACGTACCCACTAGTCAACTTTCTACCAACGACCCAGGTGTTTAGTCTGTATATGAGGTGAGAAAACACAAACGAACGCAAATCGCCAGATCTACTTTTTTTCGACATCCCCTAAATATTTGATCATTGATCAAAATAACGATTTCGAATTTATTAACGAATGCATTAGTGAAAACTCGAAACGTGAATCTTGGCTTCCACTGCATGCTACTCCATTACCATAATACCCTCTTCCTTCTACCCGCTATTTCTACCTGCTACCCGCTACCCTGTTACCACGCTATCCGCGACCCACTACCCACTGCCCTCTACCCCATTATCCTGGCCTTATTTCATGAACGGCTTGGTAGATTTTGTTCGAAATACTTAAAACTTAACTTCACCACTACTCGAACATTTCCTCAACATTTCGTGCAAAACACTACTATAGTACAAAAGTAATGAGTTCCAACGGATTGACAAACGATTTTCATCTTACTACATATAATTCTCCGTGCGTTTGTTTGTGACCTATCCTCCAAAGCACGGACAGATTTTCTGAAATTGGTGGGTGTGATAAGGTCCATCCGAGACAGGTTGTTCATAATTGGACCCGGTAGGAAGCGCTGTTCTCAAGTTTTAGACAAATTTAATGTCTGGTGCCCGAAATGACTCATAATCTAATAACGGGATAGCGTGTTGAGGGTAGTGGGGTAAGCGATTACCGGTTAAGCGGGTAGCGTGTTTAAGTATTGGGTAGTGAGAAGCGGGTAGTGGGGTAGCGGGGAGAGAGTAACGGGTGGTATTGCAGCGGGCTAGAAAAGTCTAGGTATTTTTTATATTGATTGAGGCAGTACGACGTCTGTCGGGTCAGCTAGTATATATATATATAAAGGGGCGCGTACATGCAGTTTTTACAAGTGGCAAATAAAGCGAGTTCATACATACATATGTGGTTGTTAAAGTTGCAAACTTATGAATTCGAACCTCAGCTCACTTATGTTAAAATATAATTCGGTCTTGAGCAATTCCACTTACAGTGCCAACTCGGTTTTCTTATTTTTTGCCAACCTCGGTTTGCCAACTCGGTAATCGATTTAGCTTCCTTCTAATTTCTTTAAGTGTTTTTGAATTTCCATTTTACTTATTGTAAGTTTGGCCTCACATAATGGTCGAACTTCATTAGCGGAGAGCAAAAATTTTGACGGATTAAAAACCTAATTTTTCCGCTTTTTAAGTATTTTTTGAATTGATTGTCGCGGCAATCAGATTTGGCGAACCGAGTTGCAACTTAGAAAATGTGCACGACTGGGTCGTACGGACTTGCTCCTGCATGCTAAAACTTAATATTTATGATTACTTAAATTGCAAAAGGTAGTGTTAAAATAAGAGATATACTTTAAGTAATTCTGATTACACTCTTACTTACAGCTTACAATTAACTCAAAAAAAAAAATATATATAAAAATAATTAGAATTTATTAAAAAAAATTAAAATTTGGAAATGTACCTCGTATATACATTTCATTCCAAAAATTTAAATGCTGAACAAATTCAAACCTTATTCTTGATTTATTGAATTTTTTTTTTTGAAAATCGTCGGAGCCGTTTTTTTTTTAATTAATTTTTTATATATAAAATTTTTCAAAAATATCCTAAAATTAATTTGGGTATGCAGTTTTCAAGACCATGTAAATATACATATTATACTCCAATTTGGATTTTTAAAATTGATTCGTTTTTGAAATACAGAATTTTGAAAAAAAAAGTTAAAAATATTTTTCAAAAATCCAAAAAAAAATTTGAAATTTTTTTGAAAACAAAATATTATTTGAACAATATATACGTACTTTCGAAAAAAAACTTACGCTGATCGGACTTTCAGTTTTCGAGAAAATCTAATAACAAAAAAACGGTTCTATGGGAGGTACCGTTTTGGAGCAATACAAATTTTTTTTTTTACATAAAACACATGAATGTTGAAAAAAATTAAACTCGAGGAAGTTTAAAAAAAATCGTTCGGGCCGTTTTTGTGAAAAAAATAAGTTTTGGTTTTTGACCAAAAAAATCGTATGGTGGCTACCCTAAATTTTGATCTTAAAACAAAAATAAAAAAATTGGGATATGGCTTTTTGCTCAAACCTCTAATTTTCAAATTTGAAGTCAATCGGACCAGTAGTTAAGCCTGTAGATGCCTGTAAACTTTCCGACAGACAGACAGACGGAATCGCCGGACCCACTTTTTCTGACTTCTCTATCATCGTAATATCATACCTCATCCTCATCTCAAATTTTTTTGTTTTTTACGAATTCAAAACTTGCCATATATTCTATATGTCGCAAGTAAAAATAGAGTGATGCGACAGGTCTTAAAGAGCCAAGGCTTAAGGGGCTTACTCTCAGCAATAATTCTCTGGGTGCGTGTGAAGAATTGAGGGGGCCTACAATTTAACGCCGATTCCAAACGGCAAAGTTGAGAAGCATTTTTTCATGACAGATTGATACTCTTAGAAGTTTTGTCAGTTCTTCGCAAGAGGCAGTGCCCGTGAAAGATGAGATAAAAACTATAGGCACGAGTAGGACTCGAACCCACGACGTTCTGCTTAGCAGCCAACGCACCTAACCACTGAGCCACGGAGACGACACTACAGCTCGACCGACTCGAGTTAACTCGGTTTACAAAATTTACGATCTTTCGGACAATACCTTACCTATCGAAAAATGCGTTGAAATGGGGGAAAAGCACGGTACAGCTGTTTTGGTGAAACTGTAATATGAGATATTTCTAACATAGGGGCGCCGATGAAGTGCTTGTCTATGGCTCCCTGAACGTTTAATCCGCTACTGGCTTTGTGTATGTATGATACATTTTATTCTGCCTGCTGGCTCTGTAAACGTTGCTTTGCCATATTTATGATTTCCTATAAGAACGGCTGAACCGATTTAGCACAAAATTGGTGGTAAAATATCTCAGAACCAGGAGACAGGTATAGAATACTGTTTATCCTACAAGCTGACCCAGCAAGCGTTATTTCGCTATACAATTAATTTCTAAGAACGGCTGTATGTCACTGAGAACTTCTAAATGGATAGACCAATTGAAATGATTTTATTTGTATGCGTGCGGCGCCTTGAATGGTTTTGATAAATCAACAATACTAGCTGCACCGGTACACGTTGTTTTGCCATATTAATAATTTATTTCTAAGAACGGCTGTACATCTTTGGCTCAAAATTGGTGGGAAGGTAGTTAGAAGCAGGAGACGGCTATACGATTTGTTTCTATTCTACTAGCGGATCCGCTTAACGTTGTTCTTCCATATAAGTATCTTATAAGAGTGGTTGAATGGAATTGACTCAAAATTTATGGGAATGAAGCTCAGAACTAGGCGGCGACTGTATATAGATTTGAACGAAGAATTTTAATGCTTCGTTCTCCGTGATTCTCAGCGTTTTGTGTCTCATAACATTTCTTTATTTTGGAAAAGGGTGTGGCCTAATTCAGGGCTGTTATATTGACAAAAAAAGGTACCAGATTTTGATATTCTTATTTCTCCTAACTTTGAGGGACGAAAAGGAGTGGATTGTCAAGAAAAAAGGTTGTATTGTTTAAGGGCAAATGAGATGCGGACAAAAGTATTGCGGGAAAGTACTTTGCGGAATTTTGATTTGCGAGCTTTCAACCTTAACTTTTGCGGAAATATTAAACGTGAGATTTGGGCCCACAGACCGGAAAAACTAAATGAAAGATTAAATAAAATTTCAGTATTTTTTCCTGTTTAAATTTGAAATGAAACCGAAAACTCGTTCAGTAAATTCAGTGGGTACCGTTTTTATTCATTGGATCTATTCCTGAGCTTGTTTCAATAGTTAATGCTTCAGAAAGTTGTCCCTTCTGCATTAAAGCCCTATACCTGATGCCTTCAGGTAATCACGAATTTTGTTGACATTGGACACCCTTTGACTTTATCCATGGAGTACATTATTTACGCTCCGTATTTGAATTAGAAAAACAAAAAACAGGACGAACACAATATTTCCTTAAACCAAAAGCCCCAGTTAGAAGCTTGGCGAGTACCTACGAAAAAAAGTTATTTCAAAACAATTCTCGGAATAGTATAACTTGATATGAATCTGTCCTTAAGATTGTTAAAAATAAAATAAACTAAACAAGAATAGAGAGAATACTCACATAGCAATAATATCAATAGTTCTAAATTCCGGTTTCTTGGCGACTGAACAGTTTGAAATCGACACTCCAGACAATCGTCCCGACAGCACATTGGCCGTTGCTTTGTTGAAAATTGTTTGCACCAACTCTGGGCGACATACTTCCGGTATGCAAATACCCAATTTGATGTTAATCGACAATTGTGACGCTCTTCCAAACATATCATCATACTTCAAATTACCAATATCCTTCGCCGCAGCTGGCAGAACTTGAGTCTTAAACAAATTCGGAAATGTTGCTATACAATATTTCCCAATAGTCCACCCATGTGCTGGCACCACAACAAGAGCAGTTTCCAAACATCCATCATAACTACCGTAATCGGTTAAATGACCGGAAACGATACCCGACGGAAGTTTACCCCATGAATCCCAAACTAAGAAAAATCATTTTATTTTTATGTTGCGATTGTTTACTGATTTTTCCAACTCACACAGAACAGATTTTATTGAGAACTTCGAAAGTTCTTTCAACTGCAAAAGACATTTCAAGTCACTTTCGAGTGCTGCAAAACCAATTCTCGAAGTCGACTTGATTTCGTCTAGGAACAAATTTTGAATGTAATCACTTGAAATGGTTTGATTTTCAAATAAAATGTTTGACTGCACTTGCGGATAAAAACTACTTATGACTACGAAAAACAAAAATTGAATAAACAACATTGTTGTGAAGGTCTTCGACGGCCTCTAGTGTTTAGGGTAATAGTTTGACTGAAAGTGAAAACCGCTACCAGTTGGCTAATAAAGCGTAATCCAAATGTACACAAATTGATAAGATTTGATGGCGATTGTGATTTCGGTCTCATAAATAGATTATGTTATTTATTTTATCATCAAATCAAATGCCGATAGAAGTAGGTCTGTCTACGAATCGGAGAGGTTCAATAAACATATCGATATGAATCTGTTAAGAAGGTATAGTTTTGGGAAGCAGGGACTGATAGACGCCTCTTAAATGATCACTTTCCTTTGACAACCATGCTTTCATGTGAGTCATAACCGTCAATACTATACTATCAGTTTGTTAATTTCGGTTTAAAAAACAATTGTGTCGCTGTTTTGACGTCATTTTTTGTTATAATCAAAAGATTTCTCAATAAATGGTATTACGAAATGAGGGGTTGTTTTTTATCTTTTTTCTCACAGCTTTTCATTCTGAGTTTCAATTTTAGTCAAAAACAATACCAGTAGAATATCCTAATCTTCGAAAAATTATTCACGTGAATTTGTTGACGTCGCGTCGCTTTGATCAGAAAAATTTTGCCGATTCACGTGAATGAATTTTCTCGTGACCCAGTCTTTCAGTTTGTATTTTTGGCATCAAAACACCTGAATATTGTTGATAACAAATTTTTAGAATCGAGATTTTGATCATTGATTATACATTGAATACCGGTGGTAGTACTTACTTACTTAACTTATGGTGGCGTTTCAGTCCAGGTCGGACCAGGGCCTCACCCAACAAACTTCTCCAGCCAGCTCGGTCCACAACTAGCTGTCTCCAGTTTCGCTCGCCAAGCTGGTTCAGATCCTCTACGACCAGTGTACTCCACCTGAGTCGCGGTCTTCCTCTTTTAATAATATATAATTTTCCATTCGCTCAACATGACCCAACCATCTAAGACCTTAATTTATCTGGCAAGGTCAGTGTCGCTGTACAGCTCGTACAGTTCTTAGTTGAATCTTCGTCTCCATTCTCCATTAACGCAGACAGGACCAACAATCACTCGAAGAATTTTTCTCTCAAAGCAGCCCAAAGCGTTATCATCAGATGTTGTCATGTCCATGTCTCTGCACCATACATGAGGACCGGGATGATGAGAGTTTTGTAGAGTGCCACTTTAGTTGCTCGGAGAGGACTTTACTACTCGATTGCCTTCTAAGTCCAAAGAAGCAGGGATTGGCGAGAGTGATTCTTCGTTTGATTTCAGCGCTGGTGTTGTTGTCTCAGTTGATAGCGGATCCCAGGTAGACAAAGTCCTTATATGTTGTTACTTGGTCTTGCCCTCGTTAACCGCTAGACCCATCTTCCTGGCCTCCGTCTCAAGACTCACAAACGCTCCACTGACATCACGCTTTGTTCTTTCAATTACATATGTCAATGTCGTCTGCGTATCCTAGTAGCTGGACGGACTTTGAAAGATTGTGCCTCTGGTGTTGACGTCGGAGCCTTGCACAATCTTTTCAAGAAAATGATGTTGAAGAAATTGCATCACAGCGTATCGCCTTGTCTAAAACCTTTTTTGACACCAAATGCGTCCGTTATGTTTTTCCGAACATGATGGAACAGCGTCAGTTTTCCATTGTCATCTTACACAGGAGGTAAAATCATGGACCTGGAAATTTAGAAAGGAAACATTTTTTCCCAGTAAGTGAACGTGCTGACCTACACCTTCAAGTGGTGCCTCTGAGAGGTTCTTGTCAATTTATTGGCTTGAACCTGCGGACGTAGGCAGCCTTAGTCTAATGGAATTGACGGATTGAAGCTGGACGTATAATGAAGATTGATGCGATCCTTAAAAAGATAATATATCTAAGGATATATTAAATGAGGAAAAACGATCATGAATACCGAAAGTGGATAGACGTTAATGAAATTAGACGCCCAGTTGGGTATATCCTTGTTTGGCTGGTTCATCTTCAATCAATGTGGATATACTTGACAGAGGGTGAGCGGGCCCCTCATCCGCCAGTTGGAGAAAAGCTGCAAAACTCAAAAGATCACAAAAATGAAACAATGTCTGTATAACGAATGGTTATACAGAACCTAAATGTGACACCAACCCACACCCAGGGGCAATTGGGTACCGCGGGTAGTGAGGATTAGCCACCTCACTAGTGGGATGGACCTTCGCGGGAGTTGTGGTTGTCTGAGTTTGGCCGCAGCTGCTGTTCGCAAATCGCGGTTACGGCTCTTCTTTCGGTGACTGAAAGTTGAGTGCAGTTTCCGTGACGGACAACGGCTCTTCTTTCGGTAAACTAGGGTTGAGTGCAGTTCCGTGTTTTGCCTGAATAGTAGTCTAGAATCAAACCAAGATGAATAAGGGCTGGCACTAATTCAATTGGTACTGGTGTGAATCAGTTGCAGGGTACCCGCTTCTTTCTTTTTGAAAGTTGAGGTGTGCTTTTGTAGCTGGTGGATCATCAGGGTGAATGTCAACACTTATAAACGACACCTGTGTGAGTGGTCACACGTCAGATAAGGCTTAATTGCTAGGTGCTGACGTTAATCAATTCATGCTTCTGTCATCTTACACAGACGGACGAGTTTTTTTTGGGATGCCCAAAGTAGAAATTGCCCTTTATTTGGTCTCTCTTATTGGTCTCTATAGACGGTGTAATACGTGGCCTTGAAATCGATGAAAAGGTTTTAAGTATCGATTGAAGTTCCTGTGGATCTTCTCCAAGATCTGCCGTAGAGAGAATATTTGATCGATGATGGATTTTCCAGGTCTGAAGCCACACTGATGAGGACCTATCGATGTCGACACATCGACACAAGACAAGACTGATTTTTGAGGTTATACGCGAGCGAACATTTTGTTCGTTTTTTGAACAGGGAACTAAAAGAGTATACAACAGCTAACGAAACGAGATTTACACAACATGAAAAGGTAAAGTTGAAAACTGGCTGACGCTGAGAGACTTGAAAACAATGCCCCAGCACTTGAAATCTTTGACTCACAAGATAAAGAATGTCTTATGGAAGAAAAATGACTGTTTCGAAATAAAGTCTAATGTATATTTCCAAAAAAGCGGCGCGGAATACTATTGTGCAACCCATCTTTTTTTGGGCAATGGGCTGGGGTTGCCAGACCGCAAACCACGTGACAGCAAGACACAAATCGCAAGCCATATGACAGTAAACTACTCTTTCCCGTACTCCTTTTGACCGAATGTCATATGACCTCAAAAAATCCTCCCTTTTTTCATTACAAACTACTTCTTTTCGTCACTTAAAGTTATGAGCATTAAGGAGAACGAAATCTGGTACCTTTTTGATTTTTCTAACCTTGTATTAGGCCACACCCTTTCTTAAAAACAGAAATATTATGAGACATCTAATGCTGAGAATCATGGAGAACGAAGCATTAAAATTCTTCGTTCAAATAATTCTACAAACATAAGCAATTGTTTTTTGTGAAATCAAAATCAGTCAGTTCCAAATGTTTATGCTGCAGAGAAAAAGAATTTATTAGTAAATTCTTTCATAGAAATCGCAGCTTTTGTCTATGATAAAGACTTTTGAATTTAATTTTTTTCCTGACAAAAAAATAACACTTTCTTCCAAATTTAACGACCTATAGTCAACAGGAGGGTTAAGGCCTTGGAAGCGACAAGAAGACAGCCAGGTTGCTAACACATAGCCCATGGGGTAAGAATTTAAAACAGTTGACAGCTTTATTTAAAGCCTCTATTCCGTTAAACGCTTCTTCTTCTCTTGAATTTCAATTTGAAAAAAAAAAAAAATCATTCACACAAGTTCAATGTCAAATACAATGTAGATGGTACACAGCCCCACATTTCTCAAGAGGAAGTTTTATGTCTTCTTCTTAGCTATTTGACAGAAATGGGCTGTAGGTACACATTAAGCAATAAACTTATCAATCAATCACTCACAAGATTCATGTGTTCTTTTATTTAAATGATTGCCTACACCTTTTGGAATGACCACGCAGCGCACGGTGACCGTGTCGTCGGTCGTCTGATGGACGAGCAATACACATGCATATGTATAACTTCGTACCTCAACAAAACGTTAGACCCATATGTGACCTTGTATCTTTACTCCAGTTGGTCATTTATTGGTCAATTTTTCGTTCCCAACAGCAAAGAGGTAATTTGTTTGGCTTATTATTTTTGGAGCATTTTTTTTATTAATTTGAATAAAAATTTATGCAAAATTGAAAGTGTTGAAATGATTCAAGAAATGCTGGGGTCATTGGTCATCGACTTTTTTGGTTGATGTATAAATAGATTTTATGATCGTGTTCAAAGCATCAGTTTATCTTGTCAGGTCACAGTTGGAGCACAGATCAACACCAAAAATGTTTAAAATAATTGTAAGTGGCATGCAAGCGAAGGCTTATTTGTATTCTTAATGACTGAAGTTGAAAACCGTTTTTAGATGATTATTACTGCAATACTGGGAACCAGCCTGGGCTACCCTCAGCACTACGAAGAAGAACCATATGTTACCCGTGAAGCTAACAAAGTCAATCCCGATGGTACCTATGGACATGAATATGAATTAAGCAACGGAGTTGCTGTGCAGGAGTCCGGAATAGGTGGTCAATATGCTACTGGAGGTTTTCGTCATATTTCACCGGAAGGAGAACAATTCCAACTCGCTTATACAGCCGATGAGAATGGATTCCATCCGGAAGGCTCACATTTGCCAACACCTCCACCAATTCCTGAGGCGATTCTAAAGGCTCTTGAATATATTCAAGCTCATCCGACGCCAGAGGAACAAGCTGATAGGGAATATAGGTTGCAGAATAATCAATAGAAATAATGATACTGTTATTGTAATGCTGTTAAGTTTAAAACGTTTTGTATTGTGTGAAGTGTGAATAAGTTGTGAATACCGAAATTAGACTGAACATTTTGTGTTTAAGATTTCGCGATCTCTTGTTAAGTTTGATAGTGACTATAGGTTATGTGTTTGTTGCTTGAGCGCTTCAACTAGATGTGAATTAAAGCCAATATTTCTATCTTAATTGTTCTTCTTCCTTCAAGAAAGATAAACACTTACTTACTTACTTAAAGTGGCGCTACAGTCCGTTGTGGACTTGGGCCTCAATCATCAGTCTCTGCCAGCCAGCTCGGTCCCTAGATAGCTGTCTCCAGTTTTGCAAAGTTCATTGAGGTCCTCTTCCAATTGAGTGCGCCACCTGAGACGCGGTCTTTCTCTCGTCCTACGTTCATCGGGAATAGTGTCGAAGGCTTTCCGAGCCGGAGCATTGGTGTCCATCCGTTCTAAATGACCGAGCCATCTGGATCTCTGGACCTCGACCCTTCTGGCTAGGTGCATGTCGTTGTACAAAACGTACAACCCGTAAAATTCGCTGTTATTTCTTCTTCGCCATTCCCCGTCTATGCACAGTGCACACGGGACCAAAGATGACCCGAAGAACTTTCCTCTCGAAATAGCCTAAGGCACATTCATCCAATTTTTTCAAGGTCCATGCTTCTGCACCATACAGCAGGACTGGGATGATGAGGTTGTTGTACAATTTTACCTTAGTTGCTCGAAATCGATGAAAAGGTGGTGGGTATCGATTTGGAGTTCATAGGTCTTTTCCAGGATCTGCCGCAACATTGATAAGGACCAATCAGATTGTTGACGAAAGGCTTCAGACGTTCACATATTACGGCAGAGAGGATCTTGTAGGCGATGTTTAGTAGACTTATTCCGCTATTGTTGGCGTATAGTTTAGAGGATCTCCCTTTTTCAGGATCGGGCAAACAATGCTGAGGTTCCATTCATCGGGCATGCATTCCTCTGACCATATCATACAGATGATTTGGTGCATGCTCCTATCTAGCTCGTCGCCTGCTGCTTTGAACAACTCAGCAGCTAGTCCATCTACTCCAGCGGGCTTGTTGTATTTCAGCCGTGATATTGCGATTTTCACTTCTTCTAGGTCGGGTTCACGGAATTGTTGGCTATCATCGTGTCCGATGAAAGGCTCCTATCTGACGGCGCGCGTGTTTTGCTCGTCGTCGCCGTTATACAATCTACAGAAGTGGTCTCCCCAAATCCCCAGCATTGACTGCGATTCTACTATGATGTTCCCTGTTTATCTCTCAAGCATCGGTTCTTGCTCGATGACCTTGAGCCAGCTGTTTAACCTTTCGTTAGAACCTCCGAACTTCATTCCTGCTGTTGGCTCTCTCATTATCCTCGATCTGACGCTTCTCATGCTCTGTCTTTTTTCTCCTGAGAAGCCGGCGTTCCTCTCTCCTCTTTTGCTCGTAGAGTTCACGAGCAGCTCTTGTCTTTCTATGCAGCGCAGCTTTGTATGCCTCCTGCTTGGTTGCATGGGCCTGCCTGCATTCAGGTTTCATTTTGGTGGCTGTGTGAGAGCTCTTTCTCTAACTGGATTAGTTTGACACGATAAATTTCCAGATATAATACTATGATTTGGGCTGTGACAGAAAAGTAGGTTTTTACAATTTTTATGCGTTGTGCGATAGTTAAGCGATCCATTCTCGTAAATGTCAACTGACAAAAAAAAAATTAATTTGTCTGACAGAAATCAAATTCCAGTCCTATACTTTTGAAACCGCAAAATGGATAGCACATTACCTACCCCTGTTTTTTCTTGCTTCGCATTAGTTTAACGAGTTTGATAAGGTATGTTTTTTAAGTAGGTTCATAGCCTATTTGCTTATTCAATGTTTTGAAAGTCATTAGACTTCCCATGATATACAAAAAGATCTCTAAGAATGATAGGTGACATCCTTGGAATACACTCGTAACATTTCTTGTCTCTTTCTGGTTTTCCGTAACTCCTGCGCTCAGTGCATCCTACTCCTCCTACTCCTCCTACTCTGTATTTTCTACATCTCAGGCCATAAGTTTTAAGTTCCTAGTCTATTCAAAGCTAACGTTATCTCCATACCAACCGTGACGCCCTAATTCAATTCCTAGCAAACCTCTCAACCCCTTTTATTGTGTTTAAAAGTAGCCTATGTTCTTTTTCTGGATCAAGGCTGTCTCTGTATCAAATTTCATCCAAATCGTTTCAGTTGTTTAGACCTTAGGTTAGGTTAGGTGAAAGTGGCTGCGGATACAGAATCCTCACACTTAACCAAAAGAAAAGGCCCATTGTGATACCACATGAATCTAGAGAATTACTTCGTCCTAGTCGAACCATTTTGATCTTTTTATAAAGCGAAGAAGATATTTGATATCCTTTAGAGCTAGTTCACTGGGATTATCATAAAAGTATTCTCCCAGATGAAGTTTGCGTCTTAGTGAAAGAGAAGGTGAGAGATTGTTTCCTCTTCTTCCTCGTCCATACAGCTCCGGCAGAAGTCATTTGAGTGCCTTCCTATAAGACAGTTTCCCGTAAGGTCACCTATTAGGGAGCTAATATGAAATCTGCTTTGAGATAACAAGTCCTTAGAGCGTTTTAGGTCAAGCTTTGTGGCTGTTATCGTGAAGGCTGTTTCTTTTAGCAAAAGTTTGCATGTAGCTATTAGTATACCTATCTTTTCCCTTTCAGATTAGATAGATATGACTGTTTCATTTTTAGCGAACTCGTCAGCTCTACAAATTCCCGTGATGTCTCTGTGGCTCGGCACCCATCTCCATAAGAGATGATCGACAATCGAAGGCCGTTTGAGAGTTGGTTGAGTCACCGTCGAGAGATTTAATAGTAGCCTGACTGTCAGAGGAGATGCGGATATCATGTTTAGACCTAATTAAGTAAAAAAAAGACAGACCTAGTAACTTTACATGAACCTACAAACCATGAGAATGTCGTTGACAATATCTTGAAACATTTACCTCTATGATAAAGTGCCAATGCGCTTAAATGAGTATCCACTAAAAAAGAGAAAAAAAGAGTGAAATTGAAGAGTTCAGAAACAATTCATATGTGTTCTTAAAACATCTTCAACCAAATTATTTTAGAAGCTTGTCAACAAGTGAAACACCTTGTTGGTATGTTCAACGTGATCGATTCATTTTAGCAGCAAAATAATTATGACACCGTAAATGTTCAAGCGTCAAGGTCTTTCAGTTTTGAGGTGTTAATTCTTTTAAAAATTAGTACCATAAATGTTATAACCGAGTCTTGCAATTTATCTTTTTGTATATAAACCAAAGTGTCGCACATCACAGATCATACTACTAAAACAGTTCGATTTGGTTTTTGACTGATCAAAAGAGTAAGAAGGCTCGTTCTAATTCGACAACAATGTTTAAGTTTGTGAGTTTATTTTATTTCGATCTACATCTGTTTTCGCAAACAATTAACATTTAAATTTATTCAATAATTTCCTAGTTATCTTTCACTACTTTGCTGTCCCTGGCTCTTGCTGCACCACAAGCTCCAGTGCCTGCTGCAGCCGCTGCCGCATCACCACCAACCGGCGATGCAACTGCTGAAGTCAAGAACTACACTGATGAAATTAATCCTGATGGGTCGTTTACGTATCAATTTGACACATCGAATGGCATCAATATTCAAGAATCTGGCTCTGTGAATGGATCAGTTCAGGGAAGTGTTCAATATCAATCGCCAGAAGGGGAACAAATTCAATTGACGTATATTGCCGATGAAAATGGTTTCCAACCCTCAGGCGCTCATCTACCAACCCCACCACCAGTTCCAGAGGATATCAAAAAAGCACTAGAATATATTCAAGCTCACCCGCCACCAGAAGAACATAAGACTGCATAAGTTTGTAGAAGAATTCTGCATGCGAATCCAAAAATGTGGGTCTTTAATTTTAAAATAAAATTAGGTTAATAGTCAATTTGAATAACATTTTGTGCAAAAATATTATTTTAATGGTCACTTATGATTGCATCGTCAAATTTTGTGAAGTTGATCTGTTCTTATAACACTTTTCTGATTGTGCAGGACGCAGTCAACGAAGCTTCAGCCTGTCAAAATTAAATTTTGAAATACCACACCACAAAGTTTGTCTTTTACAGCTAATTTGCTGTGCTCTGTGACAAATTTCAAATCGATGATGGTTGACACTACTTTTTTCTTTGTTTCTGCTAGGAACCTAAATTATAATTTTTGAATGAATTTTAACCATGTACAAAGTTATTCTTCATTTTGATCTACTAATACTTACTTACTTCAGGTGGTGCTACAATACGTTGTAGACTTGCGTCTCAATCAAAGGTCTCCGCCAGACAGCTCGTCCCTAGCTAGCTTTCCCCAGTATTGCATTCCAAGTTGATTAAGGTCATCTTCCACTTGAGTGCGCCACCTGAGTCGCGGTCTTCCTCTCCTCCTACGTCCCTCGGGAATAGTGTCGAAGGCTTTCCGGGCCGGAGCATTGGTGTCCATTCGCTCTAAATGACCGAGCCATCTGAGTCTCTGGACCTTGACTCTTCTGGCTACGTCCATGTCGTTGAACAACCCGTAAAGTTCGCTGTTAAATCTTCTTCGCCATTCCCCTTCAATGCACACGGGGCCAAAGATGACGAAGAACTTTCCTCTCGAAATAGCCTTAGGCACTTAATCCGATTTTGTCAAGGTCCATGCTTCTGCACCATACAGCAGGACTGGGATGATGACGGTGTTGTATATAATTTTACCCTAGTTGCTCGAGAGAGGGCGTTTCCACTCAATTGCTTTCTTAGCCCAAAGAAACAGCAATTAGCAAGAAATATTCTTCGTCTGATCTCGGCGCTGGTGTTATTGCCCGTGTTTATAGCGGAGCCTAGGTAGAAAAACTCCTCTACTACCTTGGATTTGTATGACTCTATTGTGACGTTCTGATGGAGCCGTTGGTGTTGGGTGTCCTTCCTCGAAGACAGAATATACTTCGTTTTGCCGCTTCAGTCTGAATTCTCACAAAGGCGCCATTGACATCACTCTGTGTTCTTCCCATTATATCAATGTCATCGGTGTACGCGAGAAGTTGAACAGATTTTTGGAAGATAGTGCCTCTGGTATTGATGGTGGAGTTCTGCACCATCTTCTCAAGAACGATGTTAAAGAAATCGCATGACGGTGCATCGCCTTGTCTGAATCCTTTTTTGACGTCGAAAGATTCAGTTAGCTCGTTGCCATAACCTTGACTCTGTACATACGCGGCATTAAAATCCGTGAAATGGTGGTGGGTATCAATTTGGAGTTCATAGGTTTTTTCCAGGATCTGCCGCAAAGTGAAAATTTGGTCATTGGTTGACTTTCCTGGTTTGCAGCCACATTGATAATTAGGACCAATCAGATTGTTGACGAAAGGCTTCAGACGAAAGGCTTCACATATTACGACAGAGAGGATCTTGTAGGCGATGTTAAATAGGCTAATTCCTCTTTAGGTGGCACAATTAAGAGGATCTCCGCTTTTCAGGATCGGACACATGACATATTGTTCATTTGTATGTAAATAATAACAACTTTTTCTAGAGGTGCTTCCACCAATGGCTTTTTTCCGTCATCATTCCGTCAATTCCATTTTTGGCTGGAGTTATAGCTATTATTTCACGGTTGCCAAGCCGATCTTCAGACTCCTTTCATTAAACAATTTTTAAGGTGAAAGCACCTCTAGAAAAAGTTGTTATTATTCACATACAAATGAAAAATTTGCAGATGCACAATAATGTATCAGGAAAAGTGTGATAAAGCACGAAAAATAATATGTGAAACAATATGTACCCTAAATAACAGAAAAATCGAGATTTGTTGTTAATCACCTTGGCTGAATCTCGTGATTAGCGTCAGAGAAAACAGCATAAATCATTTGGGAGAAGTAGTTACACTTTGTGATGTGCTTTTTGTGTCCCAGACGAGGTTCCGCTCGTCGGTCTAGTCAAGGTCTATTGAAGAAAACACGAAACCTAATAACAAATTCTTTATTGATGGAAAAGCTTTAATAGGTACAATTGTGATATAGAAAATAATTTAGTTTTTTTTTTTGTTGTTCGCTGGTCTCACTTCCGGTGTTCGGATCTAGTTCTCGTTTTACCTTTTTGGATGTCCGGTTACTTGCCGCCTTTATCGTTGGTAGGGCTTGCGCTACTGGGCTTCAGTTCCTTTTACCGTTTGTCCGGTTGTTTGCCGTCTTTATCGGTTATTCTATATGGTTTATTTCCGGGTGATCAGCCGGTTTATTTAAGGCCCCTAATGGCAGTACATGGCAGGCAATAGCTCTGGTGGATAAGCCGGCTCATTAAAAGCTTCTGGTCGCACTAAATGGCAGGCAATAGCTCTAGTGGATCAACAGGTTTATTTAAGGCCCAAAATTTGAAATGACAACCAAGGTAGAAGCAAAAGATAGTGGTTGCAGTGATTTTATTATGAAGGTACTGACCCTTATATGAATTTTACTACTAAGACTGAGTATGAACTATAGGAATGCGAATGTTAAACTTTCCTGCGATTTGATTTAATTTGCTTATCTCAAGTATTTCATGAAGCAGTGAATGGTAATGGATGATGAATGCAAACACTGTATGGGTAAATGAGTTATGTCCGGTAATGACACAAGGCCAAATCGATATGTGTGTATGTATAGGCTGGATTCCAGCAAAAGCTTAAATCTTTTCTTAGCTTAACTCTTACTTTAATTCCCAAGGCAGTAATTGAATTATGAATTAAAAACCATTTAATTCACAATCTAAAAAGTGAATTATGAATTAAAGTGAATTAAGAATTAAAGTTTCTTTAATTCACAAGCTAAAAAGTGAATTACGAATTGAAGTTTCCTAGATTCACAAGCTAAAAAGTGAATTATGAATTAGAAAACAAGCCAGAAAGTGAATTATGAATTAAAAATGAGCTAAAATGTGAATTATGAATTAAAAACAAGTGACTTATGAATAAAAAAGTCAATGCAGAAACAGAGATAAATTAAAATTTGTCGAGTTGTGAAGGTGAACTTATAAGTTAAACAGATATTTTTAGCAAATATTTTCATATTATTGATTGGAAAAAAAACTCTACGGTAGAGATTGTTAACATTAACAAGATAACAATTTATTCAAAAAACGTAAGGTTCACAAGCAAAAAGTAAAAAAAGCATATAAAACGAAAAAATCTAAAAAATAACACGTATACGCCCATATGTTTATTGCATTCTTAGTAATATACAAAATGTCTCTACATACAAAAACGGTTGTACTTTCGTTTTGTTTTATGTCTGGTATGAAATTTTCATGGTAAATACAGTTATCACAAAAAAAAGACTTAAAAAAAATTGGAAAAATCTTACGGAAGAGTGGAAAACTGGAAAAATCAAACATAGATCTTAAGACGACATTTATAGCTCGGCACGTTTCCATAACAATTAGCCCAATTGTAGACACTGCCATTACTGCATTATATTTTAAAATCCGCAAAGTTCCTTTCCTATGCGATGGCTTCAAGATTCAAAGATTTTCAAATAAATTTGTTTGTATTTTTATTTTTCAATTCAGATAAATGCCTTGCGTTCTGTTTGGAAACAGCTGAGCAGATAATTAAAACCTATCCATGGTACTATTTGCCTGCGTCTTTTCACAAGGTGTAATTACATGGCGCATCAGTTATAGAACATCATGGTCTTTTATCTATAGGCGAATTAAGTGAAGTAGCCGCGGAGTCAAGGAACAAGGATTTAAAATATAGACTAAATTTTACAAGAAAAATGTCTTGTGAAATAACAAATAAGGATCTTTTAAATCGTCTTTTACTAACTTCCAACCCGCTGAAATCTCTGCTATCAAATACAGCATTAGAGCTAATAAGAACATAGTTTTTTTCAATATTTTATTTATAATTGTATAATTTTTTTTTATTTTTTTTTTGTCTATAAGTATATTCAAATAAACAATATTAAATCATATCAACATTTTTTTATTGCAAGAAAACAAGAATAATATTTGTATGGGCGGGTACCCACTGTGCACGGCACGCTTGCCGAAGTCTAGACTTTTAACCCAATTTTCGACGGTTTTAAAGCATAAGTCGGCCGATACTTCTACAATCTCACGCTTAATGTTCGTACCTAGAGTCGCAACTCAAGGCATTTTACTCTCTTTCGACTAAAAAAATTAAATTTGATAAAATATACTACCCAATGTAAATGTATAGGCTTTTCAATGCATTCCAAATGGGAGGCCGAACCAATACATTTGCAATGGGTAGGCCTGTGTGCTGGGCTCAATAAGGTGAAAAGCCTAGGCTAAATTTTAAAAGCCTGCGCTCAAAATTCAAAAATAAGAGTCAGTTAAATTAGGTAATAGTTTAGGTAAATAGATTCTCTATGGTTCGTACGAAGATCATAAATAGTAGTTGGTTTGTTTCAACAGGCCATAGACTTCACATAGTTCCACAGAAAATTATAGTCTAACGGTGCTAAGTCGCACGAATGAGGCGATAATAAATCGAGTGGACTGGGAAGTTAGTCATGTGGACCATCGGGGTCGCACTAATGTTTTTGTTTTTATTTAAACTAGCCGACCCTGCGAACCTCTTCTCGCCTGTCTTGTTTTTAATTCATAATTGACTTTTAAACTTGTTTTCAATTCATATTATTCACTTTTTAGCTTGTTTTCTAATTCATAATTCACTTCAATTCGTAATTCACTTTCTAGCTTGTGAATTTAGGAAACTTTAATTCGTAATTCACTTTTTAGCTTGTGAATTAAGGAAACGTTAATTCATAATTCACTTTTTAGCTTGTGTATTAAATGGTTTTTAATTCATAAGTCAATCACTAGCTTAGGACTTAATGATTTTTCAATTCACAAACATGCAACTGTGGGCTGGAATTAGTTTTGCCTGAATATATGCTTTTTAACGAGGCATATGTTATACTTCGTTACAACTTCTTAGCTTTCATTTACTTAAACAAACGTTTGTCAGGACCGCTACTTTGACATTCTCACCTATGGCTCTATTGTATGGTGGGAAGCAGTGGAAAAATCAAGCTATCTCAAGAACCTGAATAAGGTACAGAGACTGGCCTGTATAGAAATAACAGGGGCTCAAAGATCCACACCACAGGCTGGTTGGAAATGATCCTGGATCTCCCGGCTCTGGATGAGTTCATAAGGCGCACGGCAGCCAAAACCGCAATTCGTTTAAAAGAACTGAGTTTTTGGAAGCACAGCACTTATGGACACGGGTCAATCCTACAAAGATATGACATGATTCCAAGACTGATGGAGACCACAGATTACATCCCTCCTCTACTGGATTTTGACAGGAAATTTTCTATTTGCATACCAGAAAGACAGGGTTGGGATCCTAATTCACTTATAAGTGAACAGGGTATCCCTTTCTACACTCATGGTTCGAAAATGGAATCAGGAACAGGTGTTGGAGTGTTTTGCCAATCTCTCAACATCAGAGAGGCGTATAAACTCCAAGCTGACTGTAGTGTCTTTCAGGCCGAGATCTATTCCATTGAAAAAGCAGCTGAATTGGTACATCATGAAAAGCTAAGCTCCTCGGAGATTACTTTTTTCGTGGACAGCCAAGCTGCTATCAAAGCCTTAGCCAGTGAGACCATAAGATCAAAGGCAGTTTTAAACTGTAGGAAAAAATTAATAGAATCTACCACACTGACCAGGCTAAGCTCTGCTGGGTTCCTGGACACAGCAATATAGAAGGGAACGAAATAGTAGATGAACTAGCCAAGAAAGGGTCAGAAGCAGACACAAGTAGTAGTGACCATTCAGATAGGGGACCACTCGTCCCGATTGGGGTACTCAAGAGGAAGATAGACCTTAAATCAAAAGAGATAATAAATAACTCCTGGAAATCCAAGGACGATTGCGTAATCTCTAGAAGTTTATGGCCTAACATTAATGAAAAGGAAACTCGGTATATTTTATCGCTGAGTAAAAGAAACATTAAAATTCTGATAGGTGTACTAACAGGTCATTGCGCCTTTGGCACAATGGCCAACAAGATATGGGCTTTTGCACCCGATTTCTGTAGGAGATGTCAAGATGAGGAGGAAATAGAAACCATTAAACACCTGCTCTGTGACTGTCCGAACCTCCAAACTAACCGGATCCATCATTTTGGGAACAGGGTTGTTGGGGAACTGGATGATCTAGCACAGGTCTCAATGGCAAACATAAAGAAATTTATAGATAGCACAGGTTGGTTCGTTAACGAGCCGGTCTACGTAAATCGACAACTTTGAATAGCATCGATGCTAACTTTTACTTTTATAGGGGATCACAATGGACCAGTAGGCCCCGTGTATGCAACAGTTTACGCTGTGCACACCCCTCATAACCTAACCTAACCTAACCTTGATGAATTTCCTTAAACACTTTTATGAGGCATTTAATCATATGCACGAAGTTTAATAAATTCGGTTAAGCCATTTATGAGAAAGTCCTCGCTTTTTCTTAAGACAATGACTTTCGGGTCTGCTAGTGAGCATAAACCATTTTAGAGTCTTGCTCTTTTCAATGCTTTCGTTATAAAGAATTGCGGTGTGTTCAAAATGGTTATATCACCACGGATACCCACATTTTTCCTTCCGTTGAAAATTGAAATTTATTGGTAGCTGCCAGGTGCGGGCTTATCCACTGACTCACCAAGTGACCATGAACTGGTGTAAACATTATCTTCTCGATCTCAAAACAAACAAATCGGATTCAGCTGCTTTAATTTTTCATGAAACTATCCTGCATCGGGTCATTACCAAAATTCCAGCTTACCAACTGACTCGGTCTACATGAAGATAATAAATGAGGTTGCGAAACAATTTATTGCTCGAATGAAGGGAATCACCTCAATCATTTTGTACACACCTTTTTGGTTTCGAGGAATCCAATTTAACGATGCAAACCGAAATTAAAACAAAAAGTAAATCACGGTAAGCATTTTGTATTGGTCAAATGGAGTCTTAATTACTCAAAATTATTAAACGCTAACCATTGTACCTTTGAGATTTTGTTGTAATTTTTCTTATTCATTTGATCAAACGAATAATTCAACTCATGTGGTTAAAAAGTCCCTGTAGCATTTAAAAACTAAGCCAAACGTATAGTTTGAACGACCTTCATTCATCTTTCTTGTACCGATTGATCACCGATATGTAGTGTCAATTAATCAAATTCGTTCAAGTTCCGTTTTATTACCGTTCGGTTATAACTGACACACACTGCAATTGGAGCAATCTAAACAGCATTGATGGTACTTTTGTGAATTTATAACGAATGTCAGACGATTAAAGAAAATGGAAATGTGACAAGATTATATCTCTACACATTTTGTTTTGCTTCTTAATCGCATTGAATTTGCATATTTATGGAGTAAATTTGAAGAAAATAAAAAAAAGTTAATAAATCACCGGAAGTGTATTAAATTAGGTTTAGTTACAAATAGCGTTTGTTTTAATATTTATTTGTTTAAACCATTGTTGACATTTTTATTTAAAAAAAGAATTGAGGTAGCTAACAAAAAAATGAAGGGCGAATGTTAGCAACATTTGGAAAATTTTTAGACAACGTACAATTGTTTCAACCTGCAAGTTGCGACATACATAAATGTATAAACTAAATTTAAGAACGTTTTATGCAATGACAAGTCGAGTAAAATTTGCTGCGTTGTTAAGTTTGACGTCTGTCAAAAGAAATCGTAGAAGTGTCATAAAGATTTTATTGTTGACGTTATTTACTTAACGACTTGGTCTTCAATCAACAGTCTCCACAAGCCAGCTCGGTACCTAGCGAGATGTATCCAGCTTTGTACTCCAAGTTGATTGAGGTCCGGTTGCAGTTGTGTGCGCCACCTAAGTCGCGGCCTTCATCTCCTTCTACGTCCCTCGCGAATAGTGTCGAAGGCTTTCCGATCCGGGTCCGGAGCATTGGTGTCCATCCGCTCTAAATGACCGAGTCATCTGAGTCCCTGGAACTTGACTCTTCTGGCTAGGGCCATGTCGTTTTGCAACCCGTAAAGTTCGCTATTGTATCTTCTTCTCCATTCCCCATTAACCCATTTTTGCATCTTCTGTGTCAATTTTCACACGCTGTGTTCCTCCCATTATATCAATGTCATCGTCGTACGCGAGTAGTTGAACAGACTTTTGGAAGATAGTACCTCTGGTATTGACGGTGGAGTTTTGCACTCTTTTCAACCACGATGTTAGAGAAATCGCACCAAAAACATAAATGTAAAAAAAGAGCCAAGTTCTCCCGTACAAAAATTCTGCCTAACAAATCAGCCACGAAAAGTAATGAGATCTTAAAAGAACACCAAGTTCTAAGATTCAGCAAGTACTCGCAGCTGCATTGCAAATATTTTAAGTGGACTTACATCGAATCAACTATTAGTTTTGAAAGAAACTTGTAAACTAATATAAATTAGTTAATTTTTTTCCGAACTTTTTTAATAGTAGGTTACTAGGAGATAACCTGCCAAGTAAAAAAAAAATTAACAACCACGCCCACTCAGTTGAAAATCATAAATTTCATATTTTATTTGTTCTATTTTCCCCTTTTTGTAGTTGTATGTCAAATTTCATGATTCTACTGTACTCCAAAGTTCTCCACATAATTTAAAATAGTAATGTTAAAGTAGGCGGCTACCACGCCGCCTAAATGAAAATTTTTGATTTTTTTGTATGTACCACATTACACATGACCAATCATCATGCCAAATTTCAAGTTTCTAGGGGAACAGGAAGTGCTTCATAATTTTGATGATCTGTCAGTGAGTGAGTGAATCAGTGAGTGAGTGCGTCAGTCATTTACGGTTTTCGTGATTTTTGGAACATTGTATCTTATGCTAAATATCTTAAATTTACTGAGGTGTTCCTTCTTGACTAGTTTAACAAATAATTTTTAATTTGAAACTTTTGGCTTCTTTGGTATAGAAGTTAGAGGGGAGTGGACAATGCCCTAAGTTGTTTCCTGTAAATAAGGGTGTAATGCCAAAGTTGTTAGAGAACTTGGCACTTGAACTTGATCAGCTCGTCTGAATCCTTTTTTGACATCGAAAGATTGCGTAATTTCATTGCCAAACTTGATGGATCAGCGTGAGCTCTCCATCGTCATTTTGCACAAGCGAACGAGCTTGGCAGGGATGTCAAAACTTAACATAGCTTTATACAGTTCGTCTGTCATACGCGGCCTTAAAATCGATGAAAAGGTGGTGGGTATCGATTTGGAGTTCATAGATAAGGACCAATTAGATTGTTGACGAAAAGCTTCAGACGTTCACATATTACGGCAGAGAGGATCTTGTAAGCGATGTTAAGTAGGCTGATTTCTCTGCAGTTCAGAGGATCTACCTTTTTCAGGATCGGAAAAACAATGCTGAGGTTCCATTCATCGGGCGTGCATTCCTATGACCATATCTTCAAGATTATTTGGTGCACGCTCCTATCTAGATCGTCACCTGCAGCTTTGAAAAGATCAGCAGCTAGACATCTGCTCCAGCGGCTTTGTTTGATTTCAGCCGTGATATTGCCTTTTAACTTTCTTCTAGGTCGGGTTCATGGAATGGTTGGCTATCATCGTGTCTGATGAAAGAGAGATCCTTGACGGCGGAATTTTGTTCGTCGTCACCGTTATACAGAGAGGTGATTTTTCTAAATCCCTGCCATTGACTGCGATTCTACTATAATCTTCCCTTGTTTATCTCTGCAGACATCGGAGGCCTGGCAACATTGCCAGAAAGCAGTAAGAGATGCGCCTCTAGTGCGCTAGGTTTCACACAGCCACCAAAAGGAAACGCTTGTTTGGCGGAGATTGGAGACAAGCCCATGCAGCCAAACAGGAGACAAGCAGGTCGTGAGCTCTACGAGCAAAAAAGGAGAGAGGAACTCCGGCTTGTTAGGAGAAAAAAGTAGGAGCTCAAGGTCATCGAGCAAGAATCGACCACTGGTCTTCGTTACTTGATGTTGGTGACAAAGGACTTCTTAAGAGGTTACTTTTCACTCGATCAGAGAAGGATCTGGCGATCCCTTGCGATGGTAGCCGTCTGCCGTACCTTGGCTACGACAAGGTAGTGGTAACAGAAAAATAATATTTGCTGTATCTGGAGGGTAAAACTTACTTATTTACATAGCTCAGTCCCTAACTAGATGTATCCATATTTTCTTGGATGGTTCGGAACTATCTTTTCTTTATTTGGCCGGGCATTCACCCCAACGCAAGACCCCCAACGTTGAGGAACATCTGGGGAGTTCTTCCGATGCCACCTGTTGCAGAAAAGGAGACAAACCCTAGTGGACGCATACCCCATCCCCACCTTCTCCTTACTAGAACGTAAATGCTGAAACACAAACAAGCTTCAGTTTCGTCTTCGTCTGCGTTACGATGGACCCGCTTCGCGTTTGCTTAAAATGACAGTTCTCTCTCCATCATCAACATCCCTCCAAAAACAAATGAATTTTATTTGTGTACTTTTTGTCAACAGCTGCTGAGCTATCAGACAACGCAAATGTTCAGCATATTTGAACTAGAGCTTCCGTTGGGAGTCACGTAACGTAACTTTCCGTACGAAATGTGAGGTCGAAGCTTCAGTGTGACAGTATGCATTGAATTCCTACGGCTGAACTCGTAAACATCAGAAGAAGCCGAAGCTAAAGAAAATGTGTACCTATGTGTTTCAGCCTTAAGTTAGCTCCTGAACCATTTCCACTCTGAGGGCTGAGGCCACCTATGCGATGATATGAGACAATTAAAATCTGTGTCTTCTCCTCTGTGCCACGTATAGGTTTATGTTATGTGTTCTTCCTTTCTATGTGTCTCTCTGTCTCTCTCTGTGGTATAAGTGTCTTGTTCTGTCCCAGCCGATGGCCTCGATCGCCATCGCCAGTGTGAAATGTCAATGTCAATGTCAAATAATTTCGCATTTAAAGGAGAATGGGCAAATTGGTCCACCTAGCGTCCACGAATGAGATATACATCGTTGGAAAGCTTAGTTTTAGTACATCATTTTATTATATGGGCACAAATCTGTAAACCATGGGGTTCCAGCAGTACATGGCAACGAAGATTGCAATTAATGAAAAAATTAATTTAAATATTTTTCCGTTAAAATTATCAAACGGATTACTTTTGGTGACTTTTATGCAGTCCGATATTAAGGAGCTTTTATACTTATGTTCGTCAACAGGAATATCATGATTCTTGATGATACTATCACCAAACAGTACCAAAATTATGCGTTGGAATCGGATAAGGCTATAGTCGATAATTAATAATCAAAATCGACGATTTATAGAGCGAAAATGTCGTTTTTTACTTTCAACTATCGACTTTCGCATTAGCCGATTCCATTGTTGCTTTCTTTATTTGATCCGTAGTAACCAAAGCACTAGCTTTCACTCGCTTTTCTTCGCCGGAAGTTTTCACGATATTTTTTCATTCATTCACTAATTGTTTTTGGCTTGCGACACTCAAAATGGAAGAAAACAGACGCGAGTTTTGTGTTGTATGTGACCATTCTGTATTGCGACAGCGACGACATTTAGTAACTCGAACCTTACTGCGATCAAGACCTTTTGTTTGGGAATACATAAGGCAACATTCTTTTTATCCTCTCGAGGTAAGACATACATTTAGAAATTCAAAAATTGTTCGGGTCTTCACTCTTTGCTGTCCTCTGCCGTACAGATTGCCATCGATCAAGATGACTTCATGTGTCATAGTTGTTGGCAAATGAAGCTGACAATATACCTGCGAATTTGCCTATTCCTCCAGTTTTACCAAATCCTCCACGCCTTGCGAGGGCATCTAATACTGCAAGACACTGCATTTTCGGGGGCTGTTTAAATGAGACACGACTTCGAATTCCGAACAGCATAAAAGTTAACATGCTATCCTCTCATAACTTTTACATACCACCTAGCGCTCGAGTTTGTAATGAACATATAATATGTCAAGGCGTGTTCATACCACCAGCTTTCAATATGAATAACGTTATTCTTGATGATACTATCATGTAATATAATAAAATTCTACTTTGTTTATTCGATTTCGCAAAGTGTTTTTCATATTTTTTGGTCGCTTATTTTACCCATCTCCCATTGTTCTCGACAAAAAAAATATTCAAATGTTGATATACTCCATAGTATTAAGTTGTTATCATAGGTGGGGTTTCTGTTCACTAGGTGGACCAGCTCCCATATATTTTTGCCCATTCTCTTTTTGTTTAGCCATTTTATCCAACCGATTGAAGGCTTCTTACCGTGAGACCAAGAATCAAAGAAATTCTCCTCGTTTACATCGTTCAAATGGCCTACTCAATTTTTATTACTCTTTGACAATCAACTTGATTTCTTAGAACTCTAAAGCAATAAATTGAAGCAAACAAAAATCAGCTAATCCCGCGATAACTTGGCTTATGCAGAATCCTCTCAATACCTAAATAAAACCTGGGAGACTGGCCAAATGTATTATAGACTGTTTTGGCGGAGCTATAATGAATGTCTTATGTGAATACATTTATGCTTTTTTTCATCTTATTTGACCGTCAAAAATGCGCAATCGTCGTTAATCGTCATCTGAAAAATAATTATGCTTCTTCTCATCGCAGACACTCTTTGGAAAGGTAGACATAATAAGGTTGTGCATGCTTTTGTGCAAAAATAAAGAAAAGGTAAATTTTTGCAAATGGGTCTGGCATCTGTCGAATGTTAATGTTTGCAAATTTTGGGTATAAAACCGACAACATTCGGGTTTAGGTCATTAAAACCTCACAAAGCTCTCAGGGAACAACATCTCAAATTCGATTATCTAACCGCGAGTCCATTTACTTCGTCAGAATGTTTATTTTTGTAAGTTTTCGCATCATTTTCCTGGAATTCTATGTCCCTGAATGACACAAGGGATTAAGTGATAAATTTGTGCAAATAAAACGACCATAGAAATTAGATTGAAACTTTTATTTGACTGTTTTTTTTTTTACAGTTCATGGTAACCGGCATTTTAGCTGGCAGTTATTATTCAGCTGCGAATCCTATTGACGCTTCTGCCCAAATTACAAGCCACGAGAGTGAAGCCAATCCTGATGGCAGTTACAATTATCATTTTGAAACTTCGAATGGAATTGCTGCTCAAGAATCTGGAGTCGCAGGCAACACTGTCAGCGGGTCATCGCAATACTATGATCCCGAAGGCAAGCTGGTTTCACTGACCTACACGGCCAATGAATATGGTTTCCAGCCACAGGGCGACCATTTGCCAACTCCTCCACCAATTCCGGATTATATTCAGCGTGCCTTGGAATACATTCGTTCGCATCCTCCTCACGAAGATCAGAGCAAATACCAGCATCATTATGAACACGATCAGCATCAATCGCAATATCAGCATGAGGAACAACATCAGCAACAGAATCAACATCAACAACATCAGCATCAACAACATCAACAGCATCAGCAACATCAACAGCATCAGTATCAACATCAGCACGAACACCAGCAACAACAACTGCACCAGCAGCACTATGAGGAACCGATTTACCATCAGAGACGATTCTAAGACTAGACTTGGACTCATTTTGGATATTTTACATTTTTTTTTTAAATCCTTGTTAGGTTTTCTTTGTTTGTTAAAAATTAAATACACTTTTATTTCTCTGAAGAAAAACGAATCGGTATTAAATTAAGCTTCGAAGTGTTGAAGGGACAATTAAGCTTCGAAGTGTTGAAGGGACAATTTCTAACTAAGGCTTGGGTCTTGTTTCTGAATATTTTAAAATTCATTCATCTTCTTGGTTTCTTCCGTTATGTCTTTATGGCTCTATGGTTTTATGGTTACTTGGTTTTTTGGCTTTTTGGGATCTGTGCCATTTTGACTTTTATTACTGAAACACAAACACGCCTAGCTATGATGCGTTCGTTTCGAATTTGCTATAAATGACATTTCTCCCTCCGTCATCATCATCTCTCCAAAAACAAATGAATTTCGTTTGTGTACCTTTTTTAAGCGGTTGAGCTGTCAAACAAAGCAAATGTTCAGCATATTTGAACTAGAGCTTCCGTTTGGAGTCAAGTAACGTTACTTTCCGTACGAAACGTGAGGTCGAAGCTTCATTGTGAAAGCATATGCTTTGAAATCGTATGTTAAGCCATACGTAAACTTCATGCGAAGCCAAAGCTAAGGCGTGTTTGTGTTTTAGCCATTAGGCTTTTGGACTTGTTGCCCTTGTTGGCATATATTTAAGTTGTTAGTTATTTTGATTCTTGGTATTTTAAAAGTCTACCTTCTCATTTTTTACCCACTCCTATGTCGACCTAGAAGAAATGAAAACCGCAATATTACGGCTGAAATCCAACAAAGCCGCAGGAGCTCTAGCTGCCGAGCTGTTCAAAGC
>CAKKXW010000001.1:94364000-94443883 GCA_920937365.1 Sphaerophoria rueppellii
AATATAAAGAAAATAAGATTCCCCTTACAAATTTTAAAGCTTCACGAGTCAAACTGAAAATCCTCAGTCACTACGAGGAGATACACACCAAGGAAATTATCGCATTTCCAAGTGGCTTAAAATTCAGCACCAATTTCAAGAATCATTCTCTTACCGGTCACAAACCCTTCCAATCGAATTGGCTATACTGCAATCTGTAAACACTCCTATTTCAACTGCAACTGCGTGGCGACTTGCAGGCTGCCAAAGATGGCCAAAACAGTCAGCGTCTTCTCGAGGACATGGACATGGTTTTGGAGGATAAGTTGGCCACTGCCCATGAGCATAATGATTGTCGAACGTCAGTCCGCAGGAACGGCAAATGGAAGTTACTCTGCATGAGAAGAAATTGACGCAGCGGTGAATGGAGCTGACTGAGGAGAAAATTGCGAAGATCACAGGAGAAAAGGACAATTTGGAGAGGAATCTCAATGACGCTCCCGCAGAGGTCAAGCATAAGGAAACCAAAATCAATGATGGTGGACGAAATCGGCATACATATTTGAATTCATTGTTTTTATGTTTGTATGTCAGCAATAAAAAATGTTTAATTAGTTTCGGAGAATAAAGACTTCTTTCGTTTATTTATATAAAATCACGAACTAGATATTGGTATTTAGAGTTTTTCACTGAATCTGGGAGCCGCAATTAGGAGAATATAAGGAGCTGGCTTACTTGGAACAGCTTGAAGATTTCTTTATGGAGGGTGGTCTTCAGTCTCTTTCTCTTTCTCTTTTTCTTGCTGTGGGTTGTTCAAAAATAAATAAATATTTTCTCATCTCAATTGGCTTTAAATTCCAACTATTTCTAACTATTTCAACTATGACACATCAACCATTTTCTTTTTTACATAAAAACTATAGTCAACTATCGTCAGCGCAAAAACGCACTTCTGGTATTGACGGTGGAGTTTTGCACTCTTTTCAACCACGATGTTAAAGAAATCACACCAAAAACATAAATGTAAAAAAAAAGAGCCAAGTTCTCCCGTACAAAAATTCTGCCTAACAAATCAGCCACGAAAAGTAACACCAAGTTCTAAGATTCAGCAAGTACTCGCAGGTGCATTGCAAATTTTTTAAGTGGACTTATATTGAATCAACTATTAGTTTTTAAAGAAACTTGTTAACTAATGTAAATTAGTTAATTTTTTTACTTAGCAAGTTTTCCGAACTTTTTTAATAGTAGGTTACTAGGAGATAACCTGCCAAGTAAAAACAATTAACAACCACGCCCACTCAGTTGAAAATCATAAATTTCATATTTTATTTGTTCTATTTCACGTTGTAGTTGTATGTCTAATTTCATGATTCTACTGTACTCCAAAGTGCTCCACATAATTAAAAATAGTAATGTTAAAGTAGGCGGCTACCACGCCGCCGCCTAATTGAAAAATTTTCGATTTTTTCCTTTGTATGTACCACATGACCTATCACTGTGCCAAATTTCAAGTTTCTGGGGCAACCGGAAGTGCTTCATAATTTTGATGATCTGTCAGTGAGTGAATCAGTGCATCAGTCAGTCAGTTACGGTTTTCGTGATTTTTGGAACATTGTATCTTAGAAAATACTTATGCTAAATATCTTAAATTTACTGAGGTGCTCCTTCTTGACTATAGTTTAACAAATAATGTGAGTTTGAAACTTTTGGCTTCTTTGGTATAGAAGTTAGAGGGGAGTGGACAATGCCCTAAGTTGTTTCCTGTAAATAAGGGTGTAATGCCAAAGTTGTTAGAGAACTTGGCACTTGAACTTGATCAGCTCGTCTGAATCCTTTTTTGACATCGAAAGATTGCGTAATTTCATTGCCAAACTTGATGGATCAGCGTGAGCTCTTCATCGTCATTTTGCACAAGCGAACGAGCTTGGCAGTGATGTCAAAACTTAACATAGCTTTATACAGTTCGTCTGTCATACGCGGCCTTAAAATCGATGAAAAGGTGGTGGGTATCGATTTGGAGTTCATAGATAAGGACCAATTAGATTGTTGACGAAAAGCTTCAGACGTTCACATATTACGGCAGAGAGGATCTTGTAAGCGATGTTAAGTAGGCTGATTTCTCTGCAGTTCAGAGTATCTACCTTTTTCAGGATCGGAAAAACAATGCTGAGGTTCCATTCATCGGGCGTGCATTCCTATGACCATATCTTCAAGATTATTTGGTGCACGCTCCTATCTAGATCGTCACCTGCAGCTTTGAAAAGATCAGCAGCTAGACATCTGCTCCAGCGGCTTTGTTTGATTTCAGCCGTGATATTGCCTTTTAACTTTCTTCTAGGTCGGGTTCATGGAATGGTTGGCTATCATCGTGTCTGATGAAAGAGAGATCCTTGACGGCGGAATTTTGTTCGTCGTCACCGTTATACAGAGAGGTGATTTTTCTAAATCCCTGCCATTGACTGCGATTCTACTATAATCTTCCCTTGTTTATCTCTGCAGACATCGGAGGCCTGGCAACATTGCCAGAAAGCAGTAAGAGATGCGCCTCTAGTGCGCTAGGTTTCACACAGCCACCAAAAGGAAACGCTTGTTTGGCGGAGATTGCAGACAAGCCCATGCAGCCAAACAGGAGACAAGCAGGTCGTGAGCTCTACGAGCAAAAAAGGAGAGAGGAACGCCGGCTTGTTAGGAGAAAAAAGTAGGAGCTCAAGGTCATCGAGCAAGAATCGACCACTGGTCTTCGATACTTGATGTTGGTGACAAAGGACTTCTTAAGAGGTTACTTGTCACTCGATCAGAGAAGGATCTGGCGATCCCTTGCGATGGTATCCGTCTGCCGTACCTTGGCTACGACAAGGTAGTGGTAACAGAAAAATAATATTTGCTGTATCTGGAGGGTAAAACTTACTTATTTACATAGCTCAGTCCCTAACTAGATGTATCCATATTTTCTTGGATGGTTCGGAACTATCTTTTCTTTATTTGGCCGGGCATTCACCCCAACGCAAGACCCCCAACGTTGAGGAACATCTGGGGAGTTCTTCCGATGCCACCTGTTGCAGAAAAGGAGACAAACCCTAGTGGACGCATACCCCATCCCCCACCTTCTCCTTACTACAACGTAAATGCTGAAACACAAACAAGCTTCAGTTTCGTCTTCGTCTGCGTTACGATGGACCCGCTTCGCGTTTGCTTAAAATGACAGTTCTCTCTCCATCATCAACATCCCTCCAAAAACAAATGAATTTTATTTGTGTACTTTTTGTCAACAGCTGCTGAGCTATCAGACAACGCAAATGTTCAGCATATTTGAACTAGAGCTTCCGTTGGGAGTCACGTAACGTAACTTTCCGTACGAAATGTGAGGTTGAAGCTTCAGTGTGACAGTATGCATTGAATTCCTACGGCTGAACTCGTTAACATCAGAAGAAGCCGAAGCTAAAGAAAATGTGTACCTATGTGTTTCAGCCTTAAGTCAGCTCCTGAACCATTTCCACTCTGAGGGCTGAGGCCACCTATGCGATGATATGAGACAATTAAAATCTGTGTCTTCTCCTCTGTGCCACGTATAGGTTTATGTTATGTGTTCTTCCTTTCTATGTGTCTCTCTGTCTCTCTCTGTGGTATAAGTGTCTTGTTCTGTCCCAGCCGATGGCCTCGATCGCCATCGCCAGTGCTGCTATGTGTCTGTAGTTCGTTACATTCATGTGCTAAGTACTGTGAAATGTCAATGTCAATGTCAAATAATTTCGCATTTAAATTTTGTTTAGCCATTTTATCCAACCGATTGAAGGCTTTCTTACCGTGAGACCAAGAATCAAAGAAATTCTCCTCGTTTACATCGTTCAAATGGCCTACTCAATTTGTATTACTCTTTGACAATTAACTTGATTTCTTAGAACTCTAAAGCAATAAATTGAAGCAAACAAAAATCAGCTAATCCCGCGATAACTTGGCTTATGCTGAATCCTCTCAATACCTAAATAAAACCTGGGAGACTGGCCAAATGTATTATAGACTGTTTTGGCGGAGCTACAATGAATGTCTTATGTGAATACATTTATGCTTTTTTTTTCATCTTATTTGACCGTCAAAAATGCCCAATCGTCACCATCGTCTTCGTCGTTAATCGTCATCTGAGAAATAATTATGCTTCTTCTCATCGCAGACACTCTTTGGAAAGGTAGACATAATAAGGTTGTGCATGCGTTTGTGCAAAAATAAAGAAAAGGTAAATTTTTGCAAATGGGTCTGGCATCTGTCGAATGTTAATGTTTGCAATTTTTGGGTATAAAACCGACAACATTCGGGTTTAGGTCATTAAAACCTCACAAAGCTCTCAGGGAACAACATCTCAAATTCGATTATCTAACCGCGAGTCCTTTTACTTCGTCAGAATGTTTATTTTTGTAAGTTTTCGCTTCGTTTTCCTGGAATTCTATGTCCCTGAATGACACAAGGGATTAAGTGATAAATTTGTGCAAAAAAAAAAACGACCATACCAATTAGATTGAAACTTTTATTTGACTGTTTTTTTTTTTACAGTTCATGGTAACGGGCATTCTAGCTGGCAGTTATTATTCAGCTGCGAATCCCATTGACGCTTCTGCCCAAATTACAAGCCACGAGAGTGAAGCCAATCCTGATGGCAGTTACAATTATCATTTTGAAACTTCGAATGGAATTTCTGCTCAAGAATCTGGAGTCGCAGGCAACACTGTCAGCGGGTCATCGCAATACTACGATCCCGAAGGCAAGCTGGTTTCACTGACCTACACGGCTGATGAATATGGTTTCCAGCCACAGGGCGACCATTTGCCAACTCCTCCACCAATTCCGGATTATATTCAGCGTGCCTTGGAATACATTCGTTCGCATCCTCCTCACGAAGATCAGAGCAAATACCAGCATCATTATGAACACGATCAGCATCAATCGCAATATCAGCATGAGGAACAACATCAGCAACAGAATCAACATCAACAACATCAGCATCAACAACATCAACAGCATCAGCAACATCAACAGCATCAGTATCAACATCAGCACGAACATCAGCAACAACAACTGCACCAGCAGCACTATGAGGAACCGATTTACCATCAGAGACGATTCTAAGACTAGACTTGGACTCATTTTGGATATTTTACATTTTTTTTTAAATTCTTGTTAGGTTTTCTTTGTATGTTAAAAATTAAATACACTTTTATTTCTCTGAAGAAAAACGAATCGGTATTAAATTAAGCTTCTAAGTGTTGAAGGGACAATAATTAAGCTTCGTAGTGTTGAAGGGACAATTTCTAACTATCGCTTGGGTCTTGTTTCTGAATATTTCAAAATTCATTCACCTTCTTGGTTTCTTCCGTTATGTCTTTATGGCTCTTTGGTTTTATGGTTACTTGGTTTTTTGGCTTTTTGGGATCTGTGCCATTTTGACTTTTATGACTGAAACACAAACACGCCTTAGCTTCGTCTTCGCGCTATGATGCGTTCGCTTCGAATTTGCTATAAATGACATTTCTCCCTCCGTCATCATCACTCTAAAAACAAATGAATTTCGTTTATGAACCTTTTTTAAGCGGTTGAGCTGTCAAACAAAGCAAATGTTCAGCATATTTGAACTAGAGCTTCCGTTTGGAGTCAAGTAACGTTACTTTCCGTACGAAACGTGAGGTCGAAGCTTCATTGTGAAAGCATATGCTTTGAAATCGTATGTTAAGCCATACGCAAACTTCAGGCGAAGCCAAAGCTAAAGCGTGTTTGTGTTCGGCTTTTGGACGTGTTGGCATATATTTAAGTTGTTAGTTATTTTGATTCTTGGTATTTTAAAAGTCTCCCTTCTCATTTTTTACCCACTCCTATGTCGACCTAGAAGAAATGAAAACCGCAATATTACGGCTGAAATCCAACAAAGCCGCAGGAGCTCTAGCTACCGAGCTGTTCAAAGCAGCAGGCGACGAGCACCAAATTATCTGTAAGATATAGTCAGAGGAATGCATACCCGATGAATAGAGGAATCAGTCTACTTAACATCGCCTACAAGATCCTCTCTGTCGTAATTTGTGAATGTCTGAAGCCTTTCGTCAACAATCTGATTGATCCTTATCAATGTGACTTCAGGCCAGGAATGTCTACCATCGACCAAATTTTCACGTTGCGGCAGATCCTGGGAAAGACTTATGAACTCCAAATTGATACCCACCACCTTTCATCGATTTTATGGCCGCGTATGTCAGCATCTGCAGAGACAAACTGTATAAAGCTATGTCTAGTTTTGGCATCCTTGCCAAGCTCGTTTGCTTGTGCAAAATGACGGTTGAGAACTCACGCTGCTCCATCAAGGTTGGCAACGAGCTTACGGAATCTTTCGACGTCAAAAAAGGATTCAGACAAGGCGATGCACTGTCGTGAGATTTCTGTAACATCGTTCTTGAGAAGATGGTGCAGAACTCCACCGTCAACACCAGAGGCACTATCTTCCAAAAATCTGTTCAACTTCTCGCGTACGCCGATGATATTGATATAATGGGAAGAACACAGCGTGATGTCAATGGCATCTTTGTGAGAATTGAGACAGAAGCGGCAAAAATGAGCTTACCGGTAAATGAGGGAAAAACAAAGTATGTGTCTTCGAGGAAGGACACCCAAGACCGACGGCTCGAACAGAACGTCATAATAGACGCATACAACTTCGAGGTAGAAGAGGAGTTTGTCTACCTAGGCTCCGCTATAAACACGGGCAATAACACCAGCTCTGAGATCAGACGAAGAATAACTCTTGCTAATCGCTATTTCTTTGGGCTAAGAAAGCAATTGAGTGGAAAAGCCCTCTCTCGAGCAACTAAGGTAATGTTGTACAACACACTCATCATCCCAGACCTGCTTTATGGTGCAGAAGCATGGATCTTGACAAAATCGGATGAAAGTGCCTTAGGCTGTTTCGAGAGGAAGGTTCTTCGTGTCATCTTTGGCCCCGTGTGCATTGAAGGCGAATCGCGAAGAAGATATAACAGCGAACTTTAGGGGTTGTACAACGACATGGACCTAGCCAGAAGGGTTAAGGTCCAGAGATTCAGATGGCTCGGTCATTTAGAGCGGATGGACACCAATTTTCCCGGCCCGGAAAAGCCTTCGACACTATTCCCGAGGGACATAGAAGGAAAGGAAGACCGCGACTCAGGTGGCGCACTCAAGTGGAAGAGGACCTCAATCAACTTGGAATGCAAAACTGGAGACAGCTAGCTAGGGACTGAGCTGGCTGGCGCAGACTGTTGATTGAGGCCCAAGTCCACAACGGACTGTTGCACCACCTTAAGTAAGTATGTGTCGAAAATGTTGCAAAAAGATTAAAGAATCACAATCTATTCTTGATTGTATTAAAAAGTTATCGCCTAACGCCTTATAAGTAGATAGCCCATATTCAACTTATAACAAGGATGATGATCTGATGCATACGATTTAACAGAAAACTCCCTTGTTGAACGCTCTGTAAATGTTTATGTAGCGTTTTTGCTTTTCTCCTCTGAAACGTTTGCAAATCCGTTTACCTTCAGCTTCGAGAATAGTTGCCAATTCATGATGGTCTCAGTCTCAGGTTCATGTTTGATGGGTCTCACTATTAAAATGCTAAACAACCGAGGTTGATTTTTTTCTTTCGTCAGTCCATTGGAATATCACATTTCATTTGTCATCGAGTTTCGATACGATTCAACGATGCACCTTCAAATTAATATTGTCTATTCAAACTGTACCACAACTACAAATTGTCACCTAGATGGCACTGCAAAACATATAACATCCCTGTTAAACAATGGCGTACGAAAAAATTCAAAAAAAAAACTTCAACGTCAAAATCAAAACAAAAACGTCAATTTTTTATAAAAGGAATGGAAGAATGCGGGACGGCATTACTAATCTCTCTGCACAAAGTACTTTAAATTGTTTTATTATTTGATTATAAATTTCTATTGAAAGAAGTGTTTTACGAAAATTCAAGAACTCGCAATTGCAATTTAAATATTATCAAAATTGAATGCAAGAATATTTTAACTTCTAGACAAAGGAAACGTGTGACAAAATTCAATCGCGCGTGCTATTTTTTCTCGTTAAAACAAGAACCGTGTTAAAAAAAATCCAAACGAAAGAAAAAAAAACTTTGTGCTTCTCCATTCATCTAGATTCGTACAAAAGAAAAAACGTCGGCGACAAATTCCAGCAACCATTCATCACGAATAAATTGTGTTTTCTTGTTAAACAAAAAAAAATCTAGACTACGGACTACGTACGCAAAGCAAGGAAGCAATAAAACACCATCGGAGAATTTACACAGGTCAGCGTTTTGTATTTATTTTATTTCGCAATTCATAGAATATATTCGAATGGTTGAAAAAAAAGAACCTCGTTAATCGAATAAATTGATTTGGTTTGGCATTCGAGATTGTTTTTCGTGTGCAACGACGACGACAACGACAATTATGGGTGTTCCAGAACGCAGAAGAAAGACACAGAAACAAAAAGAAATGGAAAAAATTGTGTTTGCTCAACAATTAACGTCTTATCTTTTTTATAAACGTTTATTTTCGTCTCGACAAACTGCAGGCAGGTTTTGAAAACCTCTAATGTACTAAATCCTAACCACAAAAAAAAAAAAATCCTATAAATCATCGAAAGAACAAAGTTGCTTCGTGCCTTCTTCTTCCAAATCTGACTAAAAAAGAACGAACTAAAAATCGTTGAAACGTGTGAAGTGGACGAACTGGCTTCTTCACCTTATCACCTTGCTTTTGCTTGTTTTTGTTGCTTAATTTTTTTTTTTTTGTATTCTGTTTCAGTTATATCAATATGCAAATTAATTTGTGGTCGACTGCTAACTCTGAAGTCGCTGTCGACGTTGACGTCGAGAAGCTCCAAAAAGCAGCAGCGTTAGCGTTAATTTGTGTCTTCTGTCAGAATCTGCGTCGTGTCGACACTGGGGTGTTTTTGTCTCCAGCGAGACTGAAGGTTGTCCAGAGGCAGAGAAAACAAAACAAACAAAAATCATCTGAAAACAATTTTCACTTGATTTGATTTTGGTTTTATCTCTTTTTGGATTGAATTAATTTATTTTTCATTGTCGCTGTTGTCGTTTTGATCAATGCACGTGCCAAGTGATTGTTGTTGTCATAAGCTTCTCTATTGATTAACAATCGGAGTTCTCTCGTCATTGTTCGTTGGTTTGTACATTTTAAAGCCCAAGCCAAATGACAGTCACATGACTCATCCTTCGCCTATCATCATCCAAACACAATTTTAAACAGATAAAACTTGAAAAAGGTATGCGCAAGGAATTCCAAACCAAATTCATGTTCAAGGAATTGAACACCATTGTCGCCCCCATCAGCCAGCTATTTACAAACAATTTCTTGTGGGCCTTTGTCCTTTCTGGGTATGCCTCCTGATGTGCTTATGTTTTTGTTAAATCCTAAATTAACTTAACCGAACCAGAAGTTAGTCCACCTACAGACAACGCACGCCCTCGCCCTCTCTCTCTCTCTCTTGTGGTATGTTCTTGGAATCTATTTGAAAATTATTATTGCGTATTTTTGTTTGGGATGAAATTTGTTTACAGTCGATAGAGTTTTGTGTTTGTGTCGTAAAAAGAAAAGGGAATTACTTGTGCGAGTCTACTCTCACATTGAGCTGTGATGGAAGTGAATGAATAGTGCGTGTGGCTTTATTGGTTTGGTTCATTCAAATTTGTATGTAATTCAAGATGTTTTACTAGAAATTATGTCGATGAATGAAATGGCTACCCACGCTGCTGGTGGATAACATTTTTGTGAAAAGTTAGCTCAGAGGCAATTGGAGGAGGAGAAGAAGTTGGAAGCTAATTTTGGAACAAATTATGCTGACCAATGATTCGGAAGATAAGGAGAGTTTAATTTCAAAAACGTAATTTAAGAGAAAAAAAATGCGACTACTTTTCTTGACCTCGTCTTAACCGAACACAAAAGATATAATAATAGGGTGGCACGACAGCTGCGGAAAACCAAGGCCACAGTGGCTTACCCTCATCAACAATTTCTTGAGTGCGTGGACCAAATTGACCGGAGCTATGTTTTATGCCTATTCCGAATGACTGAGTTAAGAAGCACTTTTTCGTGATATTTGATACTCTTGGAAGCTTTGTCAGTAATTCGCAAGAGGCAGTAGCCATTTAAGATGAAATAGAAACTTTTTTAGTTACGAGAGGATTCGGACCTACTGGTCAATGCACATAGACATAACCATTACTTACTTACTTAAGGTGGCGGTACAGTCCGTTGTGGACTTGGGCCTCAATCAACATTCTCCGCCAGCCAGCTCGGTTCCTACCATTCCAAGTTGATTCAGGTCATCTTTCACTTGAGTGGCCCACCTGAGTCGCGGTCTTCCTCTCCTCCTACGTCCCTCGGGAATAGTGTCGAAGGCTTTCCGGGGCGGAGCATTGGTGTCCATCCGCTCTAAATGGCCAATTGAATCTCTGGACCTTGACCCTTCTGGCTAGGTCCATGTCGTTGTACAACCCGTAAAGTTCGCTGTTATATCTTCTTCGCCATTCCCCTTCAATACACACGGGACCAAAGATGACCCGAAGAACTTTCCTCTCGAAACAGCCTGAGGCACTTTCATCCGATTTTGTCAAAGTCCATGTTTCTGCACCATACAGCAGGACTGGGATGATGAGTGTGTTGTACAATTTTACCTTAGTTGCTCGAGAGAGGGCTTTTCCACTCAATTGCTTTCTTAACCCAAAGAAACAGCGATTAGCAGGAGTTATTCTTCGTCTGATCTGGACGCTGGTGTTATTACCCGTGTTTAAGAGGAGCCTAGGTAGACAAACTCCTCTACTACCTCGAAGTTGTATCCGTCTATTGTGACGTTCTGTCCGAACCGTTACGCCATTATGTCACTAAAAAAGAGATACTGTTGGTGTTCTGAAAATAGTCGTACAACTTGGTGGATAGACCTCCAAAATCTAGCAGTCCTATTCATGGTTTGGTGAAGATTGTTGACCAGCTATTTTTAACGTTCATAACGAACCATTCTGGAAGAAATGGAAACATAAGCTGAATCTTTCCCTTCGCATGAACTTCTTACTTAACCACTGTGTGGTTATCACCAAGCACAGGACATTTCGGAAAGACAAGAATTCTAGAATTGTAAGCACAAGTCCTAATCTAGACAAATTCGTACCACTTAAACGGCTTTGAGGCTCGGCAGTAAGCTGGACGGATTAACGACCTTTAAACAATTAAATGAAATGACGCCTATTCTCTGATAACAATACGCCATTAACGAAAACCAGACAAGGAACTGTAAAAAGACTCCGCGCTATTTATTTTAAGGCAGATATAACTGGATTCCAAGAAATTTTATAAGTCGAATCAGGTATAACGAGAAGAAATGATTGTTAAATTTTGTTCAACGGCAAGTCATCGATATTTAACAGTTACGTTATCGCCTGGCTGTATTCCGCAGTAAGACCACAGTGGGAAAGGAAAATGTAGATTATTTCTTAAGAGCAGCCTCGAGCAAATCACAACAGACTAGTGGATGAGTCAAGAGATAGAAACTTGGAACGTGGCGATCTCCAGATGTACAAAGCAGCAAACAAATTAAGCGTGTTCTAATTGGCGTAAAGAATGCGTCATTTTAAATCCTATGTGTGCAGTCTTCAAGAAATCAAGAGTCTACTGCTACGAATTCTACTTCTTACTTTACTTAACCGGCTCCCAATCCATGAAGGATCTCAGCCTGAGATAAAGCAGTTTTACATCGGAAACGGTCCCTCGCATGCATTATCCAGTCGTTGAAACCAAGCGCTCTAGCATCCGCAGTTTCAGTTTCAGTTTCAGTTTCAGTTTCTTTATTTAATATAATTAGAGCTGTACATTAAGAACTTAATCTTTTATAGTACAAATATTTACATGTGTTTACATTTTAATGATAATATAAAAACTATAACAATAACAAAAAAAAAAAGAGCTCAAAAATAGCAGTTATAACCAAAAATAAGTTAAAAAATTTAATATGTATATAATTCAAATTATAAAACAAACTTTTAAAATAAAAAAATGCAAAAAGAAAAATCATATTTTATATTAAATACTAAAGCTGCGTAGAAAAGTGTTTCATTATTTCTTTTCGAAAATTCTCAATATTTATTATTTTTCTAATTGTAAGGGGTAAACTATTCCATAGTTTAACAGCATGAATGAAAAACAATCGGGAAGAAATTAAATATCTGAAGTTAGGCAGAAGAAGGCTTTGAGATCTCAATGATCGCGGGAAATTCAAATTATTGTATAAATAAAAAGGTGATCTGGTTTGCATAATGGAATGGAGAAAAATACAGTTTCGAGCCTTGGTATAATTTGACAGTGAGCATCCGATAATGTTAGTGGTGTATGCTGATATGTGTTCATGTCGTCGGATTCCATACACATAGCGCACTGCATCATTAAAAGCAACTTCAAGTTTGTGACTCGATAACGAGTCAAGTTTACTATAAACAACTTCTGAATAAGTAATGATAGGTAAAATTAAAGTTATAACTAACATTCGCCGTGTATCAACAGGAGTAAAGCTTGCAGCTACCCAAAGCTTTCTCAAGCAACCATATATTTTACCAATAACAGAATTTATGTGGTTACTACAAGATAATTTTTCATTAATATGAATTCCCAGACTCTTCACTGAATCAACAAAAGAAAGTTTTGTACTAGACAGCATAATATCATCTAACACATTTTTGTTGAAGTTTTTGTGCGAAATTGCAATGACTTGTGACTTTTTAGCATTTAAAAGAAGACCATTTCTGACTGACCATTCATTAATTCTATTTATGTCTTCATTTAAAAGAGAAACAAGTTCAGTTAGGGATGTAAAAGGTCGGGCAATGTGTAGCTGCACGTCATCAGCATACATATGGACAAAGGAATGCAAGCATTCTTTTGGTAGGTCATTTATAAAAATGCAGAAAAGGATGGGTCCTAAAATTGATCCCTGTGGTACTCCCTGTCTGATGTATTTTTGAGATGAAGATGTGTCCTTAAATACAACTCTCTGCGATCTTTTGTATAAGTAACTCTCAATCAACTTAGTTGCGTTATGATCAAAGTTAAAAAAATTCTTAAGTTTCCAACAAAGAACATTGTGGTCAACTTTATCAAACGCTTTCGAGAAATCAAGCAAACAGAGTAAGGACAAATGACCTTTGTCATAATCTTGACGAATTTCCTCAAGAACGTTTACCATCGCAGTTGAACAACTGTGTTTTGATCGAAACCCTGATTGCTTGCAAAAAAGAAGATCATTCGTTTCAACATAGTTTTTTACTTGGTTACTTGGTCCTTGTACCGGAGGTTCGGTCTTCTTTTTCATCACGAAGCTTGGGGCTGGGAAGAATAGACTTTGTTGTCGTCCATTCGCTCGACGTGGCCGAGCCAATGAAGTCGTCTTTTCTTGATTTTCTGGACTACATCAACATCTTAGCACAGCGCATACGGAACTGAAAATCTGTCGAAGAATTGTTCTTTCGAAAGTGCAAAGTATCATTGCCTCTTTTTTAACTTATCGTCTAGCACTCGGCGCCGGTGGCGTTGAGTATGACTGGTAAAATCAAAGTCTTGTAGACACTTTGTCTTTCAAGTGTGGAGTTTTGAATCCAGTTGTTTGGCCAAACCGAAGTAACAGCGGTTCGCTAGGGTTATTCTTCGTCAGATCTCCACCAAGGTGTCGTTTGTGGGATTGATGTTCGTTTCAAGGTAGTCGAACTGCTCAATTACCTCAAAATTGCGCTACCGACAGTGACGTTTTGTCACAGGACAAATATTATTTTGTTTGTAGATAGCATTCATTTTGTTTTGTCCTCGTTCACTTCAAGACCAACGAGTTTCGGCTGTTCTTCAATCGCTGTAAAGGCCTCAAGCACAGCTCTCTTGGATCGACCGATGATGTCAATGTCGCCCGCATAATCTAGGAGCTGGGTGTATTTGTTGAAGATAGTGTTTTGCGTGCTCACAGCTGCCCTGCGCACTATCTGCTCAAGGACTTTGTTGAAGAATTCACATGACGGCGCATCTCCTTGTCGAACCACTGTCCATGTTTGAAACAACTTGGATGAGCTGTTAACCATTTGAACGCTGCACTGCATATTGTTTGGCATCATGCAGCACAGCTGGATCAGTTTATTCATTCCCAAATTCAGACATCGCCATCATAAGCTCTTAGCGATATATGCTATCGTGCAGCATTTAAGTCGATTAAAAGATGATCTTTTCCAAGATTTGCCTCAGTGTGAATATTTAGTCTTCATTTGTTTTGCCTGGCCTTAGCCACACTGCCGATTATTGTTTTGCAGAATAGTTTAAGACACCACACAGTACCTTGAAAGGGTTTTGCTGCTACGAATTCGGGATCCTTAAACTACTGAATCATGGGTTCTGTTGGGAAGAAGCTTATTTGAACAAGGAGATTTTATTACTTCAGTATCCATCCAATTCCTTGGCGAGATTGCCATATCTGGTGCTTCGATTGAGGAACAGATGAAAATTGTTGCCTCACCTTAAACGAACAAAGTAAAACGACAATCTTTGTCAACTTCCTTTCAAGTCCTCCGCTGCATCCTTAGTTTCGATTACTTCAGTGCGTTCCGTTTAAAACTTTGATTAAACCAGCCCTACTCTAGAGCACCGAATGCTGCACGATAAATTGAAAGGAAGGAATTAACACTGGGCACTCTCGTAAGTGCTATGCCTCTACTATTATACTGCATGTAGCTATGGTATGTATGGAGAAAATGAATTCGTTTCAGTTTCGAATCGATCAGGCCGAATATCGGCTTCAAAAACCAAGGAATTGCTGTTGCCAAAGTTGTTATCGCACACCCAAGGACATGCATATGCTTGAAACCGTTCGAAGTGGAAGGCTATAGTTTTATAGTGTACCAAGCTTAGTAGACAATAAAATTTGGTGTAGCATGGATCAACTCTCAAAAACATTGGAATCAGCCTTTAAAGTGTTCAAGTTTAAAGTTCAACTAACAAATATACATAATGTAGGTACCCATTTGGTTGATTTCCGGTACAATTAAATTCACTTTCAAGTACAATTAAATTTTATGGCTCATTGGAACAGTTTCCCATAACAATCAATTGCTATAAAAATGTCGAAATGTTTACTCAAAAATAAATTAAAACAACACAAGCGATAATGTCCATTCTTATCGCCCTTTTAGTGAGCAAAATATCGACATATAGTGCTTCATATTGAATGAAAACAAAACTTTTTTAATCTGTTTTGTTTATTCTTTGCGGAGGTTGAAGAGCATTGATATCAAAAGTATGAAAAAAATGCATTCTATTTATAAGTCGATAGTGATGTTGCAATTACTTACTTACTTACTTACTTACTTATGGTGGCGCTACAGTCCAGGTCGGACCAGGGCCCCACCCAACAAACTTCTCCAGCCAGTTTCGCACGCCAAGTTGATTCAGGTTCTCTACCACCTATGTGCTGCACCTGAGTCGCGGTCTTCCTCTTCTGCGACGTTTTCATCAGATGTTGTCATGGTCCATGTTTCTGCACCATATAGAGGACCGGGATGATGAGAGTTTTGTAGAGTGTCACTTTAGTTGCTCGGGAGAGGACTTTACTACTCAATTGCCTTCTAAGTCCAAAGAAGCAGTGATTGGCAAGAGTGATTCTTCGTTTGATTTCAGCGCTGGTGTTGTTGTCTGAGTAGATAGCGGATTCCAGATAGACAAAGAGCTTAACTACCTCGAAGTTAAATCTGTCTATGTTGAAGTTTGCTCCAAGACGTCGATGTTGGTGATCCTTTCTTGTCGACAGCATTAACTTGGTCTTGTCCTCGTTAACCGCTAGACCCATCATCCTGGCCTCCGTCTCAAGACTCACAAACGCTTCACTGACATCACGATGTGTTCTTCCAATTATGTCAATGTCATCTGCGTATCCTAGTAGCTGGACGGACTTTTGAAAGATTGTGCCTCTGGTGTTGACGTTGGAACTTTGCACAATCTTTTGAAGAATGATGTTGAACAAATCATATGAGAGCGTATCGCCTTGTCTTAAACCTTTTTTTTATTTGTCTCTATAGACGCTGTCATACTAATACATATGTAGTTGGTGCAGTTCAGGGGATCTCCTTTTTTGAGGATCGGGCATACGATGTTGCAATTGGAATTGTTTTTTTTTTTTTTTTTGACAAAAACTATTTTGGAAGATCGTTTTGAGGAATCAGGAGTGAAAAGCTAAGTTTGTTTTGATTCTCCTAGCCAGTTCGAACAGATATGGAAATGGATTTGATTTTGAATGTTGCTAATGCGGTCTAATCAAAATATCAAGTCAAAATCCCCGCAGCACAATCTGAATTCTACAAGCATGCCCAATAAATTAAGTCATTCAACAGAGGCGTCACAGCTAGCTATCTTATCAACTTACTGTTACACTAATGTTTATATGTTTGGATATAAAATTTACTTATCTGCTGATGATTTATATTGTGCTCTAAATAAATGACGACGATGACCAATACGATGCGTACATGAGTCATTTTTGTATAAAAAAAAACGCTCAAACGTTTTTTTTTTTGTTAACGTCTCAGTCGTCACGCAGATAAATTTGCTTTTTTTTTTTGCTAAAACTTGTCAGAGCGCAATATGTTTATCGTTCTTCTGTGTTGTTTATCGAAAGTTTATTGTATTCAAGGGGGCGACGAACGGCCGTCTGAGTGTCGGCCCGTGACACTTTCCTCCCACCAACATCGTGTAGTATTTCGTTGCGTTCAAGATGTTGTATTTTTGTGTCTACAGATACTAACTAGGAAGCTGGCATTAATTGTCACACTTTCCTCTTCTGCTGCTGTCACTTTAAAAAAAGACGCGAAAGAGTATTCGTTTTCATTGCATTTTTTCACAGGTAATCAGATGATTCTGAAATAAAAATAGATTTTCTCGTCAACCATACAAAACAGAAAAATCTTCAATGCTGTCACCGCACTACGAAAAACTGCTTGTCTCAACTGAACTCGATCGGTCGGTGTGTTGGTGTTCATTCACTTGACTTCGAATTTGTTACTCTTCGCTTGTCCAGGAAAAGAAGTGTCATTCAGTGTTGTGAACGCAGATTGACTCATTCATCTTTCTTGTTTTTGTCTTTAGCTCCACTGATCATTGATCAAATGGGGAGTGCTTTATTTTGCTTCATTTTTGTTTGAACAAAAATAAAACACTTTTTTTGTTATAAACTCGTGAATCAGATTTTATTGCTCTTGATGAATGAGGTGTTTTGAGGAGATCATTATGATCAAACAAGAGCTCCTGAGAGAAGCATTTCATTTAATTTATTTTACTTTGTTTGCTTAATGGCGTGAGTGATTTTGATGGCGATGATGAAAAAAAATTACATTATTTCTTGCCAATGAAAAATACACTGGCATATGTTACTAGAATACTCGAACAAGAACGGTTTAGGTTTGGGACGTTTACATTATTTCTGAATGAACGAGTCCAGACAGACATTGGTTAGGTTAGAGTGGCTGTCTAGATGTTATTGACTTACTTAGACTTCAAGGGTCCATTGTGATACCGCTAAAGGAGTTGCTCATGGGGGAGTTATGAACTTAAATAAACCATTTTGTACTTTTAATGAAATTAGACACACTTCTTGTATCGATCGTTGCCAGTTCACTGATATTACCGAGATAGTTATTCCTTCTATTGGAGATTGCCGGACATGTGCTGTGTTTTTTGTTTCCCAGCCGAGGTTTCGCTCGTAGGTGCCAAGGTCTATTGAAGAAAACACGAAACTTCAATGATAGGTCTTTCTAACCTAATGACAAATTCTTTATTAGAAACACTTAGTAACTACAATTATTGAGATTAAAATAAATTCAATGTCTGATTTAGTTCTTCTTGAATTTAATGCGTCACTTCCGGTATACGATCGGAACTAAATCTAGCTTTCGCCTGTAGGGTGTCCGGCTTCCTTGCTGTCTTGGCCGGCGCGGCGGTAGGGCTTTCCCTACTAGGCTTCTTGTTCTTGATTCCGTTGAATCGTGTAGCAGTTATTACTCGACCGGTTTATTTCCGGGGGATTAGCAGGTATATTTAAGGCCCCTGGTGGCACTACACTGCAGGCAATAGCTCTGGTGGATCATCAGGTTTATTTACGGCCCCTGGTGGCACGAAGCACGGTAGGCAATAGCTCTGGTCGATCAGCAGGTTTATTTAAGGCCCCTGGTGGCACTACACGGCAGGCAATAGCTCTGGTGGATCAGCAGGTATATTTAAGGCCCCTGGTGGCACTACACGGCAAGCAATAGCTCTGGTCGATTGGCAGGTTTATTTACGGTCCCTGGTGGCACGCAGCACGGCAGGCAATAGCTCTGGTGGATCAGCAGGTTTATTTAAGGCCCCTGGTGGCACTCAGGACAAATTTCCTTCGATGTTTAAAGCCCCTTACCACTGGTGGAGGGAAGCTTCAACAAAGAAATGGCGGTTGCGGCACGGTCGGTATTCAGGACAATTTCCTTCGATATTAAAACCCCTTACCACTGGTGGGGGGAAGCTTTAATAAAGAAATTGCGCTCGGCGGCGGAAAAGACCAAAAACACTCAAATCGAAACTCTAAAGTTGAAATACAACTAATAGTAGTGATGAAAGGTAGTGGTAGTGGTGATTTTAGTACGAAAGTACTCATCCTCATATGAACTTTACTATTAAAACCTAGTGTGAATTGTATGAGTGCGATGGTTAAACTTTCATGAGTTCCGGTTTAATTGCTTGTGTCATGTATCATGTTATTGATGAATGCAAAAACACCATGACTTAATGAGTCATACGAGATGATTTGTTTATGCATTGTCTGCTATGGATTCAAGGCCAAAATGAGATGTATGCAAATATATGCACGAATTAGTTTTGCCTGCATATGTGATTTGTAAAGAGAGCGTAACACTTCGTTACAGTACATAGAAGGCGTTCCACCTCGTCCAGGTAACTTCTAGAGAAGCCATTTGTATAGACCCCTAGCCTCAAAGCATGTCTACCTATGAGGCAGTGTCCTGTTATGACTCCAATTGTGGGGCCTATACTTTATAAGCTCAGGGAAATCAAGCCTATTGACCGCTTCAGGTCTATGCTTGGCCATATTTGTTTGGTTGCTAGGCAGGTGGTACCCTGTGGCCATCTAGCATTTGTTGATTCTAGAGCATATTGTTCGAGAAGATATTTGCATGTAGAAAGTGGCGCTCCTTTGTTGTGTCTTTGTCTAACAGTGGGCAGAAGTGTTCCTGTTTTGGTGAGCTCATCAGCTTTGCAATTTCACGTAATGTCTCTGTGGCCCGGCACCCAAATGAGGTGAATGTTGAACTGTTCTGTCATCTCATTCATATATGATCGACAGTCGTGGACTATTAGAGTTTGTTTAGACAGACGCGGGAGGTTTGAGAGCGGCTTGGCTGTCCGAGAAAATACGTATATCCTTGCAAGATATACCATTTTCTTTGAGCCAGGATAGTGCCTCTTTTATCGCCATTACTTCTGCCTGGGAAGTCTATATGATAGACTGAAATTCAGTTGTTTCGAGTAGATACCAACTTCCAACGCCGTAGTCGGTCTGTATAAAAGTGTGTCATGTTTTCTTCCTCCTTCTTCCCAAAAAGATCTTGAAGATATGAAAACATGGAAGTTACTAGCGAATACCATTTTTGGGGTGATATAGTCTAAACGATCTTTGATAGATCTGAAATTGTCTAAGATAGTAGTATGACCAGTGTTGTTACTGATTAGCCTTACGCATGAGTTCGCTGCCACCATTTTGGAGAAAATGTCAAGAGGTGTTAGATTAAGAAGCACCTCCAAGGCTGCGTTAGAGCAGAAAATTGGAAAGTATCACTCAATAACTTTTTTTTCAGATCACAGATGGACACTTTTCAATCTAGGTCTCACAGTAGAGCCCTCGACACCTTTTAGAAATCCAAAATGAACTGACTGGACCATAGGCAAATCCAAAATTAAAAAAGGTTCCTAGACTGGAACTCAACTCTGCGACAGAGTTAAACTCTGCAGTTGATAAATCGAAAATGCATTAAACACGGCTTATAAAGCATCTTGCCCCATTAGGCGCAGTAAGAAATCACTCCCATGGTGGTGCAATGGGGAAATTTCAAATCTCAGACAGATTAGGAGAACCTCTTTCAATGCTGGCTATGCTAGCAAACAAGGGCTACCTTATAAATAGTGTCTAAAGGAATACAAAAAAGCCATTTCTTTAGCCAAAAAAGAGTCATGGAAAAACTACTGTGAATCCATAGATAAAATTAAAGAATCATACATGGCTTCGTTCCTAAAGAAGAAAATGGAATTCACTGTCTAAAATTCTACAGAGACCGTTTAAGTCTTGGATTTAATGAAAACCCATTTCCCAGACTGCAAAGAATACATCCCGGAACCACAACTCTGAGGGTATGCTCAGGTAGCGAGCCCTGACAACTTTAGAGCCAGCTTCCAACCATTTAAGTCGCCAGCGCCCGATAATATATTCCCAGCCATGCTACAAAAGTTACAAGATTTAATGATTCCATGGCTAAAGGTATTCTTCAACAGCTTAGCAGTGACTTACGTACATGAATCCTGGAGAAGGGTCAAGGTGGTCTTCATTCCTAAGATCGGCAGAAGAGGCAATGAAAAACCCACGGATTTCAGGACAATCAATCTCTCTTCGTTTGTTCTCAAAACTTTGGAAAGACTTATGGACTAGTATATCAGAGCTGATGTTGAACATAATCCTCTATCTGAATCTCAACATGTCTACCTTAAAGGAAAATCCATGGATTCGACATTATACGAAATAGTATGCACAGTGCAGAGATCTGTACTGATCTGTAGAATGAGCCTTCAATAATGTGCTTGCAGTAGCTATCAGAATTGTCATGATGGAAGAGGATATTTGTTTTTGTCAAATGCGGTCGTTTTTTTTTTTATTTCTTCTCTCAAACGTTGCAATAAGTTCGCATAATATTGACCGTTGATTGTTTTTCCTGGTGGAAGATAATCAATGAAGATAATGCCCTTCGCATCCCAAAAAACTGACGCCATGACTTTGCCTGCAGATGGAACCGTCTTCGCCTTCTTCGGAGCTGATTCCCCCTTCCCAGTCCACTGCCTTGATTGCTCCTTGGTCTCAGGCGTATAGTGGTGGACCCACGTTTCGTCCATTGTGACGAATCGACGCAAAATTAAGTTTTATTCCTTCGAAACTTCGATAAACACTGATTTGAAACATCTTCACGACGCTGTTTTTGCTCTGCCGTTAGCAAACGCGGCACCCATCTCGCGCATAGCTTTTTCATTTCCAAATTTTCGGCCAAAATGCGATGTACCGCACTTTTTGAAATGCCTACCATGTCTGCTATCTCACGTACACTTTAATCAGCGGTCTCGCGAGTACTATTTGTGGACTTTTTTATGTTTTAGATTAAAAGTTTCGAATTTTTATAACGTATGTTTATTTGTTGCACTGATTTTCAGATGAAAAGTAATTAAGAAATTTTATATACAGCATTTTTCATAAACGATCAAAAAATATTAATAATATTTGTAGTGCTTTTTAAACAAGTTATTATTAACACCCCTCTCAATACAAATAATTTTAATTTTTTCGTATACATATAGAAATTTGTGTTCCGAGATGATTTGGGTTAAATATGTCTGCCAGTTGTTCTTCTGTAGTTATTGTAGAATTTCTAAAACTCCATGTTAAACATAGTCTTAATAAAATGGTGTTTAACGTCTATATGTTTTGATTCTTGCACTCAGAATTGGTCGAAGAGAGCTTATAGCAAGCACAGTCTTACGACCAATGGTTTGCCAACATAGTAGACTATGTTATACCACCGGCAAATCACTTAGTGCAGATGTTAGTTGTTAGTAAGCAAACATTACATAACAAACACTCACATGGATGTGTCACTTAGCATGTGACTTACGTACATGAACCCTGGAGAAAGGTTAAGGTGGTCTTCATTCCTAAGATCGGCAGAAGAGGCAATGAAAAACCCAAGGATTTCAGGACAATCAATCTCTCTTCGTTTGTTCTCAAAACTTTGAAAAGACTTATGGACTAGTATATCAGAGCTGATGTTGAACATAATCCTCTATCTGAATCTCAACATGTCTACCTTAAAGGAAAATCCATGGATTCGACATTATACGAAATAGTATGCACAGTGCAGAGATCTGTACTCAATATTGACGTTGAAGGAGCCTTCAATAATGTGCTTGCAGAAGCTATCAGAATTGTCATGATGGAAGAGGATATTTTTTTTTTGTCAAATGCGGTCGTTTTTTTTTATTTCTTCGCTCAAACGTTGCAATAAGTTCGCATAATATTGACCGTTGATTGTTTTTCCTGGTGGAAGATAATCAATGAAGATAATGCCCTTCGCATCCCAAAAAACTGACGCCATGACTTTGCCTGCAGATGGAACCGTCTTCGCCTTCTTCGGAGCTGAGTCCCTCTTCCCAGTCCACTGCCTTGATTGCTCCTTGGTCTCAGGTCTCGTTTCGTCCATTGTGACGAATCGACGCAAAAATTAAGTTTTATTCCTTCGAAACTTCGATAAACACTGATTTGAAACATCTTCACGACGCTGTTTTTGCTCTGCCGTTAGCAAACGCGGCACCCATCTCGCGCATAGCTTTTTCATTTCCAAATTTTCGGCCAAAATGCGATGTACCGCACTTTTTGAAATGCCTACCATGTCTGCTATCTCACGTACCTTTAATCAGCGGTCCTCGAGTACTATTTTGTGGACTTTTTCGATCATTTCTGGCGTTGAGACCTCACTTGGACGACCACTGCGCTGTTCATCTTCGCAACTCTTTCGACCTCGTTTAAATTCAGCCACCCAATATTTTATAGTCGCAAACGATGGAGCAGACTCTCCCAAAGTACTATCTAGCTCGGTTTTAATATTAGTTGGATTTAACCCTTTCAAATGAAAATATTGTATCACGTAACGATGCCCAACTTTTTCCATTATTATGAATACGCTCAACACGTTCACTGAAATTCGTTACTGTTCTAATACTAAACGACCGAACGTGTTCAAACTTGTCATGTATGCTTGCTAAGATGCGTGTTGTCGAACGCGCTCGGTGTTTTCAACCTAGTAGCGCCACCTAGGTACTTCTGGGACGAACCTCGTAGTTTTGAACGAAATCCTATGCAATCTTGACAACAGTGGAGTTAAGGTAGTAACGTATGCCGACGATCTGGTGCTGTCGTCGAGGATTTGTCCGACGGTACTCAGTGAAAACATGGAAACAGCTCTTTAAAAAGATAGCAAATGGGCCACTAGATGTGAACTTGGATTTAAGAACACAAGATATACATATAATACCCTCCTTTCCTCTATCTATCTATGGACAACCACCTGATTCATCCAAAAACGCTATCCCAGAATCCAAATTGAATTGGAAAAGTAATATAGAAGAAAGAGTTTCAGTAAAACCTTTGGTTAAAAATGGGGACAAAGACATAATATGATCCTTTGAATTTACACGGCGAGCAATTAGATCTTGCACTCACAGTCATTCTGAATCTTTTTCCCAATGACCTTCACATTCATGAAACAAAGTCTTTCGGTCATGGTAAAATTCTAAATCTGTAACCTAAAGAAATAAAAGAAGAACCCTCTTGACTCCTGACTAAATCCAGAAACGTTAGAGATTGCAAGCAGGAGCTCGCAAGTTTTAGCGACAATATAAAAATTAATCTAGTCTTTGTAATTGGTGCCAGGGCACAGTAACATTCAAGGTAATGAAATCGCTGATGAACTGATTAGGACGGCATCAAACCTTCAAATATCGCCAGCTGAGGAAGTTAGGATTCCCTTAGGAGTCATGAAAACGGATATTCCAAAATCAAAACCAGCTTGTAAAAATGCATGTCTATTCATCGCAATTGATAAACAATAAGAAGTCTGCAATGGGAAACCAAAACATCAGTGGAGTTGTTAGCGCAGTGCGAAATGCATTGGCTTCCGAACTAGCTGGTCCTAGGTTCAAATCCCAAATGTGAACTCAAAAAGTTTTTCGATTAAAATGAAAAAACAACTAGACAGCACAACTAACAAAGGAGTCTGATGATCGGCTTGGCACCCGTGAAATAGCTATAACTCCAGCCAAACGGAAAAAGCCATTGGTGGAAGCACCTCTAAGTTGTTATCGTTGTTCAAATACATAAATACCATTTTTTTTTTTTTAATCCAACGTAAGATGGAATGGAATCTGACCAATTGCTGGTGGGCCATATCTGTCTCGAGATAGTCTCGAGACAGATACGACTAGAAACGTACCAAGGAACTTCTAAATAAACCTAGGTCAGACAGGATAGTTGCCATTTCCAAAGGTCACTTGCCAGTCGGACAACATGCCATGAAAATTGCTATTCCCCATAACGAGTTTTGTCGAAGCTGTAGAGATACAGCACAAAGGGAAAAACTCCAGCACTTTTTGTCTGAGTGCCCTGCCCTTCCAAATGCCAGAACAATGGCTTTGGGTGCTCCTTTCCTGCGTGAGTTTAGCTAACTTGATTCTCTATCTTAACAAACCCAATTGGATTTAAACACCCCAAATCTCTATTTTGCGCACCACTGTGTGTATTTTTACAATTTGTTCTTTAGGTAACACGAGTTTTATGGTGTCAAAGCGGCGGAATAAAACGCTAATTGTGTTCCTGGCCAGGGGCTGCCCAGAACAGCCATTATATCCTACCTACTTTCTCCCAACTTCAAATCGTTTGTACATTGATTTAGCCAGAATTTCCCTTCAACGAATGACGTCAGAATTCGACCTAAATATGTAACGTGTCGATTTGCAACTAAAATTTGTTGACTAAGCTTTGATGAGTACGTTAACACGTCGAGTGTTTATAAACAACGTAATTGGAGCAAATCATTACTTAATATTAAATTTTTCAAAACGACTTACGTCAGAAAATCAATGCGCTGATTAATTTCGCTGACAAACTTCACTCTTTTTTTATGGTGCTCCATAGACTACGCAGGAAGCTTGCCAAAGTGTGAGGCGCCAGCAGATTGTCAAACAAAAAACTGTTCCACTCATCAATTATTGTGAGTTGCCACCACGTCTAATTTCAAATACGATCAGATATAGTCTCTATCTCGTTGGAAGTGTCACCATAACCTCCGTTGTAGCGCTGGAAACAGATCCGGCCAATATGGTGACTCTAGTCTCAGTAAAGCTAGTCCTGCGGTTAGTGATCTGGCCCTGAAAAAAAAAATATTTACTTTTTTCCGAAAAGACATTTTCTTTTATTGAAAATGAAAATGAAGCTGTCGTGTAACCTTGCTAACCATTTGGTAACAATGAATGTCCAATTATCCAAAAAAAAATCCTGAATTTTATCTTTTCCCTGCTTAAAACATTCTACTGTTGGTAGTTCAGTTTAATCTCTATTTACCTGCGACGTGTCGTAGTCTACCCTGAGTCTCAGTTATTCAACCAAGAGAAACACCAAGATACAAGTGAGATACTCTCAAATCTTGCACTCGCGCAACCATCATTTGATTTAAATAAATATTTGCTACTTCAAATTTGCTTAAAACGAAAACAAATCCAAGTCTCAGTTGACGTTGATTTGTCTTTCTGTCTCGCAAACAAAAATTTCAAAAAAATATAAAATCAAAATATACTAATTAATTGTTATTAATTTTCACATTCCAGTTGTTTATTTTGCAAAATCATTTACATACGTTGAATCTCATCACCGTTCGGTAATCATCCATCAGGAAAATGGGTACAACTCTGTCAGAACCGATAACCGCCAAGGAATCATCATATTGCCAGAATGAGCAATATCGTGTTGGATCGAGTTGCATGCAAGGTTGGCGTTTAAGTATGGAAGACTCGCATACTCATATCCTATCGCTGCCCGACGATCCGGGTACATCATTTTTTGCCGTTTACGATGGGCATGGCGGTGCAACGGTGGCGCAATATGCGGGCAAGCATTTACACAAATTCATATTAAAAAGACCGGAATACGAGGAGGACATTCAGTCGGCCTTGAAACAGGTGAGCAATTATGCAATAACACATAATCCTTCGTATTGAAATCGAATTATCGTCTTCTACACAGGCATTCCTTGATATCGACACAGAAATGCTATACAACGAATCTTGTGGCGAACAGATGGCTGGTTCCACTGCTGTGGTTGTGCTAATCAAAAACAATCGACTCTACTGTGCCAATGCAGGTGATTCTCGTGCTATTGCCTGTGTAAATGGTGAAGTTGAGGTTCTGTCGCTTGACCATAAGCCAAATAATGATGCCGAGACAAAGCGTATCTACGAGGGTGGCGGCTGGGTGGAATTCAATCGTGTTAATGGCAATTTGGCTTTGTCGCGTGCTTTGGGCGATTTTGTTTTCAAAAAGAATGAAGCAAAGAAACCAGAAGAACAAATTGTCACAGGTGAGTTATAAAATCTCGTAATATTACATCCCAAAGTGATAAAGGCGCTTATCTCGTTTGTGGGAGATTGCAGTGTGATGAAACTGCTATCGCGATGATAAACAAAATAAATTGTTTTTTTTTTTTTTGAACCATGAAACCTTCGTTCAAGGGTAGACAAAAGCTCCTTACTTATTTTTAAGCTCAAGCAATGTCTTGTTGAAAAATGTAAATAACGTCTATTTCTTTGCGTACATAACAGCCTATCCCGATGTCGAGACCCGTGATATAACCGAAAACTATGAATTCCTCGTGCTTGCCTGTGACGGTATCTGGGACGTATTGACCAATCAAGAAGTCATTGATTTTTGTCGCAAACGCATTGCTGCCGGCAAATATCCCGAAGAAATTTGCGAAGAACTCATGAACCATTGTCTAGCTCCCGATTGTCAAATGGGTGGTCTCGGTGGCGATAATATGACCGTTGTTCTTGTTTGTTTCCTACATAATAAAACCTACGAAGATTTAATAGAACGTTGTGCGTCCAGCCTTTCAACATCCAACAACACCACAAACGATGCCGAATCCGAGCGATGGTCACCCAAACAAATTCCTACCTAGTTAATAATGAACAAATGATGATTGATAACATCCAAACATTCTCCATACTCTATTTTATATGCATATATACTATATTAAATATTTTACGTTACTTAAATGATTGTGTTCGTTTATGTTTTTGTTTTCTAATCAAACTTGGACTTGTATGTTTGTTTGAGAATTGTTCTCTCAACGCACTTTTGGTTTTATGTCTATTGATTAAAAATTCCAAGCTTTTTGAGTTTTAAATCTTTTTCCTATTTCGGAATTAAAAATTTTGTATATACAAAAAAAAAAAACAAAATTACCAAGTGCCGCTTTGGTTTGGCTCTCAGACTTTATCAATTTCATTAGTATACAGCAACTGCAAATCAAAAAAAAACGAAATCAAAACCGTTCAAACGTTTTTTTTTTTTTGTAAATCAAAACCGTTATGGACATTGAATAAAACAAAAACAAAAACGGTAATACCTTTTTACAAGAAATGTGCTTCTATTGATTTTGCATTGTATAACATTTCAATTTGTAACAAAAGTTTTATTTTTTATTTCACTTAACGCCTTATGTTTTTTTTTAGTCTGCAAACATGTTTTTTCTTGTGTTAACTTTTGTAGATAAATGAAATGTGTAAATTGATTATAAGTGCAGAACCTAAAACCTAAGAACCTTACCATAAAACAAACAAGAAAATTATAAAGTAGATTAATACAAAAAAAAAATTACATGGTGTTTTATTGCACGGAAATTCAGGCACTTTAGTGGGAAAGAAAGTAAGTATGAGAGGAGGCTTTACTTTGAAGCAAGTAACTCCATTAGCAGGTCTCAATTTTGCATTCATTAGCAAAATAGCACATTAAACACCGCGCTGCGGAATTAACTGCGTTATAAAGAAATTCTGGAGCGATAGCAAGTACTAAACGGCAAGCTTCCGAAAAACATCTACTTTTCTATTATTTCTCGTGTTGCAGCCGCTAAGCATTGATGACGGCAGACGGGTAGAGGCTTAAAGGACAACAAAGTCGTAGGCGCCGATAGCATACAAAACTTACTTACTTATCCGGCTTCCAAACCTTCATGGTGGATCTGTCTGAGACACAGCAGCCTTCCATCAGGAACTAGGTGCTTTGTCTTTTGAGTGTGGAGTTTTGAATCCAGTTCTTTGGCCAAACCGAAGTAGCGGCGGCTTGGTAGGGTAATTTTTCGTCGGATCTCTACTAAGGTGTCGTTTCTGGGATTGCTGTTTATTTAACTACATCGAAATTGCTGCTACCAACAGTGACGTTTTGTCCTAGGCGGTGGTGGACAGATATTGCTTTGCTTGTTGAAAGCATGTACTTTGTTTTGTCCTCATTTACTTCCAGACCCACGAGCTTCGCCTGTTCTTCAATCGTTGTGAAGGCCTCAAGCACAGTTCTTTGTTAAAGACCGATGATGTCTATGTCGTCCGCGCCAACTAATCTATGAAGTTATGAACCTTATGGGAACAGGAAGACTGGCGAAAAAGAATTATATGACCAGAGTGCAGCAACATTGTTGAATTGATCATATAAGATATTCTCCTATGGGTCTGCCGCGCTGCCTCCTACCATGAATTGTACCTCATAGGGTCCAGCCGGATTCGTCCTTCCTCACAAACGGGCCCAACTAACCTCCGTAACCCCTCGACATCTTATCCAAAATGGTGGCAGCTAACTCATGCGTAAGGCTAAGAGCCACCTCTCAATGGATCAGTGTCCAGTGTTGTACATACTGCTATCTTAGACAACTTCAGATCTATCACAAATCGCTTAGACTACCCCACACCAAAAATGGTATTCGATAATAGCTTCCAAGTTTCAATCCCTTCAAGATCTTCTTGGGAAGAAGAGAGACCCCTGGAAGACAATACGGTACACTTCTATACAGACCGATTATGCCGTTGGAAGTGGTATCTATTCGAAACAACTGAATCTCAGTCTATCATATAGACTTCCCAATAAATGTAATGGCGATTAAAGAGGCACTATCCTGGTTCAAAGAAAACGTTATATTTTGCAAGGATATACGTATCTTCTCGGACAGCCAAAAAATAGAGTGGCGCGACAGCTCTTGAAGAGCCAAAGCCTAAGTGGCGTACTCTCATCAACAATTCTCCGGGTGCGTTTGAAGAATTGAGGGGACCTACAATTTAAAGCCGGTTCCGAACGGCAGAGTTGAGAAGCACTTTTTCATGACAGATGATACTCTTGGAAGTTTTGTCAGTTCTTCGCAAGAGGCAGTGCCCGTGAAAATGAAATAAAAAATATGGGCACGAGTAGGACTCGATACCTCGACGTTATTAGCCAACGCACTTAACCACTAAGCTATACGGACACAACCTCGGACAGCCAAGCCGCTCTCAAATCTCTCGATCTGTCTCCACAAACTCAAATAGTCCACGACTGTCGATCATCTCTGAATGAGATGACGGAACACTTTAACATTCACTTCACTTGGATGCCCGGTCACAGACACATTCCAGAAAATTGCAAAGCTGATGAGCTAGCCAAAACTGGAACACTTCCACCCACTGTTAGACAAAGACACAACATAGGACATGCAAAAACAATATGCTCTAGAATCAAAAAATGCTATATGGTCACAGGATATCACCTGTCTAGCAACCAAACAAATATGGCCAAGCATAGGCCTGATGAAGATAGATGGAACCTACTAGAAACCTGCGGTAATATCAGGAAACTCTTGCCTAATTACGACAACAAAAAAATCGATAGGATTTTACTTCTTAAAAAACCGTCCCTAAGATCATAAGCGTGATAACGGGCCACTCTACCAAACTAGAAATAAATTTCTAGGGAACCATTTCTTTAACAAGAAGAACTATTAGAACTCCCAGGCAATCACCCACTGAACTTTGTCAAGTCCATCAAATGGCTCGACCAACCATAGAATTCATAGGTGACACACTTTTTCAGAAGTTACAATACTTCAGGGTATCACAAGGGATCTACATTGATCTAAGTGTGACGGCAACAAAACCAACTGCCGGCCAATATAACCTAACCTAACTTAACCTATAGACCTGAAGCGGTCAAAAAGGTTGATTTCGCTTAGCAGACAAAGTATAAGCTACATAATTGGAGTCATAACAGGACACTGCCTCATAGGTAGACATGCTATGAGGCTGGGGTTCTACACAAATGACTTATGTAGAAGCTGCTTCTACGAGTAGGAACAGAAAAGAGTCCAACAGCTTCTATGTACATGACCGGCACTCTCTAATAGAAGGAATAACTATCTCGGTAATCCCTCCTTCGATATTATCAGTGAATTAGCAACGATCCACACAAAAGGTTTGTTCGATGTAACCAGCCCCGGGGCGCTCCGGTGCTTGTCATACTGTCAACGGAGTTGTCAAAAAACTGAAAGATTTCTCTGGGTTTGGTTTCACATCGAACGCGTAAGTAATGCTCTGTTTTTTTTTTTTTCTCTTTGTTGTATAGCAACAGCTGATTCGAACAGCTCCGAAATTCTCGCCCCGAAAAAAACTTGGGGCGATTCAGAGCGCTCCCGGTGCGAGCACTGAATGCACATCGAACACGGTGGAAATGCACCGGGGCTAAAAAGGAGCGACATCGAACAGCTCAGTGCGAAATTCTGATTTCGCACTGAGCTGTTCGCCACAGAGCGACCCAGAGCGCACATCGAACAAACCTAAAATGTCTCTTTACCCTCATTAAAAGTACAAAATTGTTTGTTGAAATTCATTACTCTTCCATGAGTTACTTCTTAAGTGGTATCACAATGGACCCTTGAGGTCTAAGTAATCTCCGTAAGACTTTTCTCTCGGATGCGGCTAAGAGTTCAGAGTGCCTTTGGCTAAGCACCCAGGATTCGAATCCGTAAGTGAGTACTTGTAAGACTATCGTCTTATACAGCAGCAGTTTCGAAGTAATGGTTAGATTTTTGTATTTAAAGTACCTTGAAAGACTAAGGTATTGTTTATGTTGGCTTTGAGCATCCGCCTGCGTATTTCTTCTTCCATATTGTTATCGGCTGCTAATACTGACCCAAAGGTAATTGAAGGATCGCACTATTTAGTTTTTCCCTCATAGCTATGAATAGCTGAAACCCCTGGTTTTTTGCCGCCTGCTCGATCCGGATAAATGAGGATTGGACACCGTACAGCTTGTGGGGACCTTCCAAAGACGTCAATGTCGTCTATGTATTCCAACAATTAGGTGGACTTGGTGACGATAATCCATTTGGTTGCCAGGTTGAAGAGGAAGCGGGCCAGTCCACTTCTCAGAGTCCATTGAAAATGTTGACGGGTTTGGATTTGGCTTTGCCATGAATTCATAAAAAATATATAAAGTATACTGAGTGATACATCAAAAGAAAGATCATGACGAGTTTTGCTCGCACCAATAGGGACCTACTTTTAGTGGTTTGGTTTCCAAAAAAAATCACAATTTTGTTGTTTAAGGCTGAAAACAGACCGAAGCCAACAAAACGTCTTTTTGTCTTTAGACAAAAAATCGTGTCGGATTCCAACTTTCCAACACACACCGGTTTTGTGAATCTCCAATTTTTGCATATCTCCATGTTTCGAGGTCACTAGAATCCGAATCAAGCGGTTTTATGATGATGTCTGTGTGTGTATTTATGTTCGTATGTGCGTATGTGCGTTACGTTTTTTCGGCTAGATTATCTCGCGAACCACTCATCGTATTGCCATGAAATTTGTCTCATTCGCAGTATTGTGTTTTTAAGAGCTGATTAGGTTTTCAGTGAAATCGGCTTAGCGGTTTTTTAAAGGCAATCAAAAATCTAAGACAACCCTAATATAATGAAAATTATAAGAATTACTGCAATAATTTCAACAATAGTGCAAAAGATCTTATTTTTCAATTAATAAAATATATTATATGTTAATAATTTGTTATAAACAATTGAAAATTAGTTTTACTGTGCAAAGTAGTTGTGCATGAGACCACGAGTTGGTACGACCCACTTTTAACAGATGGCGCCACTATTATTCAATTAACTTAATGTATGTCCTCAAATCATCAGTTTTATGGGATTTGATTTTGAAAACCAACGTGCGTGTACATTGTACTACTACAACGGGATGCATTAGCTGGAAATTTTGCTAAACAACTAATGTGTTTACTTATTTTTCTACTCTGCGAAGTTAGGCGTGTAGTAGCAGTTAAAATTCAAAACAGCGTTTCACAACAACTGAGTAGAGCTAACTAGTAGTTAAGTGTCAAGTACTTTATAGGGAGGATGAAGTGCCCTATAAAGTAGTTAACTGGCAGTTAACAGAATTAAAATTATGAAAAAAACATGATTTGTCTTTTTTCAATTATAATAGAATTAAATTTCTCAAAAGCAAGGATTCGTAAATAATTTTAATTTTTTCCAATAAAATGGATATTCTTCTCGACACGATGAGTTTTATGAGTTTTTTTTCGCGTTGTGGAGTTACCACGAAACCGCGTTTTCCGAGTAAGAACGCTTATCATGGAATCCTTGGACAACATAGAATTCCCAAATTAGAAATATTCGCAATATTTTCGGGTTTATTCAAAATAGTGCATGGTTCGATCGATTACATTCCGCAATACGAAATATGATTCTATTGATAATCATCCTGTGTATTGATTGATTAAGGATATGGCCAACAATCACAAGTCAAACAAAGAATTATAACTTTCAAAGGCTGGTATTTATTCATTGAACGCTATTAGGTCATTTCCGAGCGCCCTCAAAAGTTAATAGTGGTTCTGTTCTGACCTCTATTAATTGAGAGCAAAATCTACAGGGGAATTATCCGAAGTAATTTCCGAAACAACAACAAATATCCTTTTGATTTTTGTTTATTTTTTTCTGGCTTTGCCGTTGTCGTTGTTGGAATAACTGGCAATTAGTTACCCAAAACACAAATTTATTAGAAGGATGAATGTGAAACGTAAAACTCATTGACAGGAGGATTTAACTGGCTAATTTAAGTGGTGGTTAACTAATCAGAACTTTACTTTTACATTGTGATACAGACGCTTAGAAACTTAAAGGAACATTATATTATATTAATTACCACAACTGGTCTAGTGGTTAGGTGCGTTGGCTGCTAAGCAGAACGTCGTGGGTTCGAATCCTACTCGGGCCCAAAGTTTTTTATTTCATCTTTCACGGACACTGCCTCTTGCGAAGAACTGACAAAACTTCCAAGAGTAATCATCTGTCATGAAAAAGTGCTTCTCAACTTTGCCGTTCGGAATCGGCGTAAAATTGTAGGTCCCCTCAATTCTTCCAGAACGAATTTTCTGACTCAAATTTTTGGACTCGACTTGTTATTGCCGGATTGGAATAGTGTAAGCTGATAGTTGATAGTTGACACTCAATTATCTCTTCTTTTTTTTTCCTGAATTTGACTGGCAACTATTAAAAATCAGCTTACACGATTCTACTCCCGGTGTACTAGGGTGAGAAATACGAATGAATTTGTGGTCATCGACTCCGCATTTCGGCAGAAAGCCGTTGGAGAATTTTCATGATGAAAATGGATTGTGATTCATTAGTGAAAATGTGCATTCACGAGGTAAATTCAAAGTTGTCAAAACTCGACCACATTGGTTGCACTCATATTTTCTTTGTCGGCTTCGGCGTGTGTTGCTCCTATACAACCCCATGTATTTACAGCAACCAACGAGGGAACAAAACTTTTTATATCGTGTCGTGGTGCTTTCGGTGTGTGTTGCCTCTAAGAGCAATGGACTTGTGTCCGGTGAAAAGACAATAAACATTTTGTAGGATTTTGTGTTTTTAGCCTAAGGCCTCGGCCACACAGTAAGCGGCTGAGCGGAAAAAAAATATAAAACACAAAATCACATAGAAGCGGCCACGCTATGAGCGAGCGGCGAAACAAAATTCTGAGCGGCTAAGCGGCGCCGTTCACCAACCAAACCTGTTTTAATTGTTCTGAGCGGCAAGAAGTACAGATGGCCAAAGGACGCACTTTTTCAAGCAGCAAATCAAAAAATTCGATAGCCATACTTAGATATTGCCAGAATCTATCTGGAAATTTAGGTAGATTCAAAAATAAATGATTAAAATATTCTCCAAAAAATATTCTCCAAAATAAAATATTCTGCCACTCAGCCGCTAGCCGCTTACTGCGTGGCCGAGACCTAAGGGAGATCAATTCCTCAGAATTAAAGCTTTAAAATTTTATGCTCTCAGGTAAGACCGCGAAAAGCTTACAAAACGCTAATTTTTTTTGTTTTTTTCTAAATAAAACAATTAGTTTTCTTTTCTCCTTTTAGTTTTTTTATATATAATTTTAATACACATTATATTCATTTAATTTAAATTCATTCCTTTACTTTTCCATAATCTAACCATTCATTCATTGCAAAAATAAAAGTAAAGAATTTTTGTTTAACAAAATTATAAAAGGGAAACTAAACACAATTTTCATTTTAAATTTTCTTGTTTTTTTCTTTTGTTAATTTATAATATCTAATTTTTGTTTTTGTTTTTCTTTTTGTTTGCTTGCAATACTACCATTTTATTTTTTTCGCTTATAAATATTTATTTTTAGGTATTTTACAGTAATTATTTTGTTTTCTTCTATGTTGTATGTCGACTATACTTACTTATTAAGCTAAAAATGTAAATAATGAATAACACATAATAATGTAATAGTTTTGGATTTTTTTACAACTGTTTTTTTTTTTTCTTAATTTTAAATGTGATTAGGTTCCCTTAGTTTTGTTTTCTAGTTTTCTAGTTTATTTTACCATAAAATTCATAGTTCCTTAGCATCTATTAGTAATAAGAATATAATTTTAATTCTGTCTTATTTATTTATTTGTATATATATAGGTTTGTATTAATATTATATTTATTAACTTATTTATATCAAGTTTATACAAAAAATACTTCTTAGATTTAATTTATTCCTTAAAACTACATTTACACTTCAAAAGTGTATTTTTTTTGTGATTTATTATACAATATCGATAACAAACATTTTTTTGTTTATTTTATTGTTTTTATTTTCATTCTCTCTTTGAATACCCTAAATCATAGTTTTACATATACAATTGATAACTAATTTTAAAATGATAATAATTTGCCTGAAAATTATTATTATTGTTTTAAACTTAAACATTTTTTTGTTTTAATTTTAATAATAAATATTTCCTATTCAATTTTAATCACTAATTTAAAAGCACTTGTCGAAGATATACATAATATTAATAATAATTTTATATATTTTAATGGTATTAATGATTTGTTGTTTATTTGTGTATATTAATGTTTTCGTAATAAATATTAATTTTTTGTTTGTAAAAAATAATAACAGTTGAAAAGTTTACCTAATAATTTTTTTTTTTTGATATTGCAATAATATATGTTAATTTAAAAAAAAAATTATATGTCTAAAAAAATATTACATTTGTTAAGAATTAAAAAAAAGGTTTTGGTTAGTATTTACGAACGAGCAAGTCAGAAATTCGTCATTTAGAATTTTGTTCTCACAAAAATAAGATAATAATAATTTATTGTAAGACTAATATGTATGTACACTTAAATTTTAATGTATATCTACGTCCTTATCCTACATCCTTTTGTTCACATACTCAGCCCTATCGTCGTATCCGATCGTAACAAAATTCTATCCGATTTGTACGAAACATACGAATTTGGCATCGTCCTTAAAGTTGCGATTGTTAAATCGTACATACCACAGACAAAAATTCAAATTTGCGTTGAAATGTCAAATTTAGACTAATAGCGTTTTTTTTTGGTCGTCCGGAACTGTTCCGAACGATTCTGAATTCGTTCACTTGGCACAAAATGACAGTCCTTGTTCTAGATAGAATAGAAAAACGATTCCGAATTTGAAGTCGGAATGAAAAACAGAATCACGCATACATGCACACATTTGCACATACGTACTCGCCGCCGTGTTTACAAATAAAGAAAATAAAAACAATGTCATGTCATCTGCAATTCTGCATATGGTGTTTTACAAATACATAGACATTCAACCATCAGAGGCCAAAATGTGTTTGCATGTTCGTTTGGTATCCGGAATCGGACAGTTCTGTGTACCGATTCCGGATTACCAAAAAAAAAACGCCATAACGCAATACGCAACGCAATGCACAAAGATTAAATAAGTAACAAGATGGAAAACAAGGCTGTCAAAGTGACAGTTGCCTACAAGCTTCGGACCATAGTTACTGTGAAAGTATGCGTGTTTTTACCAATACTATCACAGTAAATATGGTCCAACCATCTGAAAATGCGAAAACAAACAAAAGAGAATAGAAAAATCACAGCTCATCTCTGTCTTTTTGTAACTCACATGCATTTATGTAGACGAAAAGAATAAAGTAAATGAAGGAATATGAAAATTGCGGGATCTAGGGAGTGAAACGTAAGTCAGTTTCCCATCTTGTTACATATTTAATCTTTGGCAATGCATAGCGATTTATTGTTATATGCGTCTCCGATTTTTCCGACAGCTAGATTGTGTCGGAACATTTGCGGAACGAAATGGGTTATTATACGTCAATATTTCCTTTACAAAACGGATACCATCTTTGTATTTATATGGAGACATAGTAGCCGCGCGCTCTGGTGACTTTTTAGGTGGGAGTGTCTCCGCACTTGTGTAGATTGTCGCTAGCAGTTATTCGCCCGTATTTTATAATTTAAAGCGAGTCTGTGACGATAAATATGACAGGAGAGAAGATAGAGGCTAGTACCTGCGACTGGGCAATCGATTGAGGTGCCATCTTGAGACCTGGCACATTGCTGTTTTTTTTTTTTCATAAGTTTGCTATAGGGATTTATTTTATTTTTTTTTGGTTTGATGTAGCACAAAATATCGAGAACACCATTCTTGATAATACTAACTGATTTCATATACAATGTTTATATAATTTTCTCATCCTCTTTAAATAGAAAGAATAAAAAAACATTTTTTCTTCTTCACTACTGTTCTCAAATCTCAAATGTCAGCCTCAGCCATCACAATTTTCGCCTCCTTGAATTCGCACTTTTCCTATTCATAGATTCGCCCAGAGTAGTCCGGAGTAGCGCCCCCAGTGTCGCTGTCGTCGATTCCTAATGGCGCGGCTACTATGTCTCCATATACAAAGATACCATGAACAAAATAAATGTTTTCTACGATCGTAAGTTTCTCCGGACGGATACGACTGTCTGTCATTTACTTCGTAAAGTTTGCTAGTTTTTTTTTATATATTTAAACTGACTATTTTATGTTTATCCAATTAAATTTTTTTATTAAGTATGAACTGCTTTTATTTTTGCATTCTCTTATGGCATTTTTGCTTTCTATTGATATCATTTGATTACAAATTTTGAACAAACTCTCAAATGAGTCATATTTGATTCATGAAATTTGTTTCGTTCCATGTTGCCTACGTTCATGAATCACATATGATTATACTTGTAGATTGACTTTCAGTGATGCTGGTAACACGGCACAAACAATTTTTTGTGAATCGAATATGATTCATGTTTGTAGAATTGTTTGTGTAGTGAAAGTGAAGGTGTTTAACGTATTTGAAAGTGAGTAGAGGTTGCAGCAACCAGCAACCAAGCAACAAGCAAGTCTCCATCTCTGAGGCAATTTCTTAGATTGTAGAAATTAATTCTCTTAACTCAAATGTCAATTTTGATCAAGTGAGATTTAATCTGTACCCAATCACTTTGTTAGTGTTGCTTTCTTTGAGGTGCGAAACGGCTGGATTGATTTCGATGACATCTTCAACCAATTTTAAGTTTACTTCATCTCCGATTCGGAAGAAATCGGAGAAAATTCCGCTCCGACGGTTATCTCGATTGGGCCGAATATTTCGACAGTCATATTCGAAAACGAGTGTTTAATTTTTGCACAAAGAGCTCAAGGCTTTAAGTATTAAAAAATAGATCGGCGATACAGCGCTTGAAGAGACAGGGCCTCAGTGGCTTACTCTCATCAACAATTCTCTGAGTGCGTGTGGTGAAGATTGAAGAGATACCTAGAATTTAACGCCGATTCCGAACGGCAAAGAATTTGAACAACTTTTTTCATGACAGGAAGTTTTGTCAGTTCTTCGCAAGAGGCAGTAGTTACCGTGAAAGATGAAATATAAACTTTTTTTTGGGAACGAGTAGGATTCGAACCTACATCGTTCTGCTTAGCAGCCAACGCACATAACCACTAAACCACGGACACCACGTGTCTCAGTTCAGAATTTTTCGTGAAGAGGCTAGTAAAAAAGATTTCAATTAAATTTACTGCAACCAAGCGGAAATATGTACGAGATAAACGCTTGGACCGTATTAATGTTTGTGCTCCTTTGCCATTGTATTGGCTTCCTTAAACTTAGGCCACGTGACACTACATGAATCTACCGTACTTGTAACTTGTTGCAATATTTGGAGATTATAACAAATCAAAGAAAAAACTGGATGTCTATTTAAGCTAGTTAACTGGTGTCGTTACAGCTCTTTTAGATGAGTTTACATAGCAGATCAGAAATTGTTTCCTCTGCATCTGTCCAAGCAGCTGCATACATCAGCCAAGCCGTGAGGCATGACGAGCGAAAAAGCAGTGTCCAGTGATGACTGCAACTATGGATCTTAGTCAGCAGCAGTATTTTAAAGTCCAGCTTACACAACAACTGAAACCAGTGACCATTCACAACGTCGTAGATACGTTGAATGGCTGGTTGAACAACATCAGGCGGTGGACGGCGATTTTTCGAACAAAATGTTCGTCTTCTTCTTAAAAAAACAAAACTGTCGTATTTGGGGTTCTGTGAAAATTTGAAACGGCAGCCCTGCTTCAAATTCGTTAATTGGTCGAATTCAAAACGAAGAAGGCGAAAGCGAAAGCAATAATTGAAAAATGTCAAAGTCGCTAGCAAAAAGATTCACCGCGAATCCCATAATCAGGCCCTTGTCCTCTTAGTATTTATACCTATCTGTTTGGTGACCATATAAGCGAGAACATTATTCCATCTTTTTTGCTTCTAATGGTTGAATGTCTATGTATTTGTAAAACATCATATGCAGAATTGCAGATGACATGACATTGTTTTTATTTTCTTTATTTGTAAACATGGCGGCGAGTACGTATGTGCAAATGTGTGCATGCATGCGTGATTCTGTTTTTGATTCCGACTTCAAATTCGGAATCGTTTTTCTGTTCTATTTAGAACTATCATCTTGTGCCAAGTGAACGAATTCAGAATAGTTCGGAACAGTTCCGGACGACCAAAAAAAAACGCTATTAGGCTAGATGGCGTTCTACTTAAACAGTCTACAGTCTTGCTTTTGAAAAACTCCCATGGGTGTGATACAAATTCATTCAAATTAAGTTTGAATGATTCTCACGGCAAATATACAGCCCTATCGCCGTATCCGTTCGGAGAAACTTACGATCGTAGAAATGTTACGATCGTAACATTTATTTTATTCATGGTATCCGTTTCGTAAAGAAAATCTGCCCTATCGAGGTATTTTTCGGAGCGGAATTTTGTCCGATTTCGTACGTTTCGGACAAGTTTTGCTTCGAGGTATTCTTCCGACTTACAATTAGCTCGAATACAAATTTAAGCTACGACCATATTTGTCGCGGAAAATTGTCCGCTCCGAAAAATACCTCGATAGGGCTGAATATTAACGTGTAATAATGCGCCAACTACAGAGGAATAAGTCTACTAAACATCGCCTATAAGATCCTCTCTGCCGTAATATGTGAACGTCTGAAGCCTTTCGTCAGCAATCTGATTGGTCTTTATCAATGTGGCTTCAGGCCAGGAAAGTCAACCATCGACCAAATTTTCACGTAGCGGCAGATCCTGGAAAAGACCTATGAACTCCAAATCGATACCCACCACCTTTTCATCGATTTTAAGGCCGCGTATGAGAGCATCTAAAGAGACGAACTGTACAAAGCTATGTCCTGTTTTGGCGTCCCTGCGAAGCTCGTTCGCTTGTGCAAAATGACAATGGAGAACTCACGCTGCTCCATCAAGGTTGGCAACGAGCTTAGGGCCGAGATCAGTAACTCTTGCTAATCGCTGTTTCTTTGGGCTAAGAAAGCATTTGAGAGGAAAAACCTTCTCTCGGGCAACTAAGGTAAAATTGTACAGCACACTCATTATCCGAATCCTGGTATATGGTGCGGAAGCATGGACCCTGGGGCCTGATTATGGGATTCGCCGCGGATCGTTTTCAATTCGACCTTTCAAATTCGACTCGCTTCGTTTTTCCTTATTAACGAATTCGCGACGGAGCGAAAAAAAATCTTCCAATATTCCAGTGATTTAACACTTTTGGTTTGATTATTTCTTCCAATATTCCAGTTAAAAATAATAAACACTCTTTCGCATATGAGTCCGCCAATAAAAAGCTGTCGGATTTCAACTCGCCAGCAAACATTATGACATTTCAAATACGCCTTCGAATTCGTTAATTGGTCGAATTCAAAACGAAGAAGGCGAAAGCGAAAGCAATAATTGAAAAATGTCAAACTCGCTAGCAAAACGATTCGACGCGAATCCCATAATCAGGCCCCTGACAAAATCGGATGAAAGTGCCTTAGGCTGTTTCGAGAGGAAAGTTCTTCGGGTCATCTTTGGCCCCGTGTGCATTGAAGGGGAATGGTGAAGAAGATACAACAGCGAACTTTACGGGTTGTCCAACGACATGGACCTAGCCAGAAGGGTCAAGGTCCAGAGACTCAGATGGCGAATGGACACCAATGCTCCGGCCCGGAAAGCCTTCGACACTATTCCCGAGGGTCGTAGGAGGAGAAGAAGACCGCGACTCAGGTGGCGCACTCAAGTGGAACAGGACCTCAATCAACTTGGAGTGCAAAACTGGAAACAGCTAGCTAAGCACCGAACTGACTGGCGGAGACTGTTGATTGAGGCCCAAGTCCACAGCGGACTGCAGCGCCACCTTAAGTAAGTATGTAATAACGCTTGTCGTTCCGCAAATGTTCCGGCACAATTTAGCTGTCTGAACAATCGGAGACGCCTAAAACAATATAATTACTTTGCATCGCGTTTCGTTACTCTGAATTTGATATTTCAAAGCAAATTTTGAATTTTTGTCTGAGGTATGTACGATTTAACAATCGGAACCCTTTGGACGATACCAAATTCGTATATTTCGTACAAATCGAATAGAATTTTGTTACGATCGGATACGACGATAGGTCTGATAGAACAAAACTTGTGTCCAACTGAAAAGTAAAATAAAAATAAGAGAAACAAAAACAAAAATGAGGACAAGATTTTTTTTTTGTTTTGTAGTTGTGTGTTTTTGCAGTTTTTTTTTTTGTTTCTTTTTTATTTGCGTTTTTTTTTTATATATTGTTATTTATAACTAATTTATTTATATAATATAGATATTAATATTGTTCTTCACCAAATATATGACTTTTTTTAAATTATACATTTACATATTTTTCTGTATTGTGTTTTAATTCATTTAATATTTAATAATAATTATTATATATTTATGTTTATTTTTTTAATTTAGTTATTTCGTTTAAATAATTTTGAAAAGAACATTTTATAAACTTATAAATTAAATCGCTGTAATAATATAATAATAATTATAATAATAGTAAAATTATTAAATTTAATAATAATTAATTGAAAAGTCATCGCCGAGATGGAGCCAGTATTGTTAAATATTTTAGTTTATTACTTCAAGTTTGTTGGTTTCGCTTATTTGTTTTTTAAGCAACTATTGTTTTGCTTTTAGAATCATTTTGTTTATTTGTTTTAGCAGTTTTGCTTTTAAGATGTTGATTATGTGCGTTTAAAACTTATTCTATGATGTCGAAAATGAAAAAAAAAAGCAAAGAGCAAATTCAATTAAATTATGTACTTCTATGAGGATTTAGTTTTTTTTTCTATTTTTCCTTTATTATAAACAAAAACAATTCCCTTAAAAAGAATCAACATAAACAAAAAAAGAAAAACTAACTTAAAAACAAAAATAACGTATAAGACATATTTTAGTTTTTTTTTGTTTCTTCCGTTATACACATTTTGAGATTATAAATACATATATATATATATATTTATGTACATGTGAATATATTATTTATTTTTAAGTTTTATTTGTAATAGATAGCTTATAACAACATTTTTTAATTAATATAATTCACTTGTTTATCTATTTTGTTTTGTTGATTTATATATTATATTATTTTTAGAATATTTAACATTAAAAAAAAAGAATATAAACACAAAATTCTGTTCTTTATAAAAATGAAATCAAAAATTGAGAAGAAAAGAAAAAACAAATTACACATTAATTTTAAATTAATCAATGACTTTTACAATTAGAGGCACTTTTACTGTTAGCATTACAAATTTTGTTCTTCAACAATTCATAAATTTTCCTTATATTTTTTTTGTTTGTTTTAGTTTTTTTTTTTATATCTCGCTTATAAATATTTTTTTTTTGCTTTGTCAATTTTTCATATTCTATCTTAGGATTCATATTATTTTTTTTTATATATTTAATAATATTCTTACAATATAATATATTTTTTAGTTTATTCTTCTTGTGTGATCTTTAAGTTAAGATATTTAGCTGACTTAAAGCAATAATAATTAATGTTTTATTTACAAGTCCTGTTTTAAGTCGTGTTTATACGATATTTTGTTGTTGTCACAATAAATATGATGAATATTGTAAAAAAAACATGGTTTCCTTTTAACTGATTTGATTTTAATGAGGAACATTTTCAAGAAGTGAAAATTAAAACATTTGTTCAAGCCGTTAAATGATTATTACAAAAAAACTGCTAGCCGAGCCAAATTTTGTCTTTTAGAAGTTTGACAATGTGACAAGGGTATTATTAAGGCTCTATAGAGACCAATTCCATTTATTTGTTGTTGCCGGAAAACATACTTAACAAAACATGTTTTGATTTCGGAACCAATGCTAAATCAACAGCTGTTGTTTTCAAAAATAATGACGTTTGTTTTGAGTCGCATTTGATGTTTCATTGTAGCCGTGTTTTATTGGGAGCTTAGCTTAGCTCAGTAATACGAATTACATGTCAAACAACAACAACCGAAAACTGAGTAAAAATAAGTTAGGAATTTTAGTTAGGAATTTCCTCAGGATAAGGTTTCGGCAATTCGACACTTGAGTTTTTCGTTGTGTTTCTTGTTTGGTGTTTGGCTGGGTTTTGGCATCAAATGATAAAACCTTTTGCTAGAAAACAGTTTTTCACCATAGAAACTCATATACAAAAATAGTTTTAAGATATGTCTCAAGATGGCGCTTGAAAGGTTTTGATATTTGATATTCTGGTGAACGAAACTCAGTTTAAAACTGACTATAGCGTTTTATTGGAATTCCGATTCCTGAGCTAACCTGAGTTCCCAATAAAACACAGCTTGTATTGAATTTACAAGATCATCGGCCAAATCGAGGAAGCCGTCGCGTCGGAGCGGAAGTTTCTCCGATCTTCTCCGAATCGGAGACATTTTGGCTGTCGGAGAACTACCTCGAAGCAAAATTCGGAGGAAATCGAAGAAAATTCCGTTCCGACGGTTACCTCGATTTGGCCTAGTGCCTGTATGTTTTTTATGTGAAAATTGAACCCTGAGAAGAAAGTTATCATTTGTCCACTCTCCGTTTTAATGTAGCCTCAGAAACAGCGAAAGCATTTTTGTTTTCATTTACAAATGGAAACGTCAGTTAACCAGTAGCTGGTGGAGTTATATTGGGTTCAGGTTCAAGTTCAGTACACAAAAACCATTAAAACAATTGAAACAAAATAGGCGACAAACAAACAAGTGACGGCAATTTGAGGCCAAGGATTGTGTGGCAAATAGGACTTTATAGGCGGGGAGCCCTCATACAAGGGGCTTAATCTTTTATTCCTCATTTAAAATTTCAGTGGGCGCGATGACGGGAAATTTTTGTATGGGGGCTCCTGGGCTATTATGAATTTACAGAGCAATTGATTTTCGCAAATAAACGCTTTATTACTTGTTTGAAATTTCATCAACATTTATCTTAAGATTTTGCGCCGGTCAATGGCTTGTGATGTTTGACTGAAAAAACCCTATCAATAAGCAAGTAAGATAAACCAATGTTCGCATTTCAGACATAACCGATTATAAATGCGATTGACACTGTGAAAGTCTAGTCTGGGTTTAGGTTGGATAATTTTTCGAAAATCCGTAAATGAATTGACCACAAAGTTCTTGTTTGAAAACATATTTGTCATTGCTTATCATTTTTGGCATGTGAAACTTGGCATTCAAGAATCAAGCCTTCAAAGTTTCCCAAAAGTACTTTTTTGATGGATTTTCATTTTAAATCAAGAAGAAAATCAAATTGGGTATTGTATGACGAGTCAAGAAGTCAACGTTTAGTAAAACACTGACAAAAACATGGAATTGCATTGCTTCCTAGTGAAATATATGGAATTTGCTAGAAAATGATGTACACAAGCCGTTCTGATGCGCTGTCAATACCTGAACAAAGAACTTTTGAGCTGTAAGGCGACGGTATCTGTGAGTTTTAGTAATCAAAGCAATAAAATAGAAACATCGTTTTCCAATTACATTATCAGCCTTATTACCGTACCCGATCGGAGCTAAATTCTCTCCGATTCGTACAATTTCTAAGAATTTTCTACCACCGTAACCTTTCCGACAGGTCACTCGTAGACATCTACGAAAAAATTTGAAATCTGAGTCGGAATTGAAAAATGAAAGCGATTTCATGCGATGCATTGCGATTAGTTAATTAACTTTTTTGTCCGATTATTTCCGCAACAAAAAAAAGTGTCGGAAATAAAAATATTTTGTTTCACTCACAAAAAAACAAAGAAGTGTGTTGGTACGCGTCTTTATTTTATGTACGATTCGGACACGGTAAAGGAAATAAGACTACCGATCGGACATTTTCTCCAATCGGGTACGGTAATAAAGCTGTTGGGCTAGGTAACCGTCGGAGCGGAATTTTCTCCGATTTCCTCCGAATTTTGCTTCGAGGTATTTCTCCGACAGGCAAAATATCTCCGATTCGGAGGAAATCGGAGAAAATTGCGCTCCGACGGTTACCTCGATTGGGCCGTGTATGTTCAAATTAGAGTCGACGTCCTTGCTACTTAAAAAAAAACATAGCAAGCAGACAACTTGTGAGATGTTCATAAACTCGGAACGATTAACTTTAATTTGAAAAAAAAAATGAAAATGGAAATCCTGAATGCTTAAATTTGACAAAATCAATTTGGTTTGTTTGAAAAAACATCGAACTAAAGTTGACCTCAGTATGATAAAACAACAAAATCTATCCTCACATCTCAATTATACAGAGTTGCCACAACAAACAAAAACATTGCTCCGCTACTTCTTTTCAAAATATGCAAATTTAATTTAAAACAAAAATGTTAATTAATGTATGTATGTAAATTCATGTCATGTTGCTATTTACAAACTTTTTTTCTTCAATATTCTTCATATTTGTTTATGATGACATTGTATTGTGATCAAACTTAGTTTTGGTGTAACGATTAAGTTGTATACATTTGCAAAATAATTATTTAAATATATTATGTGTGTAGCGTGAAATACATATTTACAAAGAGAACAAACAAAAAATTATTGGAAAGTTAGATCACAGGACTAAAACAAAAACAAAAAAAGAGTCAATTAGTGAAAATATAGAAAACTAAAAAATGATTTCAAATCAACTGTCAAAATACGAACCGTTAAACATTAAAAAAAAAAAAGAGAAATAAAAGCAATGTGCACTTTGATTTTGATTGGTTTCCCATTTACATAGGGAAGTAAAAAATATGTATGGCACTTTTTATCGATATTCTTTTGTTTTTTGTCAAGTGTTGGGAGATCTCAACGAAGTAAGAAAAAAAAAAAACAAATTCAATGTCAAATTATAAAAAGAAGTTAGCAGCCAATAGGAAATCAAAAAACTCAAAAAGAGAGATCAGAGCCGTTTATGAAATTTTTAGAATCAAAATTAAATGAAAAAAAGAAATGCATGAAGTTTTTTTTTTGTTTTTTTGTCATATCTCTGAGTTGTGCAAATGAATGTTGTTGACATTGTTGAAAGTTAATTGATGATAACACAGTGTACGGATTTTGTTATAAATTGGACACATTTAACACGATAAGTATTTTCTTTTGGAACCCGCGGGACAGAGTGTTCGTTCGCTTGCTTTTAACCAATGCTATGCATATTTCTATAGTATGTATGTATTTATTATTATTATTATTATTAGATATTTGTTTGTTTTGCTAAATAATATAAACATCTATTTTATAATTATTAAAATATAGCTACATACATTGTTAAGTATTTAGGTTTTTTTTTCTTTTCATTTTAGGCTATTTTCTTGTTAGTAAATGTATTTGTTTTGTTTTTAACTTACATTCATTAATTTCTAGAATAGTATTTAAATATACACCTTTGAATTCATTTAAGCCTAACTACCTTATTTGGTACTTAATAACGTAATAAGTATTTTTGTTTAAAGAAAATGAAAAAAAAAGAAAACTAATCGATTTATTCGCGATGACTCATATTACAAACGATGGTGGTTGATTTTAGCTGAAAATGAAAACAAAAATAAGATTTTTCTGTTTAATAAAATACATTAAAAAAACATTTATAAATAAGAAAGTAAAATAGAAACTATTTCGGCAACGAATTTGACCACTAGAATGCAGCCAACTAGACAGAAGGGTGGCGGAGGCCTAAAAGAGCAATATCGAAATATGATTGAAGGACAATCCCGCCGTCAGGCAGGACCTTTCATCGGACACGGTGATATCCAACAAATTCTTGAACCCGACCTAGAAGAAGTGAAAACGGCAATGAAAACCAACAAAGCCGCTGGAGCAGATGGTCTAGCTGCCGAAATGTTCAAAGCAGCAGGCGACGATCTAGATAGGTAGGGGCATGCAGCAAATCATCTGTAAGATATGTTCGGAAGAATGCATGCCCGATGAATGGAATCTCAGCATTGTTTGCCCGATCCTGAAGAAGATCCTCTAAACTGCGCCAACTACAGAGGAATAAGTCTACTAAGGGTAGGTTAGGTTATGAGGGGTGTGCACAGCGTAAACTGTTGCATACACGGGGGCCTACCGGTCCATTGTGATCCCCTATAAAAATAAAAGTTAGCATCGATGCTATTCAAAGTTGTCGATTAACGTAGACCGGCTCGTTAACGAACCAGCCTGTGCTATCTATAAATTTCTTCATGTTTAGACTGTGCTAGATCATCCAGTTCCCCAACAAACCTGTTCCCAAAATGACGGAGTCGGTTAGTTTGGAGGTTCGGACAGTCACAGAGCAGGTGTTTAATGGTTTCTATTTCTTCCTCATCCTGACAGCTCCTACAGAAATCGGGTGCAAAAGCCCCTATCTTGTTGGCCATTGCCAATGCGCAATGACCCGTAGTACACCTATCAGAATTTTAATGTTCCTTTTACTCAGCGATAAAATATACCGAGTTTCATTTTCATTAATATTAGGCCATAAACTTCTAGAGATTACGCAATCGTCCTTGGATTTCCAGGAGTTATTTATTATCTCTTTTTATTTAAGGTCTATCTTCCTCTTGAGTACCCCAATCGGGACGAGTGGTCCCCTATCTGAATGGTCACTACTACTTGTGTCTGCTTCTGACCCTTTCCTGGCTAGTTCATCTACTATTTCGTCCAGGAACGCAGCAGAGCTTAACCTGGTTAGTGTGGCAAATTCTATTTAATTCTTTCCTACAGTTTAAAACTGCCTTTGATCTTATGGTCTCACTGGCTAAGGCTTTGATAGCAGCTTGGCTGTCCAAAAAAGTAATTTCCGAGGAGCTTAGCTTCATGATGTACCAATTCAGCTGCTTTTTCAATGGCATAGATCTCGGCCTGAAAGACACTGCAGTCAGCTTGGAGTTTATACGCCTCTCTGATGTTGAGAGATTGGCAAAACACTCCAGCACCTGTCCCTGTTCACTTATAAGTGAATTAGGATCTCAACCCTGTCTTTCTGGTATGCAAATAGAAAATTTCCTGTCAAAATCCAGTAGAGGGGGGATGTAATCGATGGTCTCCATCAGTCTTGGAATCATGACATATCTTTGTAGGATTGACCCGTGTCCATAAGTGCTGTGTTTCCAAAAACTCAGTTCTTTTAAATGAATTGCGGTTTTGGCTGCCTGCGCCTTATGAACTCATCCAGAGCCGGGAGATCCAGGATCATTTCCAACCCAGCCTGTGGTGTGGATCTTTGAGCCCCTGTTATTCCTATACCCTATATAAGTCTACTAAACATCGCCTAAAAGATCCTCTCTGCCGTAATATGTGAACGTCTGAAGCCTTTCGTCAACAATGTGATTGGTCCTTATCAATGTGGCTTCAGGCCGAGAAAGTCAACCATTGGCCAATTTTTTCACGTTGTGGCAGATCCTGGAAAAGACCTATGAACTCCAAATCGATACCCACCACCTTTTCATCGATTTTAAGGCCGCGTATGACAGCATCTACAGAGACAAATTGTACAAAGCTATGTCTATTGAGTTTTGACATCAAGCCCTTTGAAGATGAAGAACTCATGCTGCGCCATCAAGGTTGGCAACGAGCTTACGAAATCATTCGACGTCAAAAAAGGATTCAGACAAGGCGATTTTTTTAACATCCTTCTTCAGAAGGTAGTGCAGAACTCCACCGTTAATACCAGAGGCACTATCTTCCAAAAGTCTGTTCAACTTCTCGCGTACGCCGATGATATTGATATATAGGAAGAACACAGCGTGATGCCAATTGCGCCTTTGTGAGAGTTGAGACAGAAAGATGGGTTTAGCGGTAAATGAGGGAAAACGAAGTACATGCTGTCTTCGAGGAAGAACACCCAACGTCGACGGCTTGGTCAGAACGTCACATTAGACGCGTATAACTTGGAGGTAGTAGAGGAGTTTCTCTACCTAGGCTCCGCTATGACCAGACGAAGAATAACTCTTGCTAATCGCTGTTTCTTTGGACTAAGAAAGCAATTGAGTGGAAAAGCCCTCACTCGATCAACTAAGGTGAAACTATACAACAACCTCATCATCCCAGTCCTGCTGTATTGTGCAGGAGCATGGACCTTGGTAAAATCGGATGAATGTGCATTAGGCTGTTTTGAGAGGAAAGTTGTTCGGCTCATTTTTGGGCCCGTGTACATGGTGAATAGAGAAGATAAATAAATAAATAGAGTGGCGCGACAGCTCTTGAAGAGCCAAGGCCTAAGTGGCTTACTCTCGTCAACAATTCTCTAGGTGCGTGTTAAGAATTGAGGATTCCGAACGGCAAAGTTGAGAAGCACTTTTTCATGACAGATGATACTCTAGGATGTTTTGTCAGTTCTTCGCAAGAGGCAGTGCACTGTGCCCAGTGATGGAGGGCTTATTGATCATTGTTTTCGTGTATCATAGCCTACCTGAAAAAATTAAGAGTTGGGGCGATTTTAAATCGAGGTAAATTTACAAATGGCCATAAATCGAAGAATAAGAATTTTTGATTTGAAAAATTGAAAGGTTCCAGTGGCTGAATACTCTCTTAGGCCCTTTTGTGGTGTATAAGGTTGTAACGGTTGCCATAGAAAATAATAAAGTTCCAATTTGGACAGGGAAGATAACAGCCATTTGATACTACGAAAACTGGTTTGAGCATGAAGCAAACATGCCTGTTAATATTTAAACTATGATTTAGTATGATTTCTTTTCCAAGCAACTAAGTGATTCTCTGAAGACACATATAACCCCGAAACAAGTAAATGACTGCCAACATTTCTCTATCTTCGTTCCTTCCCCTGATTTCAATTCACTATTTTTGAACTAAGAGATTATATTTAACTGAAGTTTGAATTAGCTTAGGATATGAAGCTATTGATCGTTGAGAGAGAACCGTCTAAGGCCAAATTTCTAAGTAGGGTCGCTTAAGCTGGAAAAAAAATCTTCATACATGAGCAACTTATAAGGACAACCGAAGAGAGTTTATTATTTTTTTAAACTAAAATAATTGTTTGCTCTTCAATTCAATTCATTGGGTAACGGTTTCCACATTCGCCTACATTGGTCTGATGTTAATACTGGAGGAGTAATACAATAACTTTAGATTCATTTATGTATATAAGTGATTTACTATGAGTTTTGATTTTCAACAGGTTTTTTCTGACAGTCCCAATGTGTGGTACAGACTGCACCATGACAACATCGGAAGAAAACGCTTTGGGCTGCTTCGAGAGAAAAATTCTTCGAATGATGTTTGGTTCAGTCTGCATAGATGTAGAAAAGAGACGCAGATTCAATCAAGAACTGTACAAGGTGTTCAGCGGCACTGACCCATACAGAAAAGTTAAGGTCCAACGACTTAGATGGCTGGGTCAGAGCGAATGGAAAACAATGCTCTGGCCTGTAGTCGTCGTATTCAACCCGGAAGGACGTCGCAGAAGAGCAAAACCGCGACTTAGATGGAACACAAAGGTGGAGATGATAGAGAACCTGAACGAACTTTGAAACTGGAGCCAGCTAGCTGTGAAAAGCTTATCAGAAACGATTGTTGGATGAGGCTCTGGTCCGACCTAGACTGTAGCCCCACCACAAGTAAGTAAGTAAGTTTTTTGACAGATTACTCGTTTCTATCAAACCGCTTTGTTCAATATCGTTGGGCAAATCATCATTGAAAGACTTAAGTCAAAATGGCGTCCAAAAATTTTGCATCTGTTTTACGAAAATAAGCGTTCTGTGAGGAATGTTATTCGTGCCATTCGAGGAACTTATGGTAGGCATAATGGGTCTACCGGCCAATATCATGCTCTATTTTGAGTCTCAGTTTACATTAGCGGATGATACTCGACCGGTTAGACAGACCACATCCAGCACTTAATGGTGTGACTAAAGAAGATGTAGCTGACTGTACACGAAAGCCGTGACGAATCGATTCGTCGTGCATCGTTCTCAGCAGCTTGGCTTTTCCTATTCGTAAAATTTGCGTATTTTACATGAGAATCTCGCACTCAAAGTTGTACCGAATTCAACTTGTACAAGAATTACCACCAGGCACATTCAATTTGCGAGGGATTTTTTAGCGAATGAACTATGGAAAAACTCAATGAAAATCCAGTTTTGTCGTGAAGTATTTGGACTGAAGACGAACCCGAAGAGTACCAACCATTCTTGTGGGTTATAACGGAGAACGGACTATGTGCTTCCTAAAATTCTAGCCCATGGTTTCAGTGGACTCTGATTTCAAAAATGTAATGAAACGAGCCATACAGAGTATGAAACAAGAAAAGTATAATTTTGATGAGCACTCAATGGTTGTCTGGATCCCGCGATATCACACTCTTGGGACTATTTCTCTTAAAATAATAAAGGGCCTGGAATTAAAAACACGCGTAAGGTAATTGTGAGCACGGAAAACACTATCTTCAACAAATTCATCTAGCTCCTAGGACATGCGGACGGCATAGACATCATCAGTCGCTCCCAAAAAGCTGTGCTTGAGGCCTTCATTGCAATCAAAGAACAGACGAAACTCGTTGGTCATGAGGTGAATGAGGACAAAACAAAGTATATGCCATCAACAAACAAAGCAACATCTGTGCACCGCCTAGGTAGGACAAAACGTCACTGTTGGTAGCAGCAATTTCGTGGTAGTTAAGGAGTTCACCTACCTTGAAACAAACATCAATCCCACAAACGACACCTTAGTGCAGATCGATTTGGCAAAACAACTGGGTTCAAAACTCCTCACTCGAAAGACAAAGTGTCTGCTATACAAAACTTTGATTGAACCAGTCCTATTCTACGGCGCCGAGTGTTGGACGTTAAGTAAAAAATGGGAATTGATACTAGACACTTTCGAAAGAAAAATTCTTCGACGGATATTAGGTCCCGTATGCGACGATGGAGAATGGAGAAAAAGGTTCAATCGCGGACTGTACGAGCTGTACCAAGATGTGGATGTAGTCCATAAAGCCAAGAAAAAATGCCTACATTGTCTCGACTACATCGACCTGATGGATGACAACGCTCCAGCCAAGGAAGTCTTTGCTTCGCAGCTCCTTAAGTTCGAGACGACGAGGAAGACCGAACCTCCGGTACAAGGAGCAAGTGACTGCGGATGCGCTTGGTTTCGACGACTGGAGAATGCATGCGAGGGACCGTTCCCGATGGTTTAGGAGCCGACATAGTAAGTAAGTAGGAGGAGTTAAAAACGAATCAATCGTTGAATAAATAGAAGACAACAAGGATGCCAAGAATTTTCTAGAAAGTTGCTACAGGTTTATGAAAAAAGTTCTGGATGCTGAAATCTGTAATGGACAGCGGGAACACAAATCAAAAAAAAGCCAAAAACTCGTTGCACGAAATAAGAAAAAATACAACTTATGAAATGAAATAATTTCTTACCTGATTTTTCATTTTGTAGTCATTCAGCTAGCTTGTGTGTCGGTCGATTGAACAAAATTAAAAAAAAAAAAAAAAAAATTAAAATCGAAGAATTCAATTCGACATTATTGAATTGCCATATCATTTAGCTTCTCTGTACACTTTTTTGTTCAGTTTGTCTATACTTTAAAACACATAATCTTATTCGTATGTGAATACACGGGCGTGTTTCCTATATGAATTCTGTGGTAGATGTGGTGGTACTCGTGTGTAATTGTGTGAGATAGTGTAAAAATTGTGTAAACTATTAAAATGTATGTGTGTACCGCCCCCAAATTAAACAACTACAACTAATTATAGTCGTGCTCGCAAACATTTCAGATCATTTTCCTTCTTCACCCCAAACAACAACACTAATCAGACGATTACATTGCAAAACAATAACAATAACAATGATAACGACAATCCAAAATTTCTGAAATGTTGCAATCAAATTCTAATTGTTGTTGTTGTTATTGTTGTTGGTGTTGTTTGTGTTGCGAATTGTGTTGGCTGCGGCAGCGTTATTGCGACGAGATATACTACCAGCAGCACCACTACCACTATCGCCGGTATCACGTCGTTCGCGGACATAATTCTTTTGGTGTTCCTTGTTGACTACTTCACGGCCTCGAATTATTGTTGTGGTTGTTGTTGTGGATGTTGTGTTGGAATTAGCACTTGAATTGTTGTGACGGAGTGTTGGCAACTCTGTTGGAGAAAAGCAAACGGAAATGAGTATTAATAATTAAACTGCGACATAAATTATTGATACGGGTCATGGTCGAGAACATAATTCTGCTAAAAAAAAAGGACACAACCAACAGACACTACTTCTGTGTTAAAGTGTCAGAAATTAACCATTTTAGTTACCGTGGACACAGCAGAATTATGTAGCAACAGTTTTTTGACCTCCGACGCCGATAAAAATTCAAAATCTTGGAATGCTCACCCTTTTCTTTGGCGCCTTCAGTGGCACGTATCACACCTGCACTGCTCGAATTTGTGACCACAACAACATTGGCCGTATTATTGTAAGTAGTAGTAGTTGCTGGTGCTGCAGTTGCGGCAGCATAAGGATAGTCCTTTTTCTTCTCCTTGCCTGCGATGATTGTGTTGTTGTTGTCAGCGGAAATAACCTCCAAGCTATTGCTTAGTCCAGCGGACGACGAACTTAAGGCTGATGCTATTTGTTGACCAGCGGCGGTTGCACTAACAGAAGGAGTCACAGCAGTGGCCACTGTCGCTGTTGACATAGAAGAAGTTTCGATCACAGACGCTTTTCCAGCATCAGCTGGATTATTATTAATGCCAGAAGTGGCTGGCGGAGTTTTGCCCTCTTTGGCGAGCCGCTCTTTGTGGTGTTGTGCAACTTGGGCATAACTCAATCGACCGCCAGCCGACTCGGCCGGCAGCACAGAATGATTCACTGGCGAGGAAGATGGCAGTGCTGCCGTTGCAACAGCAGCAGCAGTAGTATTGACTGGTATTATTTGCACAGCCATTGTTGGTGATGATGTCGATGATGGGAGGGTGGATGTAGTGCTGTTGCTGCTGGTTGACGTAGAGGTAGATGAAGAAATTGACTTCAGCTTTTGGCTAGTAGCATCCTTTGGGCTCGTTGTACTTGAACTTAATCCCTGTTTTGTAGAAGCAGCGGCAGCAGCTACACTTGCCGCAAACTTAGCATTGGACTTGTTGCCACCATCGTACGAGGACGATGTCATTGTGGCAACACTGCATGTATTTACGACATGCGTTGTTTGAGCATTATTACTTGGTGTTCCAGCTGAAGAAGCATCAGTTTGAATTCCGCCCGCTGCTGTTTGCTGATCCAGACAGTGGCTCAAGAGTGATTCGTCAGTCTTTGTTGCTTTATCAGCGGTACTAGAATTATTATGGATTTTGCTACTATTGCTGTTGTTGGTTGAAGTGTTGCCCGTGGCTGTTGTTGTTGTTGTAGGATTAGAATGTGTTTGACACTTTATCACAGTGGGAGGATGATTATTTGTATTGTTTGTTGCCGTTGTTGCTGTTGTTGTTGAAGCGCCTGTTGACGTTATTGGTTTGTGTGACAAGTCTATCGAAGGTAACGGTACCGCCGCACTATCAGCAGCAGTAGCAACAACGACAGCTGCTGTCACTGGCGGTGGACTGATTTCGTTGCGATTCTTGAAGGAATCCTTTCTCGATTTGTTTGTCGATTTATTGTTATTGCCACGCACTACATCTGCCAACCGATTTGATTCTGACCAGTTGCTGTTGCTGGCGGTGCTGTTTAAAGAGGAACTTATTGAAGAATTGTTGGTTGTATTGTTGGCCGCGGAAGAAGATGATGGGAAACTGTTCGTCGCCTTGCCAGTGCCACTGGATGATGAATCGACGGAGACGGAAACAGCTGAAGCCGCACTTTGATGGGAATTGAATGACGAGGCGGCAGTGGCGCCCGATGGTTCATTTAAATTGGAGGACGTCGTAGCAGCTGTCGATTTAGCATTATTACTCAGCGATGTTGGTGCAGAGGCGGATAACAAGGAGGACGAAGACGCGGTTGTGGCTGGCGATGGAAGTAAGGAAGGAAAATTCGCATTATTTTTCAAGTTAGTATTATGGGCATGAGTTAAAGAGGAAGCAACAGACGCCTGTAGCTGTGGTTGACTTTGGCTAGCTGAGCTTTGTGAATTCGATTGTTCGATACCTGGTAAGGGTGGAAATGCCGCTGCTTCCAAATCAAATTGCGGCGGTTGTTGCGGAGGCGGTGCTGCGTTGTGAGGTTGCTGTTGTTGGTTGTTGCTGTGGTGGTGGTGATGGTGTTGCTGTTGCTGATGATGATGCGATTGCTGTGACGACGACGACGAAGACGATTGCTGGTGGTGGTGATGATGCGGCGGTGGGTGTGGATGATGGTGTGACTGTTGATGGCCAGCACCGCCGCTATTACCACCACCACCACCACCACTGCCACTGTGCTGCGAGTGCATTTGGTGTGGCGGGTGTTGCTGCATTGTCTGTTGACTATGGTGTTGGCTATGGTGATGATGCGGTTGATGGTGACTGCCGTGGTGAGTTTGGCTACTTAAACCACCACCAGTCGGACCGGTTATCTTTTGGCGATCTTCACGGTGTGAATTATATCCGCCACTCGAACTTCCACCAGCCGAATGATGATGCGGATGATGATGGTCACTGGTGTTCCGACTGTGGTAAGTATAACCGCCTTGTGGCGGACCACCCGCAGAGGATGAATTGTTTTTGTTGTTGGAATTGGAAGAGCCACCTATCAAACCGGACGTCGGATTGTATTGGCTACTTGACAGAATCCCCCCACCACCACCACCGGACGACGACGAAACCCTCTGGTTGGAAGTGTAGCCACCGTCACCGGAGTCATCTCTTCGTCTGCGACGAAATCGCTGCGACCAGTTCTGCTCTTTGGTCGAGGAATTTGTTATACTACGACTGTGGGTCGTGATTATAGCACCCTGTGGCACCCCATCTTCATCGTGATGATGATTTTCACTGCCATGATGGGACTGCTGCACCGGCGCTTGCTGCTGCTGAGGATGGTGATGCGATGCATAGGAAGCGTGAAGTGTTGTGGAAGGCATACCATGACTTTGATAATGGGATTGTGGCGGCTGTTGTTGCTGTTGCAAGTGCTGTGACATCGGATGATGACCAGTCGATGATGAACTGGTGCTCTGCGAAGGCGCCTGATGATGATGCTGTGACGAGGAGCTTATATGAAGATGAGCCATGCCAACACTCACACCACCTCCGCCGCTACTGATATAGGAATTGTTTTTGTCTAGGGACTTTGGACCAGTTCCGCCGGTGGCTATATTGCCGCCACCGCCGCTGCTACTGCTGCTGCCACCGCCGCCACCTGTCAAGAAAACGTGTTGAGTATTGAATATGTGCTAACGCCAACTTTTCCATAACATACCACTATTTTTCATATTTGTGTAATGCCTCGCCTGCTGCTGCTGTGTTGGACCGCCACTGCTTCCTTGCTGCTGTTGGCCTCCTCCACCACCACCACTACCACCAACTGTTGTCACCACTGAAGATTGCTGTTGCATTTGATGCTGTTGCAAGTGCTGCTGTTGGACAGCTGCTGACTGTTGCTGATGGTGATCGATTGGAGAAACTATATTTGCGCCACTGCCGCCGCTCGACCCCGAATTCAAACTATTAGCTCTAGGATCTTGGCCAGCACTACTGCCAGCGATTTGTTGTTGTTGCTGCTGCTGCTGCTGCTGTGAGTTATTTCGCTGTTTGCCGCGATTATTGTTGTTACTATTGCGATGGTTATTATAACGATTTGATTGCGGTTTAGAAACCGAATTGGCGGCGACAGCGGCAGCAGCTGCTGCTGCAGTTGTCGTATACGGAGGTACTTGTGGAGCCAGTCCATTGGCTGCAAATACATTACCAATGTCGTAGAAATTTTGGCCGTGTGCATTTGTAGCGGCTGCTGCTACCGCTGCAGCAGCCGCTGTTGGCCAAGGAGCAGCAGTGACTAGACCCGAGTAAAATTGTTGCTGCTGAAATGGTTGCTGAAACAATAGAGAGAAAACAATCAGATTCTAATTTTGATTTGATGGTCGATTAAGGAGAAACTTACAAACACATGGACTTGACCATTATATGGAACAGGTGCTTGCGGCATTGCAGCTCCATTCGCAGCATAGACAAAGCGTTGTGGTGCTGTATATGCAACTGCTGCTGCATTCGGATCATATACAGCCGTTGGTGATGTCAGTCTATAGCCATTTTTCATTGTCACTGGAACCGGCGCTATTGGCAGCCGATGGATGAAAGGTTTAGCCTTCATTCTTGCCATTATTGGCTTTCCCTAATCAATCAAGAAAAATTTCAATAAAATTTCAATTGCACAAAATGCATTCAGAATGTACCTGGAACGTTTTGACTTCCTCTCTCAGGTATTTAAATGCTTTTTGAGCATCTTCATCGGACTCAAAAGTAATATACCACGAGTCGTTGTGTGCAAATTCACACGATATAACACGTGGACAATTTTCATTGTTGAATATGTTCTAAAAATGGTTTTTCATTAAAATTTGATGGAATGAAGTTTATGATTGTATTCTAGAGATAACCTACCTTAACTTCTTCTAGGGGCGTTTTGTCTGGAATCTCTCGCAGAATTATAATACATCGCTTATGATTCGGACGAACTCTCAAACCTTCCTCATCGACCTGAACATTGGGGGACTCCCGTAAGACTTCGGTTATCAATTTAAGGTCTTTTGTCAGCTTCTTAACTAGATTAAAATTCGCCACAGTCCAAATTGGAACATATTGGTCACTATCCATTTGTGTCAATAAATATGTGTCGTTGGCCAAATTTTCTCTGCAAACAACAAAACAATGTTAAAAAAAAAAAAAAAAAAAAATGACTTCTTTATTTGAATTTCGTTTACCTTGAAAAATAATATTCCAATTGTGTGGCTAGCATCTGTTTCAATTGATCCAATGGAATGCCATTCGGATCGATGGGGCCAACGCTTCCTTGTCCATTAGCAGGTACAACCTGCTGTTGATTGTTTGTTGTATTGCCTGGCAATTGATCAGCTGAAACTGCATTTGTCATGTTGTTCAGTGATGATAGATCGTCTTGGTTATAGCCAACTAGAGTTTCTTGCATTGTGCCGTTCATGACTGTGTAATCGTTTTCGATCGTTGTGGTCTGTTGTTGTTGTTGTTGTTGGGATTGTTGATTGTGAGGTTGTGAATGTTGTTGTTGCTGTTGAAGCGTCTGTTGTGTTGGTTGTTGAGGTTGCTGTTGTTGTGGCGGCTGTTGGGGCGCTGCTAGAATTGGTATATGAGCTGCTGGTGGGGCTGCCAATGGTGTAGATGGACCATATAAATTTGTAGCTAGCATTGCCGTTTCAACAGGAACATTTGCATAAACGGTGGTTGTGACGGGTTGATTGATTTTTACAGGATCACCATTCATATAAACATAGCCTCCAGCTGTAAAGAAAAATTAAATTGTTTTCAATTAGACGTACATACAGTGGAATGTTGAGAATGTGTTTTTGTTCTTTTCAAAGACCCCTACGTCCTAATGGTCAAAAAAAAAAACATCCGCAAGCATTGTTCGATTGCTGAACCTCTGCGGGTTCCATGGCAAAGTAAAACTTAATATTTTAACACGAATTTGAAGGGAATATGAAGATGCGAGGTTGTTAATTGGTACAATTGTGTATAGCACCTAATGCGGGTCTCAATTATCACATCAAAGGGTCACTCGAAGAGGGAACTTGCTACTGAGGGATGTTTTGTCTATTTTGCTTACACATTTGTGCATTAGTTTGAAAAATATTAAAATGATAAGTTGATGTTTACAAAATTTGCTGGGAATTTGGTTATCTTCGACCACGATGTGGGCAAAATGAGTCATCTTGCACGATAAATACAATGTTCTGAAGTATTGTCAAGGAAAGAATTTGTTGACTTCTGTGTTCCAGGTTTAGTCCAGACAAAGACTAGTTGTTTATAGCAATGAGTCATAATGTAAGCAAAATATCATTGAAATTTAATACATAAGTAGAGCGTTTGTAGGAACAATAATTGATGCTGTGTGAAAAGGCGTCAACGTACTTTTTAAAGTGTCGTAAGGCTGAATCTTATCAGTCGGCCTGATGGGGCCAGTATTGCAAGACCAATTAACTATCACGTAATACGTTCCCGTAGACGGCTACTGTCGAAATTTCAGCCGGATCGGACTCGTAGTGTTATTTTGACGGCGTATTGAAACGGCAGTGTCCACAGATTTAAACAAATGGAAAAAGAGTAATATCAGTCGGCCATTTAATTCTTGTTTTTGGGAGGGAAAATTTGGATGCTGTGAACGGTGACACTTTTTCTTGTCAAAAGTTGGTAACGAATTTCAACTTGCAACGACGTCGTCGGACGTCGTATTTTGATAAGCCACGTTCAGCCTGAAAAAAGCTACAAAGGAAAATAAAAAAATAAAAATCCAGGCTCACGCAGAGATATTTAAAAACGTGGGTCGTATTCTGCATTAAATTTTGAGAATGAGAAAGCTTTGAGCGTGATACGTGCCGCGTTGGCTCACTCCGCAAACAAGCGCAATCGGGAGATCACTTCATAGCAATTTTAACGCTTAGCATTATTAAGCATTGCGCTTACGAAGAAGTTTCTGTGTCTTTTCGTGACAGTGGATGATACATGGATGTACACAACGGTAGGCCCCAGAAACCAACGAACAGTCTCTTCCTAGCGGAAAGCTGAGGTCAGCAATTTCTGGGTTTCACGAGGTTTTGATCAACACCGACTTGTTGGAATAGGGCTAATCGACCACAGGGCTGTACTTTGCGAATTAATTGGCCGATTGTACAACACCGATGTGAAGAAACAACGGTCCAAGCTGGAAAAAAAGTGCTCTTCCACTCTATGACAACGCATCGGCTCTCGCATCTGCCAACGAACTGTTGCTCCTTCTACCGTATTCGCCAGGTTTGGTCGGGGCAGACAATTAAATCGAATAGGAAACGGAGGCCTACGTTCCAGACCTTGAGAAAATATGTTTTTCAGACGGGTTAGTGCATCTTTAGGTCAAGTTCGAGTGCATCGATAAATCTATCTTGAAAAATAAATCTTCTCAACAATGTTTGTTAACTTTTTGGTAAAGGGTTTTTCTATAAGAGGTGTTATATGGATATTCAAAGAAAAATGCCATTTTTTGAGATGAATAATCGGATGTTTACTTCTCGATAGCGCAATCCAGTCACCGTAACTGTTCATCCAACCACATTTTCGAAAAAAGTAAGTTCCAATGACCCCGCGGGATCATAAAGCTCACCAAACATTAACACGTTAAGGATGGAGTGGCTTCTCATCAATAACTCTTGGGTTTTCTGAGCCCCAGAAGCGACAATTTTGCTTGTTGACGTAGCTATGGAATTCGGATCATTTTCATGCATTTCAAGGACCCAATCAGCAAATACACGACGTTGTTGATGACCAGCCGGCTTGAGATCTTGTCTGAACTGAACTTTAAGCCTTAAGATCCAAGTCTATGCAAAATAGTAAGAACGATGTAATGACGTTTTGTGGAATGCCTAATTCCAAAGAAATACGAGGAATTGACTAACCTGGGTTTTCTTCAACACCTTGGGCTATAGGACAGCAGTAATATTCTCAGCTGTTATTCAGCGACGTGGACGTGATTTATTCTTCACATCACTAACTTGTCCCAACAGTTCGAATTTTTCCACCGATTTCTGTATTGCAGTCCGACAAGGTGCTTCACGACGACCCAAAAATGCTTTGGTTATGCGAACTGTGTGACTGCAAAATTGTCACCATTTTTTTAGTGAATTTAAATAATCATAATGCGTTGTTGAAGCGTGTATCGTGACATTTTTAGTAATGGCGTAATTTCAAATGTCAAAACAGGTTCAAAAGTGACACCTACCAAAATAACGGTCTATTCAAAACACATTTTATTGGAAAACCCTGTAGTAGGGCAAGTACTTGTCGGGACAACTTCGTTCCTTTAGGCTAAGCGAGTGAAACGATATGAAGAAATGTTGTTAAAAGTGAATTTATTTGGGATGTGATTTGTGTGCTGTGCTATCGCACACGGCACGACACATAAAAATTGTTAAAACCTTCAACAAAAATCTTGATACTGCCACAGCCACATGTCGTGCTCTAAGAGGAGAGTATGGTTTGCATAATCGTCGATTCCTCGTCGTTCTCAGGAATTAGGACTGTCTTACAGCACATTATGGCGTATTTTTGATTTAAATCTACACTTACATCCATATAAAGTCCAGCTCACACAATAACTGAAGCCAACTGACCGTTCACAACGTCGTGGATATGTCCACCAATTCGACGGCACCAGCTTGAACAACAGCTCGAATGACATTTTCTTAAGCGACGAAGCACAGTTCTCACTGAGAATCCTCAAGGAATTGAAGAGAAGAGAACCCATTAGACCCACAAGTCACTGTTTGGTGCGCTTTTTGGTCCGGAGGTGTGATTTGACCTTATTTCTTCGAAAACGACTATGGAACGACTGTCACCGTCAATTAGCAGCGTTATGGTCATATGATAACCGACTAATTTTTTCCTGCCATTGAAGAATACAACTTGCAGAATATGTGGTTTCGACAAGACGATGCCACATGCCACACAACATGAGCGAATAATTTTTCGTCGTGGCGATGTCAACTGGCCACCAAGATCATGCGATTTGATACCGCTGGACTTTTTTGTGAGGCTACGCGAAAGACCATGTTTATGCAGATAAACATTTGACATTTTGACATTCGTCAAGTTATGGCTGAGATACCGCCCAATATGTGTCAAAAAGGGGTCGAAAATTACCTCAAAAGAATCGATGCTTGCAACAATTCGCGTGGTGGTCATTTAAATGATGTAATGCTTCATACATAATGTCAACGTTCTTTTGTACTTTTGAAACCGCAAAATGGATAACCCTGTGCATTCCAATTCTTTTTATTTATTTATTTTTTTTTTTTTTTTTGAAAAATTCCGCTCACTTGTCGAATTTGAGTGAAGAAGCACTTTTCCACTATTCTTGGAAGCTTGGTTAGTTCTCCGCTAGAGACAGAACACATGAAAAATGAAATAAGACACGGTATAATTCTCTGTTACTGTTTAAACGCACCTAAAGAAAATGTCAACCAGACATAAAAGACAGTCTTTCTATGCCATCATCGAAATACCATGTTCAATCGAATTTGCTAACTATCATCCCATCCACTGTCTTCGCATGTCGCCAAAAAAAACCTTAGGCTAAAAACACACCGAAACGGACAAAACGTCTTTTTATTTTACGACAAAAAATCGTTTCTTTGTGTGCATTGCTCTTATGAAGCAACACACACCGAGAAAGACACGACAAGACATAAAATCTTGTCCGATCGACACGACACGACAAAAAGTCTTGTCCGCTCGTCGGTTACAGAAAATACATGGGGTTGTACAGGAGCAAAACACACCGAAGAAGACAAAAAGTCCGGGACAAAATGTCAGCACCTAAGACTATACACAGACTTATGAAGTAACACACACCAGAGTGAACAAGACAAACAAACAGAAATCGACAAAAAAACGTGTCAGTTGTATAGGTTGTTCTAAGAGCAACACACACCGGAGCGGACAAGGACAAGGGATTTTGTCTTTGTCGGCCTCGGTGTAGGGTAGAACACGACACGACTTTTTGTCGAAAGACAAAAAGACGTTTTGTTCGCTTCGGTGTGTGTTTAGCCTAAAGGAAGGGCAAACATGGTTTTATTAAGATCTTATCTGCATACCTCATGCATTTGAATCTTATTTAATCTGTTTCCAGGCAACCTTTTACATTTTATTGAAAAACAATATAAACAAAGAAATAAGTTACGTATGCTATAAATTTCTTCACGAGTTGTTTCGCAACACACGACTGCAACGAATAACGAATTAAATAAGACAATTATTCATACATTTAGTGTATCTTGTCGGCTTTAAAAAAAATTAGAGTGAATCACTTGGCATTTATTATTTGTATTTGAAACCATTTGCCATCGATAAAATTCACAAACTGCATCCGGTTTTAGAGCAAAAAAAAACTGCAATTTAAACAATTGCTGTGAGTGTTCCTAACCTATCACAAAAAGTGAGTCATAAATCTCTTGCACTTTTTTTATTCCCAGCTGTAACACGTTAAATATAACGGGAGATTGTTATGTTATTTGTGGCACACTTCCTTGTCCATTATTTAAGTTTTTTGTTTTGTTCATTTTGTCAAATAAAAGTCATTCACTCGAAAACAAAAAAAAAATTAAATCAATATGTAACCTTAGAGGCTTTAAAATAAAAACAACAACAACACAAAAAACTTCGAAATTCGATCTCCTTTTTATGTCATCATCCCCCGTTAGCATTTGATTTTTTGTTTTTTTTTTTTTAGAAAATGACAACAAGTGGGGTGGATGTACATTATGCTGTGTGCCACGAGCCTACAAGAATCGAGTGAGTCGAGTAGTTGTCGTCAAAGTGTTGACCCACTTTTTTGTCTTCTTCCTTATTAAATTGTGTCTTATTCATTACATTATTATCATTTTTTTTTCTTTTTTTTTAATGCAGCAAAACTAAAGACTTATTCCTGCATGATGTGAGGAGATTTCAATGGTTTTCTTGTTTTTTTTTCATTTTTTATAAAAAAAAAAGGAATTCAGTTTGACATCACTGCCACTGTCTCTCTCTTGTCCGCTCTTTCGCTTTTGAAGTGTTCCACCCCCACTTCAACAGCAACCCTTTTGAAAATAGTAATCACATTGGCACTGTCAGCTGATGTAAGAGACAAGGTGGGAAAGAAAAACAACGAGAAGTGAAGGTGGTTGTGGTGTGGTGGTGAATTTGGTTGAAAGAGAAATAAAATGAAACACACCTCTTCCACACACACACACACGAACATCCATTTTGAGACATTTTCATTGCGGATCGAATTTAGTGATTTTTTTTGGCAATTCGAAAGAAAATCGTCAAGGTAAAATGCAAACTAGAAAACATAAAAAAAAACAACAAAGAGAAAAGAAAAAAAAAGTTTAATCTTCCAATATCATGAAATTAAATAGGAATCAACTGTGGAATTCATGGCGACTCCTTCGTGCTTTGATTGCTTCGGCTAGAGAAACTGACAGACAGTGGATTTAGAACCATATGACATGAACGTAGGAAAAAAAAAAAGAATTACGTACTGTACGTATACATCTTCCGTATGTTAACTAAGCTGTCACTTGGGGAATGGAGCGAGAGCATGCGGCATTCATGGTGGGGATACACTAGCCTAACTAGTGAGTATGTCTTCTGATCTGTATTGAATTGTGTTCAATACAATATTGTGACATTCATATGCATTGTCCATTTTGTTATTATTTTTTTTTCAATTCCACACTGATAATTCTTTCAAAGTTTTCTTTTAGCTCAAATCAACCGTTTTTTATTTTCTTTTTTTGGTTAATAATCACACTGCGCTCTCGTGTTATGCAAGAGAAAAATTGAAATAAAGGAGAGCGAGAAAAAACGAAAGAAAAACTTCGATAACTGCGCAATGGTGACCAGACTGTTGAACATTTTTATTTTTCTTGTGTTTTTTTTTTTTTTTTAATGAATCCAAATATACTTGATTAAGGCTTTCAACTGACATTATTTCAGGCTTGTTAAGGTTAAAGTTTCTTGGTTAATAGCTTTTCTATCCTCATTTCATTATGCCTTTTTAAATCAACATCACTAGTTGAAAGTGGAAAACAATACTTGCTATACATGAAGGGGCTTAAAAGTATCGAAAATGTACTGTAAGGCATTAATATGCCGCCTTATTGCCGTTCCTGTACAGAGCAAAATTCCCTTCAACTCGTACAATTTCTAAGAATTCTTACCACCGTATGCTTACAGACAGGTCAGTCGCAGTCATCTACAAACAATTAAAAATCTGGGTCAGAATTTCATGCGATCAGTTGTTATTTGGAATTTTGTTTGTCGTCTCATTGCTTAAGGTAGCCCTCATTGAAGTAGTTGCGCCCAAATATGTTCTTTTGCATAATACATAATTATTTCGTGTTGATTTTTTTAAGTGTGAGGATGTTTGAAAACCAAGCACAAGTCACTGCTCTTATTGTTAGTTCATAGGAAAAATGAGATTACTCGCGAACATATCCCAACATAGTGAGTGAACAACGGAACCGACATACACGAGAAAATCAAAATTTTTTGGCAACAACAACAGTGCGCGAACTATACACTCCCTACCCGACGACGGAAAACTTGACTTCGCCTGACGTTTACGATTTCAGGCAGGCATAGGAATTCAATGCATGCTATCACAAAGAAAGCTTCGACCTCACGTTTCGTATGTCATGTCAAGTATGTAATGTGACGTGAGCTCTAGTTCAAATATGCTGAACATTAAACAAACGTCAAACTCGTCGCGCGACTAAGTTGAAAAAAGTTCAACTTTTGAGCAATTAGTCGGGCGACGAAGGACGCATTGAGTTGCTAATGGGAGACTTCGACACAAATTTCACATTTTTGACAGCTGTCATTTTACGCGCCGGGCGACTAGTGACGCATTCTGTTCAGCTCTTTAAGCGGAAACACAGAGCTGCTTTTCAGTTAGCGCTGACTCCGTTTCGCTTCTATACTTAAGATTGAATTTTGACTGACATCTATCATTTTACTTAATTACATTTTTTTTTTTCAAACAAAACCGACAATCGACAATTGAAAGGCAACACGTCGCTGAGCGTATCCATATCAAAAAGTAGAAAACATTTCAACTTTTGCAGCTTTTCCACGTTACGTTTATGTTATGGGGTTCTCCAATATGTCAAATTGAAGGTTGATCAACAAAGCTGCTTTATGTTAGGTTGCTCTTGTTAGCAATTCCTATTATTCAACTTTATACGTCACTCAACGCTAACACAAAAACAGATTTGACAGCTATAAAAGAAAAAGTTCAACAAACAAGATTCTTTTTTTTTTTTCATTTTGGATATTGATGCAGATGATAGAGGAAAAAATGTCATTCAAAGCAAACTCGGAGCGGGTACATCGTAACGCAGAAGTAGCTAAAGCGTGAGTTTGCTCGCGAACATGTCCCACACTGGGTGAGGGAAAAACAAGTTCATATATTATGCTGTCTTCGAGGAAGGACAACCAAGACCGACGGCTCGGACAGAACGTCACAATATACGCATACAACTTCGAGGTAGTAGAGGAGTTTGTCTACCTAGACTCCACTTAAAACACGGGCAATAACACCAGCGCCGAGATCAGACGAAGAATAACTCTTGCTAATCGCTGTTTCTTTGGTCTAAGAAAGCAATTGAGTGGAAAAACCCTCTCTCGAGCAACTAGGGTAAAACTGAATAACACTCTCATCATCCCAGTCCTGCTGTATGGTGCAGAAGCATGGAAAAAATCGGATGAAAGTGCCTTCGGCTGAGAGGAAAGTTCTTCGGGTAATCTTTGGCCCCGTGTGCATTCATGGGGAATGGAGAAGAAGATACAACAGCGAAATTTACGGGTTGTACAACGACATGGACCTAGCCAGAAGGGTCAACGTCCAGAGACTCAGATGACTCGGTCATTAAGAGCGGATGGATACCAATGCTCCGGCCCGGAAAGACTTCGACCATATTCCCGAGGGACCTAGGAGGAGAGGAAGACTGCGACTCAGGTGGCGCACTCAAGTGGAAGAGGACCTCAATCAACTTGGAGTGCAAAACTGGATACAGCTAGCTAGGGACCGAGTTGGCTGGCGGAGACTGTTGATTGAGGCCTAAGTTCACAACCGACTGTAGCGCCCGCCACCTTAAGTAAGTAAGTGAGGACATCCCCTACTGTCTACACAACGAATTTTTAGCGAAAAAGAGCATGGGTAGGAGACAGCGCGGCAGACCAAATTTGCGCTTTAAGACTGGCGTACATCAGGACGCCCAAAAGCCTGGGGTGTGGAACTGGATCGCGTCGGCCAACAAGTGGGATAGGGATACATAGAAAAACTTGCTGAAGGAGGCCCGGGCCGGATCTTCATTGGCCATGCCAACAATGATGATGATGACAAGCATGTTCGTCGTTTAGGGCTACCTTAAGAAAGGAACTATTGACGCTTGAAGCACACAAAGACAAACACTAGAAAAAGGGCGCTACATGCCGCACAATCAATGTAACAATTAATTTTGTAAGAAAAGCATCACCGTGCTATTTCTTGAAGCTCATCACAACTGACAACTCAGATCTTGTGATTTATGTGGTTATGACCATTTTCCATTTCCATAACTATATCAAATCAATGCTTCACAAGCGCTTTAAGATCTAGAAAATAGAATTGGAAAAGTTATCGTGGACATACAGCCGCAAATGTGCTAATTGTTCATGGAAAATTTCATACATTTCTCTTAAAAATGAAAAAATACAGTTGCTCTTTCTATTGCATGACATAAAAAAAAGCGCCTGGTCACCATAGCAATGGAAGAATTTCAAATTTCACCGAGATGTTTCCGTTTGATTTCCTTTTGTTTTTGCACACAAATCATACTTTCCTCATTCAACCGGGTGAGGACGAGAAGATAGGGGATGATGATGATGACAGAGAACACTTGCAAAGATAAACTAAATAAATATCTACCTACTTATTAATAAATGAGGTATGCACTTGAGGCTCTATGTTAACAGAATAAATTGTAAAAGAAAAATTATGACAAGTCACCGCTCGCAGAAAATTGATGAAGATGATGATCATCATCGCCAGCAACAACAAACCACACCGTCATCATCGATCATCGTTCAATTTCGTGTTGCCCCTCATCTCATTTTCATTCGTTTCGCCAGTAGAAAGAAACAACAACAAAAAAACCGTCTGCAGTTGTCTTTTCTTATCCCGTTTTTCGTTTTTTTCTTTTTTTTTTTTTTGCAATTCCTCAATTCGATTTTTTGTCTTTATTTAAATTTTCAAAATAGCAAAGAGCCGAGTTTCACCTATATTTTCTATTCTTTTGCAGTTCTTTTTTCTTTTTCTTTGCGAAAAAGCAATAAACGAAAAAAAATATTGTTCGCTCTCTTAAAAAACAACGAATAAAAGAATAAAATAAATTCTAACCTAAGTAGTATTCCATTATGAACGATGAGTAGTTGATTTTTGAGTTGTTGCGAGCAAAGGGAACGATTAAAATTTATTTGTTTGAAGACAATTGATTCTTCCTCAGCTCAGAAGGTAGCTGCAACAAAGTCGTAGTTGGTGGTGTCGTCGTAGTCTCGTAGTCCACCAAATCGAACCAAGTAAGTTTTTTGTGTCGTCGCAGACGTTCCCGTCCCCTAGACCAGAAGTCGTCTTCTTTTTTTTTATTATTTTCAAAGTTGTATGTAGCTCGTTGAAGCTCTAGTAGAGTCGTAGAGAGTGTAGTCAGTCGACTTCGTGGTCGATGAATTTTGTAATGCACCGCACCACTCTACACAGCCAGATACACAAACGCACACACACATACACGCCCGAGAAATATACACTTTATTATACACTCTTCTTCGTTTTCTTCTTCTGCACTAGAATATCTGATTAATTTTTTCTTTCTATTTTTTTTTTTTTTTTTAACTTCGTTTTCTTTGCGAAAAAACACACGGTACCGTTGTTGGTTGAAGAATATATATATATTTTTTTTTTCAAATGGAAAAATATTGCACAGAGAGGAAGAAAAACACTTTGATTTTTTTATTAAACTTTTCGTTCACTATTTAGACGCGTTTTTCACTAATTTTTTATAAGTTTTTTCTTGGTTTTCTTGAATAAAAAAAACTTTTGACATATCATCATAAAAATCAGTCGTCTCTCTATCAGCGAAGAAATGAAAATCATGCATGGAATTGAAACGGCCGAAAGAGGACGGCACTTTTTGTTGCCTTGTCTTTCGTTTCAATTCCAATTTTCGAATGGCGATGATGGCGAATAGCCGTTTGCCTTTGCAGGTTAGCTATTGTGTATGTGTGTGTGTGTGTGTGCGTGTTTGGAATGTTTCAAATTTCATTTTCTTGTTGATATATGATAACGAAACGCAAAATGAAATAGGAGAGAAGGTGCGGAAAATCGAATATTAATATTAGAAAGAGAAACAGAAACAGCGATTGAATGAAAACGAAACAGGGCGATTTGATTTTGTGAATTCCTTTTCCTCTTCAAAGTGAGGTGTGTTCGGTTATTAAAGAGAAATAAAGAGAAACGTTGTTAAGTAAACAAATTTTCGTTTCATTTTTTGTTTGTATTTTAGAGAAACCCAATTAATTATCTTCCTTGAATGCAATGAGATTGCAAGGAAGAAAATTGTCGTCAAACGCCCACACACACAAGGATTCATTGTTCCCGATTTAGCTGCAGGGGTAGCTGAATTTTCTTTTGTTTCATTATTGGGATCCTTTTAAAAAGGTTGATTAAGTTTTTTTTTTTCTTTGACCGATGATGGGATTAAATTTTCCTACACCATTTGTTGATGACGTTTTCGGTTGTGGGTATGGTAGCAGTGAAAATATTCTTACAAAGGTAGGTAGGTCTAACATTGTATCTGGTTCAACCGAATTGCAAGGTGGAACTGGATTCGTTAAAATTGTGTTGTTGCTAAATTAACCACAAATCCACCCTACATTCGACTAGAGGAGCTTTGACTTTTTTCTTACAAACTTTGCTACTCTTGGGAATAAAGTCACCTTTCAAACCAAGCAAACATTTTAGAATAAAAATAAAATGTCAAGGCACGTCATGGTGGCAAGAATGGCAAATGTCATAACATAAACATTATGTGTGAAGGCATCTACCTGACATTTTTATTGATGGAAATGGAATATAACAGGTCTGTTTTTTTACCAGCTAAAACTCCTCAAAACTCGAATCAACACAAATTTAACTCAGACATTCTTTTACTCACAAAATTTAAAGCAAAAAGTCTGGGAGTTCTGTCAAAAAAAAAAACATTTGTCATTTTTAGTGCGATTAATAACTGAATCAATGTTTAACAAAAATAATGACTCAATGACTAGGGTACAGGCTACAGGGTCATTCATTTCTCGGTCTCGAAAATAAAAACCTAACGGTGTCAAATCACATGACGTTGGTGGTTGCCAATTAACGTCTCCAAAACTTGAAATTACGTGAACAGGAGGAACCTTACCACATAATAAAGCCATAATTGGTCGTGTTGTGTAGTTTGTTGTCCCGTCTTGTTGCACCCACATATCGTCCAAGCCATGATCCTCAATCGCCGGGCAAAAAAGATCGGTTTTTATTTGACCAAATCGCTCCGAAATGGACCGACCAATGACACCATTCGACCATAGAGCACACCAGACAGTCACTTTTTCTGGATGTAATGGCAAGTCTGGAACCAGCTCGGTCTCTAGCTAGCTCTCTCCAGTTTTGCACTCCAAGTTGATTGAGGTCCTTTTCCACTTGGGTGCGCCACCTGAGTCGCGGTCTTTGCTCTACTTCTGCGTCCCTCGGGAATAGTGTCGAAGGCTTTCTGGACCGGAGCTTTGGTGTCCATCCACTCTAAATGACTGAGCCATCTGATTCTTTCGACCTTAACCCATCGGGCTAGATCCATTACGTTGAACAACCCGTAAAGTTCGCTGTTGTATCATCGCCTCCATATCCCATCAACGCACAGGGGGACAAGGATGACCCGAAGAACTTTCCTCTCGAAACAGCCTAAGGAACATTCATCCGATTTTGTCAAGGTTCATGCATCTGCATCAGCACCATATAGGCGGATTGGGATGATGAGGATGTTGTACAATTTTACCTTAATTTGGAGTTCATAGGTCGTTTCCAGGATCTGCCGCAACGTGAAAATTTGGTCGATGGTGTACTTTCCTGGCCTGAAGCCACATTGATAAGGACCAATCAGATTGTTGACGAAAGGCTTCAGACGTTCACATATTACAGCAGAGAGGATCTTGTAGGCGATGTTTAGTAGACTTATTCCTCTGTAGTTGGCGCAGTTTAGAGGATCTCCCTTTTTCAGGATCGGGCAAACAATGCTGAGGTTCCATTCATCGGGCATGCATTCCTCTGACCATATCTTACAGATGATTTGGTGCATGCTCCTATCTAGCTCGTCGCCTGCTGCTTTGAACAACTCAGCAGCTAGTCCATCTGCTCCAGCGGCTTTGTTGGATTTCAGCCGTGATATTGCGGTTTTCACTTCTTCTAGGTCGGGTTCACGGAATTGTTGGCTATCATCGTGTCCGATGAAAGGCTCCTGTCTGACGGCGGTGTTTTGTTCGTCGTCGCCGTTATACAATCTACAGAAGTGGTCTTTCCAAATCCCCAGCATTGACTGCGATTCTACTATGATGTTCCCTTGTTTATCTCTGCAGGCATCGGTTCTTGCTCGCTGACCTTGAGCCAGCTGTTTAACCTTTCGATAAAACCTCCGAACTTCATTCCTGCTGTTGGCTCTCTCAACATCCTCGATCTGACGCTTCTCATGCTCTCTCTTTTTCTCCTGAGAAGCCGGCGTTCCTCTCTCCTCTTTGCTCGTAGAGCTCACGAGCAGCTCTTGTCCTTCTATGCAGCGCCGCTTTGTATGCCTCCTGCTTGGCTGCATGGGCCTGCCTGCATTCTTCTCAAACCAGGGGTTTCGTTTTGGTGGCTGTGTGAAACCCAGCACATTAGAGGCGGCATCTCTAACTGCTCTCTGGCAATGTTGCCACTGGTCTTCGATACTTGATGTTGGCGGCATAGGACTCCTTAAGAGGTTACTTGACACTCGATCAGAGAAGGATCTGGCGATCTCTTGCGATTGTAGCCGTCCGACGTCGAATTTTCTTGCAGCATTTCCTTGTTTTGGCCGTTGTCGGGATATTCGTAGCACTACCTTGGCTACGACGAGGTAGTGGTCCGAGTCGATGTTAGCTCCTCGGAAAGTTCGAACATCTAAAATGCTGGACAAGTGCCTTCCGTCGATCGCAATGTGATCAATCTGGTTGACGGTTGATTGATCAGGAGATCTCCATGTACCTTTATGGATGTTGAGATGAGGGAACCAGGTGCTTGCTACCACAACATTTCGCCCCGCAGCAAAATCGATCAGCCTGAATCCGTTATCGGAAGTGGTGTCGTGCAGGCTGTGCTTTCCGACTGTTCCACCAAAGATGTCCTCTTTTCCCAGCTTTGCGTTAAAATCGCCGAGGACAATTTTAATGTCATAACTAGGACATTGCTCGTACGTTTTGTCAAGGAGCTCGTAGAACTCGTCTTTGGTGTCGTCCTTTTTCTCTTCTGTGGGGGCATGCGCGCATATTAGGCTAATGTTGCCGAATTTAGCCCTGATTCGGATTGTTGTGATGCATTCGCTGACACTTTTGAAGCTCAAGACTTTTTGCTTGAGTCTGCTTCCCACGACGAATCCGCATCCAAAGAGTCGCTGTTGTTGCTCTCGGTAACAATCACCATAGTAAATGTCGCAGTTTCTCATCCTCCTTTTGCCCGGTCCATCCCATCGCATTTCCTGGATAGCGGTAATGTCTGCTTTGTAGCAGTTGAGGGTCTCCGCTAACTGTTCGGCAGCACGCGGTCTATTAAGGGACCTAACATTCCACGTGCATATCCGAAATTCGTTGTCCTTTATACATTTGCTTGGGTCGTCATCAGTGTAACCGTCCGTTTCCGAGGCCTGTTGTTGCTTCGCATCTAAATGTTTTTCTACGTAGTCGGGAAGTCACCCCGACGTACAACCCCCAACTTGGAGTACCAGGAACTTGATGTGACTCCAAGTGTAAGAGCCGGAAAAACCGCTCCGTTTACGGCCTGGGCTTCAATTCAAATAAGTCGATGTAGCCCGTAAAGGTGTTCACCAAGTAGTTCGGCCTAACTGGAACTGAAGAAGCCACCGTTGATTCCAAAAAAAAAAATTCATTCGCTGCCGTCCCTCGATGGGAGTGCCTTGGTGGGAACACTCCTTCGTTGTGGGGTAATTATAGTAACAGCCTACTCTGCTTAAACACTTCAAACCATGAAATGGTTTAAAAATAATGAAGAGAGATAAAAATAAAAGTCTTCAAACCCAAAAGAAAATACTAAAAATATTGTCAATTAATTCCTCAAGCACTGGGTCATTTTGTTAACCACAAAAATATTACTCAAACCAAATTGCGATTAGCATTCATTTCAGACTGGACTTATAATAAGCCTCCCGCATGTTGTCATTTTCTAATCATCAGTTAAACTGTCATTACGGCCATTACACGTCAGATTCATTGCCCTAGCGGTTGTTGTTGTTTTTTTTTATGCCTTCAATTGTCTGCCCGACAAACAGACAGCTTGCAACGCAATTATTATTTGTTGTCCATTCCCCCGAAAGTCCACATTCGAATAAATCACAAAATTAATTTTCCATTACCTCGTAAACTACTGAAACCAATTTCTTTTTGTTTTCGTTTTCGGTTTTGTTATTGAACCAGGATAACCCACATCCCTCAAACAGTCACGCTTGATTAGAATATTCCATCATCGCACACACCGCTGTCGTCGCGTCGTCGGTCGGTCGGTGACATTCGGACACTTTGAGAAAAAAAAAACGAAACAAAAGAATTACTGTCCGTTGTCTCTCTGTCTCGAAAGCAGTTGAATTGTCATTTCACTTGCGAAGCCAGAAGCCAAATCATTTATTCAAAACCTTCTGGCTAAGGTGAAAGAACTTACAGCTAAATGAATTTTGTATTTATTGTCGGTTCTGTTTGTTTGATTGTTTTTTGTCTGCTTCTTGTGCCTTTTTGTTTTGTTTTCTTGTTTTTTTGTTCAAGTGGAACATCACTTTTTGTTTTCCTTGAATTTGACTTGAGAGAAATTATATTTTCAATTATTTTTTTTTTCGTCTTCGTCAAGTTCAAGGTCAGCCAAGGGAATCCCAAGCAGATGTTAGCGACATGATGTCATTTTTGTGTGTTTTCTCGGCCTTGTGGTTTTTAATAAATTTAAAATTATTCCGATCTGTAATTATCCACAGGCGTCGTCGTCGTCGGCATCGGAAACACAAAAGTGTGTTGCTGATTTTTTGTTATTAAAATCGACTTCACCAGACTGTTATGTTAGTAATTCGTTTTATTTTAAGAACAATTACAATTTGTACACAAGGAATTATATAACAAAAATTGTTTTGAGTGAAAAATTCTATTATTCTTTGTTAAAATTTTATATCGAAATTGTTTGATGCTCGAGCACGAAACACAATTTTTAATTAATTTTTAAGTGATTCAGATTAACTGAATAATCGTGTTAATTAATTGCTTCCAATGCAATGTTGTCTTTTTGTTGAGGAGAGCTTTTTTTTTAAAAACCTGTCACTGTCATTGACAATAGATGATAACAGCTTTGCCTAAATTCAGGCAATTTCTGAGTGGGTGGTCGTATTTCAATTACGGGAAATCCCCAAAAAAGTATCTCATTTTTATTGCAACGTAAACCGCAACACTTACTTACTTAGGTACTTAAGGTGGAGCTACAGTCCGTTGTGGACTTGGGCCTCAATCAACAGTCTCCGCCAGCTAACTCGGTCCCTAGGTGCGAGAAATGCTTGCGTAGGGATATCAGTGGGAATCAGGTCCTGCCCAACAGATGCATTTAACGTCATCCTGGACCTTCTTCCGATTGACCTCATTATTACGAGGGGTGTTCAATAAAGACTGAGAGTGACGTCATAAAACTTTTATTATACAAAATTATTCATCGGCGGACTGATCACGTTCAAGATACTCTCCATTCAAAGCTATAAACCTGTTCATGCGCCTCTGTCACTCTTCGAAGCCATTTGAAGATAGGCGCTTTAAAATCGCCTCTAAAGCTTTTACAGCAGCTGCAGCGGATGGAAAACGCCTCCCTTTGAGGTCCTTTTTGGCTGTGGGGTACAAGAAGAAGTCGTTTGGAGCCAGGTCGGGGCTATAGGGCGGGTGCGGTACCGTTTCGATATTTTTTCTGGTCATGAAGTCTTGAACCTTAACTGCGACGTGTGGCCTGGCGTTGTCTTGGTGCAGTTTCCAATTTCCAACGAGCTCTGAACGCTTCTTAGGGATGTGGTCTTTCATCATTTGCTTTAAAACGGATATGTAGTAGTCGGCATTAACTGTCCGGCCTTCTGGAACCGTGTGAGTGTACACCATACCTCGATAATCGAAGAAGGTAATGACCATAGCCTTGGTTGCTGATTTTGCTGCACGCGCTCCTTGTGCCATCGGAAACACCTGCTTTCACCCATAACACTATTGCCATATGCTTTTTTCAAGTCGACGTAGGTTTCTTTCGCGGTTTTTTTCAATAACACGTAAAACTTTATGACGTAACGTTGTTCGCGAAATTCAGGCATCGCAAAAGTTTAGAGGCGAAATTTTTCAAGCTTCGCGCGAATCCACATAAAAATCGACTGAGAATTGGCGAGCCCGATAGTTCCAGTTGTTCCTCAACTACAGCGCTGCTCTCAGTCTTTTTTGAACACCCCTTGTAAACATCAGGTGTCCTGCAGTATCTTGAGACTCAAAGAAAAAGACTGCTGGAAAACCAGATCCTATGGGCACTGCAACCAAATCAGCCTGATACCATCAGACATCCTATCTACAATCACCGATTACTGCATCCCTATCCTAAACACCTCAAAGAAGTTTAAAGTCCTGTTCCCGTCAAGAATGGACTGGGAGAAAGGCGTTGTGACGAAAGACTTCGACACAACTATCTTCACGGATGGTTCGAAGATGAAATGCGGTGTTGGTGCAGGTGTCTTCTTCGAATCTCTTAAGATTTCAAAATCCTACAGACTTCCTGATTTTGCCAGTGTATTCCAGGCAGAATTGTTAGCGATAAGGGAAGCTTGTATAGCCCTTAAAGATATCCGACAGAACCAAAATGTAGCTATACTTACACAGTCAGGCAGCTATTAAAGCCGTTGATTCAGAGGCCCTCAAGGAACTTGATATGAGCGGCTCTCTAATCTGGATACTGGGCGATAGGGGATATGAGGGAAATGAGAAGGCAGATGAGCTAGCTGGGCAAGGATCAGCCCTTCACAGCTCACTGGCAGTGAGAGTATATGCTCCTCTTGGAGTTGGGAAGGGCTATACCCTGACCAAATACACATCAGAAGCAAATCATAGGCGGAATAGTTTAACGAGTTGCGTTATATCTAGGAAAGTCTGGCCCGCCTATAACAAACCAAAATCAATCAATTTAATTTCCAAACCAAGGCATGACATAGCCAGGATTGTTGCTACCTGCACCTGCACAGGACATTGGCCCATAGGGGAGCATGCGGCAAAATTGGGTATATCACATAACTCCTTCTGTCGTAGCTGTGAGGACCAGAATGAAAAGGAAACGGTTCCACACTTTCTCTGCCATTGCCCGGCCTTGGCTAGGAAAAGAGAACTCTCAGAATTCAAGATCAAAGATTTGATATCATACCTCAATAACACAAATTAGCTTTAGCGCCCCCTCTTTTCTCTTCTAAACTAGATGGCACTTGAATAGATTTGTTTTACGTACGTACGAAATATATATTCTTCCTAACCCATCCAAATCGTTTTAGAATCTCATGAGGTATGGTATCAAAACGGCGCACTCAGCGCTAATTGTGTCCTACAAGGAAGTGGGACAGCCATTTCTACCTACCTACCTACCTAGCACTCCAAGTTCACTGAGATCCTCTTCCACTTGAGTGCGCCACTTGAGTCGCAGTCTTCCTCTCCTCATACGTCCCTTGGGAATAATGTGGCAGGCTTTTCGGGCCGGAGCATTGGTGTCTATCCGCTCTAAATGACCGAGCCATCTGAGTCTCTGCACCTTGACCCTTCTGGTTAGGTCCATGTCGTTGTACAATCCGTAAAGTTCGCTGTTATATCTTCTTTGCCATTCCCCTTTCAATGCACAAAAGGGGCCAAAGGTGACCCGAAGAACTTTCCTCTCGAAACAGCCTAAGGCACTTTCATCCGGTTTTGTCAAGTTCAATGCTTCTGCACCATACAGCAAGACTGGGATGATGAGTGTGTTGTACAATTTTACCTTAGTTTCTCAAGAGAGAGCTTTTCCACTCGAATGCTTTTGTTGGTTGGGTGTTTTAGGACCTGGAAGCATATGCTGTATCTTTTCCTACACACCAAGTGCTTACTTTACCTTCAAGCGGTAACCACGAAACTTACCGCGAGTGCAAAGCGGAGAAACAGAAGCACTTAAACAACGGCCCTACAAATTTTGAGGTAAGTGCGAGGGCTAACAACCCCCCACGGAAAAAAAAACATGAAGATTTGAGAGAGGTAGACAGAGCCTCGGCTAATGACCCCCCTCTTATGGCAACCAGACCCGAAACGACAACAGACTAGAGTTTGTACCTGATGTGTGAGAACCTGAGAACACTCTACACTCCAAGTGCACTACAGAAACTTGAATCTGTGCTCACGCAGTATAAGGCAGACATTACAGCGATCCAGGAAATACGATGGATAGGACCAGGAACAAGGAAAAGGAATAATTGCGACATTTATTACAGCTATTATCAAAGAATGCACAATTTTGGATGTGGATTCACCGTGGGAAATCGGCTTAGATCGAAAGTCATGACTTCAAGGCAATTAGTGATCGCCTGGCTGTAATCCGCATCAAGGCCACACTACAAACACACACGCCCTTACCGATGATGCTAAGGAGTCTCGCAAAGAGGATTTTTACGACCTCCTGGATAGAGCCTACGGAGCCTGTCCAGAGTACGACGTTAAAATTGTACTCGGAGTCTTCAGTGCAAAAATCTGGAAGGAAGACATCTTTAGTGAATTGGAAAGCACAGCCTTCACGAAGTTACAAAAGATAACGACTTTCGACTTAATCGACTTTGCTGCAGCTCGTAATACGGTGATAAGTAGCACTAGGTTTCCAAGACGAAAGATCTACACAGCAACCTGGCGATCTTCGGATGGTCGAACCACCAATCAAATCGACCATGTGCTTAATCGGCGCAAGGCAAGACACGCATCTAACATCCTGAAAATGCGCACTATCCGAGGAGCAAATGTCGACTCTGACCACTTTCTGGTAGTGGCTAAGTTTAGAGCTCGACTATCAAACGACAAAAAAAAAAAAAAAAAAACACGTGCGGCCCCAAGGAAGGAGTTCAACACCGGTTGCATATAAGCAATCCGGATAATTCCAGAGACTACAGTGAGCGCTTGAGTGAGCGATTCTCCGCCGTCCTCCCAAATACCACAGATATCAACACCTTGTGGAACCATTATCGCGAAATAATTAAAAATGTAGCCGAGACCACCATAGGTTACCAGCCAAGCCAAGCCCGAAAAAAAAACCGTGGTATGATGATGAGTGCGCGTTATTGAAAAGAGAGACGGAAAATGCACGTTTGCAGATGCTGCAACAGAAAACAAGAGCAGCAAGAGAAGAATACCGAACAAAAGGGATAAATGAGAAAAAGACCGTGTGAAGGTTGCTCAGTTCATAGATCTAGAGGAGTCTCGGGCCAAGAACAACACCCGACGTTTCTTTAAAAGTTCGAAGCAATTAGCTTCTGGTTCTAACACAGGCTATTCGAAATAGTGAAGGCAACCTAGTCATCGAAGCACAGGAAATTGTAGATGTTTTTAAGTAGCACTTCCAACAGCTGCTGAATGCAAAAAATGTCGAGCGAACTAATGACGAAAGAGAATCAAGACCAGTCAATGAAGACCCAGCCCCAGCCCCCAGCATCCTAAAGCTTAAAAGTAATAAGTCCACCGGATCGGATGGCATACCTGCGGAACTCTTTAAATATGGAGGAGGCGTTTTGATGAACCACATACACCTGGTCATCAACAAAGTGTGGAAGGAAGAATGCATGCCCATTGACTGGTCGATAAGCTCCATATGCCCCGTCTACAAAAAAGGCGATCCAATGTCATGCAACAACTAAAGTTGCCAACAAAATCCTATCCAACGTACTGTGTGAGCGTCTTAAACCTTTCTGGAACACAATAATCGGCATGCATCAGTGTGGCTTTAGAACAGGCAGAACAACGATAGACCACCCTAAGGTAAATCCTGGAAAAGACCAACGAATTCCAGTTCGGAACCCACCATCTTTTCATCGACTTCAAAGCTGCCTATGATAGCATCCACCGCGAAGAGCTTATGATGGCGATGTCTGAATTTGGGATCCCGATCGAACTGATCCAGTTGTACCACATGTCTCTAAACAATGAGCAGTGCAGTGTGCAAATGGGCAATAAACTCATCTGAGTTGTTCTAAACATGTGTAGGGTTAAGACAAGGGGGTGCGCTGTCATGTGACTTCTTCACCACTGTCTAGGAGCAGATAGTGCGCCAGGCAGTTATGAGCTCTTAGGCTATGCGGACGACATAGACATCATCGGTCGATCCAAGAGAGCTGTGCTTGAGGCCTTCACAGCGATTGCAGAACAGGCGAAACTCGTTGGTCTTGAAGTGAATGAGGACAAAACAAAGTACATGCTATACATGCCTAGGACAGAACAAACGAACGCAATTTCGAGGTAGTCAAGGAGTTCACCTACCTTGGAAAAAAAAACAAACCCACAAACGACACCTTACTGGAGACCCGAAGAAGAATTACCCTAGCGAACCGCTGCTGCTTGGGTTTGGCTCAAAACTCCTCACTCGAAAGACAAAGTGCCTACTCTACTGTGCCGAGTGTTGGACGATAAGTAAAAAAGGGGAAATGATACTGGGCACTT
>CAKKXW010000001.1:94446537-94457547 GCA_920937365.1 Sphaerophoria rueppellii
TTTTTAGTTTATAAAGCTTCTTTTACTGTTTCTTTGGGGAAACAACACGTTACTCCCACCATATAACACTTGGCCAAAATTGAGAACTTGTTTATTTATTATTATTTTTTCTTTGAACGCTCAAGCTGGACTAAGTTAGTAAACGTCACTTAAGACAAATTTTATTTTATTAATAGCATTTTTCACTAGTCCACAGACTAAGAGTTAGTCCTTCGGTAGTCTATGTTTATTAATTTGGCTGTTAAAATTGAGTAAAATAATGTCAAGTTTATGAATAACATATGTAGGGAATTGTTAGTTTTGTGTAATTTAATTAGGGTTCATCTGATATTTAGTCGATGATCAAAATTATTTAGAAGCAAGTTTCTTTTTTATTATTATTTATTTGTTCAAGAGTTAAAACCGGTTCACAATATACCACCCTCATTGCACAACAAAGGGGTTTCTTTGTCATTTTCTTCGAAATATTTGATTTTTTTGTGATTTTGAAAGACAAGAAAATTATAACACAAGGAGAGAAAATTCTCTTCTGTTTGAAGTAAGCAAACAACGATCAATGTTAGCCGTAAGCGAGGTGTTGCAAGTTATTCAAATTGTTTGTTGAAGAAGTACAACACAACGAAATGACAAGCTTTTAAATTTGTTTGTGTTCATCACAGATGAGTGTAAAAGGGAGGTGGAAAACCAATCTGTCAAAATGACAATGCCTACAACATAGAGGAGGTATTACTTAGAGTCGCAACTCGTTCTCTTTTTCTAAAAATCACAGTCCTAAAAATTTTGCAATTTACTCTCTTTTCTTGTGTCCGTGAATCTGTGTAACTCCATATCAATGCTTACGTATAGGTTCACCCCATTTGAAATGCATTGAGAAGCCTACACATTCGCATTGATGTGGATATTTTATCAAATTTAATTTTTTAGTTCGCAAGAGAGCAAAATGCCTTGAGTTGCGACTCTAGGTATACCTCCTCTGTGGCCTACAAGCTATGGTTCAAGTTTACTGCAAGAGTATGCGTGTTTTTACCAATATTACCTCAGTAAACTTGAGCAAACCACCTAATTTTTGTTGCTGTTTTCTCATTTATTCACATAACCGAGGTAACGGTAAAATAAAATTTGCGGTATCCGGAGGAATAAATGAGGACCGCAATGAAAATGATGTGAGGTCCAGCGGAATGACCAGAATGTGAAAACACTAATACCTTATCAATACTCAGCTGGACCAGCTTGTAAGCAAAATTTATTCTGACAGCTTAATTTCCCATCTCTCTCTCTCTGCTCTGGTGGTTTGTCAATTGGCATTGTTCTCGATACTAGAGTTGGGTGATATATCAATAACCGTTACCAATAACGTGTTATTCGTGAATAACTGCTATAACTAGTTATTCGATCTTAACAGTTATTCGGTAACAGTTACGAAGAATAACCGTTACTCAGAACAACCGTTACTCAGAATAACCGTTAATCAGAATAACTGTTACTCTGAATAACTAGTTACTGAATAACTTTTTGTTTTTTTTTTAAATGTTTTTATATTTTAATAATTTTATTAGAAAAAAAGACAGTAAAAAGGAAAAGGAAGAGGAAAAGGAGCATTTATTAAGTAAACCAATTCTCTTCTACGAAATCGATGTTAAATTACCCCTAAAATAAGAAAATAGTGCAAAAAGATTATCATTCAAAAATAAATATTTGTAACTAGGTTGACGCGAAATTTTCAGAAAACGAAAAAAGATGTCAAGTTAGAGGTAGATGCATCATTTTTTATGAATGTAGGAAAAAAAAGTGGCATTCAGTTTTTCTGAGGTAAGCATTGTCTTATAAGTATATGGATAACCGTTACTGAGTAACTGCTTAGAATAACGGTTATTCAGAAATAACTGTAAATGTTATAACGGTTACTCAAAAATAACTGCTAAGGCCATCACTAATCGTTACCTCATCAACAGCCCTTTGTTGCTAATATTAGCCGTTTTTTCACTACTCAGAAGCCAGCACAACGAAATTTCCCCTGGCAAACAACAACAGTTTGGATTGCAGTCGACAAAAAGTCCAGTAAAAAAATTACAGTTGTGCCGGTGATAGAACTTTCAATTATTGATATGAAGACAGCGCTGATGGCGTTAAGAAGATTTATTTTGCTACGCGAATCTAATGCTCAGAGTTATATGGCGTTTTTAATTGGTAGAGAAGAGAAGGGAATTCTCTTCTTTTCAGAATCAGAACTGTAACTTTTGCCCAATTGAACGCTTTCAGAATGCTTTTTTTTACTTCCAGATTGCCAATTAAAAACGCCAATAAACTCTCTTAGATTGAAGTATTTGCTATTTATTTTAATCCGAGACGCCATTTTGTGACGTTTTATGGAACAATTGTCATATAAATTGAATTTGACAGATAAAGTGAGTTGGAGTGTTTTGCCCTTGATTATTGGGTTGATTAGTGAAAAAACATGGGTTTTACTAGCAGATTTGACAGTTGGAATTTTTACAGAAAAACGGTTTAACTGACAGAAATACTGGAGAGTATTTCAAAATAATAGAAACTCTGTTAAAGCCGGATGAAGCCTTAATTAGAAGCTTGAATGAACATGTTTCCTCAGTCATTCCAAACTGAGTGGACAAAAAATAATGTGAACATAATATGGATTCAATTCTTGGTGCAGAAACCAAGGAAGGCAGCAAAAAAATTCGATCTAAGAAATCGTTTCAACATCCTTCAAACCACAGTTAAAGCTAAAACTTTCCAAGTACTCGTTACAACGAATATAATAACGGTATACCTAACCATTATTAAGGAAACTCGGTCAGACCTTTGTTTGAAATAAACTATCGTTCGTCGTCGCATAAAAAATGATAGGATGCACATATCAAGGTTGATGCTTCTCCAACAATCTAATTATTCAATCCTGTTTAGTCATTGAAATGGCTTCACGACGGAAAGGATGGTGGTTAGTGCACAAACAACAGGGTTGTCTCAGAACCACATTTTACACGTGTAATATCCATATGATAGCTATAACCTATAACCATACAAATTATCTTACCTTTCTCTGAAGCATCGTGATTTATTCAATGTTCGTTCATAGTCAAACTCAAAATTCACACATTCCTTAATTAAGTGGTTTTGCTGCCAAAACTGAGAAGTAAGTATTGCTAAAGATTCAACTCACTCTATCTGTCAAATTCAATTGATATGTCAAGTGTTACATAAAACGTCGAAATATGGACCTGAGGGTTGCGTCTTGGATGCAAAAAAAAAAAAAGCAAATGCTTCAACCTAAGAGAGTTCATAACTCAAATCATTAGATTCGCGTAACAAAAAAATTCTTCTTAACGCCATCAGTGCTGTCTTCATTTCATTAATTGAAATTTGAAAGTTCTATCGCCGGCACAACTGTCATTTTTTACTGGACTTTTTTTCGACTGTAATCCAAATTGTCGTTGTTTACCAAAATATCGAACAAGGGCACATTTACCCTACCCTGTATACATCCTTTCCCTTAAGTATTGACAGGTCTCATACTCATTTTTTTTTTTTTTTTTGACAGACAGAACACTGCTCAGTGATACAGTAAAATAAATAATATGATCGCATAACGATAAATTAGGTCATATTACCATTTTCGTTTACTTGTTTTCATTTTTAAAGTTTCTGACCCTATCCCCGTTTACCCATTTTAAACGAAAGAGATTGGGGATGTACATATGTCAAAACTGACAAATACGTTTGTTGACATTAATATTCTGATGCAAATTTCTCGTCAACCAGGGCTAGGATTCAAGTTTGGCTTTCAGTTGTAGCAATTTATCAAATTTAGAGAAATCGATTTCCTCATAAATTATCGAAAAATATCATGGACTTGGCAAAATTTCGGACGCAAAAAAAAATCTTCCGAAACCCATCGAATGGCAAAAATTGGATAACAACATTTTTGCACGCCTAAACGAAATATTTGCAAAAATGCTAATAATTTTCCGCAACTTTAAGTCGATATACATATCGCGCAATTTTCCTTGACAACCGTTATAAAATTGTTCATCAAAATAAGGGCTCAAGAGTATTCTATCAGCCACTGAAACTGGGTAATTTTTCAACACTCAGCTTATAGCCCAGGAGCCCCCATACAAGAAACTCCCGTCATCGTGCCCACTAACATTTTAAATGAGGAATAAAAGATAAAGACGAGTGTAATGAAAGAAACAGGATTAGACTCCGTGATGACGGAGACATTTCATTCACCATATTGCAACAGGTATGCGCGGCCTTTCCGGCTATCTGAATTCACGCAGACCTAGCGAGTCTTATTCGTCTTGGCTTTATCTTTTATTTCTCATTTAAAATTTTAGTGGGCGCTATGACGGGAATTTCTTGTATGGGGGCTCCTAGGCTCTTAAAAGTTGTAATCAAAAATTAATTCCTTTCGATTTCTGGCCTTTAGAAAATTCACTCGATTTAAAATCGCTAGAACTAAAAATTTTTGGCATGTAGGTGTAGACTATAGCAAATAATACACGAAGACAATAAGCCTTCTATCAGTCACTAAAAACCAAAACTATCTGCGAGGTCTGGCTACCGAGTTATGATCCTAAAACTATTTTTCCTGGTTTTAATCATTAGCTTCTTTGTGATCCCAAATTGAGTGATTATTTTTGAAAAAGATTAGTTTACTCTTCACAAGCTTTCATCTCCACTGCTCTAAGTTTCGCAGTTCTCGCAAATAGGTCTGAAAAGTAAACGAACGGAACTAATATCGCTGCAAAATAAATAAGTTTTTTTTTTGGGAGAATTGTGCAATGAGTTTCTGTTTACAGTTTTTGAGCTGTAAGACAAGGCAAATGTTCAGCATATTTGAACAAGAACTTCCTTTTGGAGTCACATTACTTAACATTACATTCTTTTCCTTACGATTGTCAAACGAAACGTTAGGTTGCGAATCCAAATTGTGTTGAAATGTTCGATCTAATTTTGACACTACATGGTGGATAAAATGTGTTAAATATTAACTAGCAGGTTAAAATATGACACCATAGTGCTTAAATTCAACCAACATTTTAACGCAAGTCGCACATGGCTTAAAATATTAAATAATTCAATAAAAGCGCGTAAGTTATGCTAAGTACATAGATCTACTTCGAAAAGAGTAAAGTGGCAAAGCTGTTTTGGAGGTATGATGATGTGATGGAGGAAGAACTGTCATTCAAAGCAAACTCGAAGCGGATGCATCGTAACGCAGACGAAGTCGAAGCTGAAGCGTGTTTGTGAGTCAGCCTTTACGAGTTCATCCATATTCAATTTAAAAAATCCGTGCTATCGCAAAACGGACACGGCCAAAATTGTAGATCTGTCAATATGAAACGTACGAAACGTACGAAACGTGAGGTCGAAACTTCATTCTTATAGCAAACATTGAATTACTATGACTGAACTCGTAAACGTCAAATGCGAAGCTGAAGCTAGAGCGTGTTTGTGTTTAAGCCTTTAGCGTCAGACAAAGCACGAAGCCAAAGCTTAAAAGTGTTTGTGTTTCAGCCATTAGTGCTTAAGGGTAAAATGTGTAATGAGGTTGAGACCAAATGTATACTCTCAACAAGAAAGAACATCGCAGATATTTGATGAAATGTCACGATATGCAGCTTTAATTGTGAGGAAGTACCAAAACCAAACGAAGCATTTCTCTTGCCACAAACGCTGGTTGATTACTTCTTAAAACACATTTAAGTTGTAAGGTCCCCTCCGGGAACAAAGGTAATTTTATAAGACACTCGTCATCTCGTCTTCATACACAGAGAGTGAAACCGAAGATTTCAGCAAGACCTGAAAGTGCTGTATGTGGAAAACAAGGCCGTGACTGTGTTTAAACCACACGATTGATAGGAAAGTTCAACCGACAAGGCCTTATCGTGGTTCGAGTCAGACTGTAGCACGACCTTTACCAAGGAAATAACATTTTTTTCCGATTACCTTAGCCCATCAAAAACAAATTCGACCTTCCCTAAACTCTCCTCTCAACTCAAGGTCACAAAATCTCCATTCGTATCCTAAAATTGTTTATAGATACCGACAAAACGAACCCATACCAAAACATCAAACAAAAATCTATTTTTATCCCGATAACACATTTTACGACTGAACGAACTTGCTGTAAGCCTTCCCCCTCTTCCCCATCAATTTTTAATTCAAAATGTTAACCATAAGAACTCCCCAAAACTAGACTACTTAATTCTTCGTAGCTACTTACCGCCATCCAACGACGCAACAGCTTCCGAGTTCGAACCACCACTCCCCACACTGACACCACCACTCGCACTGGGTACAAAAATCTTCTCACAACAAAAATCATACGAATGATAACCTTCCATGACGTAGCTGTTGCCATTTATATCCTGAATACTACCGCCCCCTCGTTGCTGCTGATGATGGACTTGAGGAGAGTACGAGTGCTGTTGATGATGGTGCTGCTGTTGCTGTTGTTGTTGGAGCTGTTGCTGTTGTTGTAACTGCAATTGAGCTTGCTGCTGATGAGTAGCAGCATTCAGCCCCTCGCCAAAAAGCGAATAATCATAAGCAAGCGGAAGTTGCAGGGATATCTAACAACAAAGAAGAAAGCAAATAAACAAAAAAAAAGTAGCAAGTGGGGGTTGGTTGACTTACATTTTTCAAAATAAATCCTCGCGACGCACAAATCGTACACAATTGCTTGCATTCGGCCTCCGAGTTGCATATAACCGCCGCCGCTGCTGTGGTGGCGCTAGCCACCTGCTGTCCCTGATGAGCTGGTTGCAGCGCAAATGTACAAGCAGTCAGAGGCAGTGGCAGCGTCAGCGGCAACTGTACCGGAAGGGGGGTTGTCGAAGACGACGACGACGACGGTACTGACGAATGGTGCGTTGGATTCATTGCACTGCACACCTGAATATCTTGTCACTCTTGAACTTTGTCGCTTGCGAAATTCAATTAAGCGAGATCATTAAGCTTCGGTTTGGTGGCGGCGGCGTTCACCACTCGGGAAGTGAAGTGCGCGTTTACGAAGAAAAACAAAAGAGCGACAGGTCCTTGCTTAAAAATCACACATATTGTCGTCCTTGGTTTGTTTTTTTAATGCCACCATATGGAAGGCCAGAGCGAGCGTCTTCTTTCTTTTTCAACAACAATAATTGACCACAAAGTGTTTTTTTCTGCGGGGGGCGGGAGGCATACAATATCGATTGTTTTTTGCTCTTTTGAAAAATTATGACAAACTTTATTGACTAATTGAATTGGAAAAGGACGATAGTTGGAAACGCACTACACAAAAACACCACAGAAAAAGAACGCGGGCACGGGTTTCGCGAGGGGGATGTTATTGAAGCAGGTTAATATGCAAGTGGCGCTGGCGAATGTTTTCAAAACATTGTGCAACGTTGTTTTGCTTTTTGCTTCTTTGTTGTTGTTTTTGCTTTGCAAATGGAACACGAACACTAATTATCTCAACTAATTCATTTAATTGTTTTTTTTTCCTTCTCGGTTGTAGTTTTTTTAAGGGCTTTGGGAAGGGGATCGGAAACGAAACAGCTGTTCTTATCCGAGTACGAAATTTTCACATCCGCCTTTGCGGTTAGGTGGACTCTCGATTTTATTTTCAATATTTTCGTTCTTGATATTCTATTTTGATTGAGCAAAAATGCACACGAGCGAGCGTTTTTTCAAATTTCCACATTTGGATTAGAAGCTACGATGAACGACAATTACGACGAGCGACACGGAGCAAAGACGACCGACGCGATTGAAAAAGCGTGACGCGAATGCAACAAGCTGCCTGACTGTTGCTGTTTGGTATTGTTGACGTGATTTGGCTACTGATGGCACTGGGCACAAGGCAGAACAAAAGTTCCTTATTGAAAAGGAAAAAAAAAAAAAAACTGCACATGGGATATGCGCATAACCATAACCGTCTATCTCCGTCCATCCGTCCGTCGCTCTTCACTCGCAGTTGGTCATGAAGAATTTCGTTAGAGGAATGCTTTTTCTATTGTAACCACTTGCTTCTCGACAGTCTCAAGTCGAACGAGACATCAATTTGACAGAAAATTTGGGGTAGGTTGTTTTATGGAAAGAGCATTCTCGACAGCTCTCATGCATTTATCTAAAGAGGCGAATTTGTGAATGTTGTTGGTGGTGGTATGTAAATGAAAATGATAAGCAATGAAAAAGCTTTAGATTCTGATAACGGAAAATGCATAGCGTGATGACGCATCGAGAGGGTCTGTTTTTGAAGTGCAGTTGAGGTTATTTCCGGTTACTAACGGCATTTATTGATATAAAACACTGGTTTCTAGGCTCAAAATATAACAATAAAATATTAAATTTTCCAATAGATCTAGAAAGAGCAGTCAGAAGTAACACCTAACCTTTATTTTTAACGGACTTTGTTTGAGGCTTAATTAAAAAAAAAAAAAAAAAAAAAAACAATGTGGAACGACTTGCCGCAAATCAATACTTACTTACTTAAGGTGGCGCCACAGTCCGTTGTGGACTTGGGCCTCAATCAACAGTCTCCGCCTGCCAGCTCGGTCCCTAGATAGCTGTCTCCAGTTTTGCACTCCGAGTTAATTGAGGAACTCTTCCACTTGGGTGCGCCACCTTAGTTGTGGTCTTCCCCCCCTCCTACGTCCCTCGGGAATAGTGCGAAGACTTTCCGGGCCGGAGCATTGGTGTCCATCCGCTCTAAATGACCGAGCCATCTGAGTCTCTTTACCTTAACCCTTCTGGCTAGGTCCATGTCGTTGTACAACCCGTCATTCGCCATTCCCCTTCAATGCACACGATTAGAAGAAGATTACCCGAAGAACTTTCCTCTCGAAACAGCCTAAGGCACTTTCATCCGATTTTGTCAAGGTCCATGCTTCGGCACCACACAGCCGGACTGGGATGATGAGTGTGTTGTAAAATGTTACCGTAGTTGCTCGAGAGAGGGCTTTTCCACTCAATTGTTTTCTTAGCCCAAAGAAACAGCGATTAGCAAGAGTTATTCTTCGTCTGATCTCGGCGCTGGTCTTATTGCCCTTGTTAACAGCGGAGCCTAGATAGATGAACTCCTCTTCTACCTCGAAGTTGTATGGAACTATTCTGACGTTCTTTCCAAGCCGTCGGTGATGGGTGTCCTTCCTTGAAAACAGCATATACTGCGTTTTTCCCTCATTTGCCGCTAAACCCATTTTTGCCGCTTCTGTCTCAATTCTTACTAAGGCACCATTGACATCACGCTGTGTTCTTCCCATTATATCAATATCATCGGCGTACGTGAGAAGTTGAACAGATTTTTGGAAGATAGTGCCTCTGGTGTTGACGTTGGAGTTCTGCACTATCTTCTCAAGAACGAAGTTAAAGAAATCGCATGACAGTGCATCGCCTTGTCTGAATCCTTTTTTAACGTCGAAAGATTCCGTAAACTCGTTGCCAACCTTGATGGAGCAGCGTGAGTTCTCCGTCATTTTGCACAAGCGAACGAGCTTGGCAGGAACGCCAAAACTAGACATAGCTTTGTACAGTTCGTCTCTGTAGATGCTGTCATACGCGGCCTTCAAGTCGATGAAAAGGTGGTGGGTATCGATTTGGAGTTCATAGGTTTTTTCCAGGATCTGCCGCAACGTGAAAATTTGGTCGATGGTTGACTTTCCTGGCCTGAAGCCACATTGATAAGGACCAATCAGATTGTTGACGAAAGGCTTCAGACGTTCACATATTACGGCAGAAAGGATCTTGTAGGCGATGTTAAGTAGACTTATTCCTCTGTAGTTAGCGCAGTTTAGAGGATCTTCCTTTTTCAGGCAAACAATGCTGAGGTTCCATTCATCAGGCATGCATTCCTCTGACCATATCTTAGAGATGATTTGGTGCATGCTCCTATCTAGCTCGTCGCCTGCTGCTTTGAACAACTCAGCAGCTAGTCCATCTGCTCCAGCGGCTTTGTTGGATTTCAGCCGTGATATTGCGGTTTTCACTTCTTCTAGGTCAGGTTCACGGAATTGTTGGCTATCATCGTGTCCGATGAAAGGCTCCTGTCTGACGGCGGTGTTTTGTTCGTCGTCGCCATTCCATTGCCGCAAATCGATGTAACAAGCTAATTTTTAATATAAAAACAATCGACTACGCTTTATCTCCGTTGAATATTGTCTTGAAAACAAGTAAGATTACTGAATTTTGCAAAAAAAAATAAAACATTGGCTTGAGTAGAAAATTGAAACGAATACTTAAATAAGCTTCGTTATCCATGATTCTCATGGTTTCGAGTCTACTTAAAATCTGTTTTAAGAAAAATTCTGTGTGCCTGTGGCAAGGTGGTACCTTGGTTTTGGTAGCATCAATAATGCAGAAACAGCTTTCTGGACTTCTCTTACAAAACGGTCTTCTTGCTTCAAAACAATCTGGGTTTCGCCCTTCCCACAGTCGTACATCAGCACTCTTGGAAGTTGTTGAACGGGTGCGTAAAGCGTTGGATGCCAACAAAGTTTCATTTTTGGTTCTCCTAGATTACTCTAAGGCATTTGACACTATCAACCACCACATCCTGTGTCAAAAACTTTTAAAAATTTACAATTTTTCTCCTGACGCAGTCAAACTTATTTCCTCTTATCTCGGCCAGAGACGACAAGCGGTTGTACTGGGAAATAAAACTTCAAACTTTATGCCTATATCTAGCGGAGTTCCACAGGGTTCAATCTTGGATCCATCACTTTTCTCGCTTTACGTGAACGAAGTACCAAAACTCTTACGCCACTGTGATGAGCACCTCTTTGCTGATGACCTCCAGCTTATGAAAAGTTGCCCAGTTGGAATGTTGAAAGATTGTGTTGATGCAATTAATGAGGATCTGTTATCGATCTTAAATTGGTCAGTAAAATGTGGTCTTACTTTAAATCCACTCAAAAGCAAATGCCTCGTTATTTCTAAAAAGCCCGTCGACTTGGCCTGTTTTCCAGATATTCTTCTTGGAGACTCAAAAATAGAATTCGTGGATACCGCTAA
>CAKKXW010000001.1:94467842-94572825 GCA_920937365.1 Sphaerophoria rueppellii
GGAAAACGCTTTGGGCTTTGAGAAAAAAATTCTTCGAGTGATTTTTGGTCCTGTCTGTATTAATGGAGAATGGAGACGAAGATTCAACTAAGAAATGTACGAGCTGTACATCGACACTGACCTAGCCAGAAAAGTAAAGGTCCAACGACTTAGATGGTTGGGTCATGTTGAGCGAATGGAAAATAATGCTCCGGCTCGTAGAGTCTTCGAATCCAACCCGGAAGGACGTCGCAGAAGAGGAAGACGCGACTCCGGTCGAGCACACAGGTGGTAGAGGACCTGAACCAACTTGACAGCTAGCCAGGGACCGAACTGGCTGGAGAAGTTTGTTGGGTGAGGCCCTGGTCCGACGTGCACTGTAGCGCCACCATAAGTAAGTAAGTAAGTAAGTATACATTGTGCGATAGTTAAGCGATCCTTTTTCGTAAATGTCAGATTGGTTTAACAACCAATTCGACAGATGTCGAAATCCAGCCCTATACTTTTGAAACCGCAAAATCGATAACCCGTTATAATTTTACTTGAAAAAAAAATTGCAAAACAGCAAAGAGCAGTTGAGTAAGAAAAGAAAATGTCGAAAAGCTAAATTTGGGCTTTTAAAAATGAAAAACACCAAGACACAATTTATTTGAAAATATTTCCGTTTTTATTCATTCATTTTTCATTTAATGGTTTTCCTTTATATTCTGAATTAATTTCCAAAAATATAAACCTTACACATCTCTTTACAATCTACGCATACATATAAAAAGAATTAATAAGACAATAGACATAGAGTACACATATCCATTTTAATAATAAGTGAATCCTTATAAAAGACGACGAACATAAACAAAAAATTGTATTTCCAATAGGTTAGGTATATGAAACACCAAAAAAGAGAGAGAAAAGTAATTACTAATTATTATGGAGTAAAAGAAACAAAAAAAAAACTTACTTCGAATTACAATACAGTTAGATTAATCATAGGATAATGTGTGAATTGTTAAAAGTAACTCTTACGAATTTAATGTAATTTTTTTGAGAAAGCAAAAAGGTTTAATATTAATTTTAATTGATAAAAAATAAATATTTGTAATTAATCCTATTAATGTAATAGAAAAAGTGTATTTAAGTCTCTAGGATAAATATTGACGCTGTTAACTCAAATGTTAATGCTTATTCTCTTCTGTTAACTAAGTTAAGGCAGCTGTTAAGTTTTATTTTAGGACACATTAGGACGATAATTATGGACGACACAAATGATGATAGATTCTATCAAGCTGCTTCATAGACATTGATTTGATTTGACAAAAGCAAATCTTCTGGGTTGCCATTTGTTGAAACAACCTCTTCAAGTCTTTTATTTGATTTGTGTACAATGTTATTTTTGTTTTGTTCTTTTTACCTCAGGCACATTTATACTGGTACTATTGTTACTTGTTTGCATTTTAACTGCGGATTCCAGTCAGCTCCATGTCTCGGAGTATGACTCTTTCTCTTCCTGTCTTGCAGGCAATATTATTTCTGTTTTTTGTCTGTCAACAATCGTTGCTGAGATTTTCATTATTCACGCTTCTTTCAACTAAGCTGAAAATCTCCCATAAAACCGTTGCATATTTTCTCTTCCTTAAAACACGCACTTGTTTTGCTTTGTTTTTGTATTTTCAATTTCTCTCTTTGAGCCGTTCAATTTCAAAAAAAATTAAATAAAATTCAAATTGTTTTTGAAACACAAGCTTCTCCAAAGGAGTTATAATTTCTTTGTTATGGCGTTGGACGCTCATTCTTCTGCACATATCCCTTCTAGCGGTTCATTTCAATACGAAACATGACTCTCCAAAAAGTCAGTTTTTGAATTCAAGTTTGATTTTCTTTTCTATTTTTCCATTTAAGTAAAAAAACATGTTTTCCTAAATTCTATTCTCTACACACACTCTTTCTAAACAAAACAAATTAAAACGAAAAAAAAAAACTCTAACCTACACAAAACGAAGACGACCGTTTTTGAGACCGGCGAACTCGGCATGCTGACACGCTTAGAGTACACTTAAAATCAAAAAAATGTAAGCAAGTCTCTGGCGTGCGTTGGGAGCGAAACCCGACAATACCTCAACTAATTTACATTCTTTAAACGTATGGTGGGTTTGGGAGATCACATCTCCGCCCCCCTGCCACACCTTAAACAGTAGTATTCTTAAACGAGTAAAAAACGCGGTTTTGCTTGTTTGTTGTAATTAAAAACTCTCCACTCGCATCGCATATGGAGTGTGATGATTTTCTTTGAAGATGACAATTTTCATCCTGGACACGCTGCTCAAATTGGTGGCGGTCCTCGAATGTAACGCAATTGCGGTGTGAAACTCATCGACAGATTGTTTAAATTGTCACAGCAATTCGGTTGCATCATGCAGGCGGCACAAATCAGTGTGAATAGAGCGACTTGCATGGGGAAGGCGATTTTGGCGATGCGTTTCATCCAGCCGGGCTTGCCGGTCTTGTTCTCATCGTCAGAGGAATCGAAATCCAGTGAATCATCGTTGAATGGGTCATCGGGATCACCTGCATCAGGCGCTGTGGCCATGGTGACGTTGTAGGCGGCCGAATCGGACTCGCCAATGTTGGCGGCTGCGATTGCTGTGGATTTCTTGTTGCGTTTGTTGCGACGCTTCGATGATGGCGACGAGGATGGAGAGTTTTTCTTGCTGCCGGGTGGACGGTCATCGCCAGACGTGGCGTTTTGTGCTGATTTCTTTGTGTGTGAAGCAGCAGTACGAACGATGAGGTCTCGGCAGGTGTTCTGGAGACTCTTCAGATCGAATTCAGCTGATTCCATGCGAGCGGCAATGGATTTCATGGCCTCGCTTCCAGGCGCCAGAGCTGATTCCAATTGTTTGGCCAAACGACGGAGCACTCCAAGACGGCGTTCGCGCTCTGAGAGCCCACCATCGGATGTGGCTCCATCGGAGATTCCACTGTCTGACAGGGAACCGTTTGATGCAGTGAATTGGGCAATATGGAGGATGCGGCTTGGATCCAGGTGCTCTTGGACAGCAGTGAGCTGGAAATCATACGAACACAGTTAATAAGAAGAAAGATCAAAACAATAGAAGTGTGTTGCTTACCTGTTCTTGGCTGACTTCAACTTTCTCGGACAAAAGTTTAGCCACCAATTTGACATTTTGGGCAAGTTCGGTCGGTGTGGTCTTGCCCTTGTCTAAAGCACCCTCGAGTCCCTTCAAAGTTCCACGATCCTGTCCAAGGACCTGCTGGAACTCATACAGTCCCGATTCCAATTGCCTCCAGGCAATCAACGAAGTGGTCAACACTTCCAATTGGCTGTTAATCCTTTAGAGAGAAAACAAACATTCAAATTAAATTAAATGGTCCTACTGTGGGTTGAATGCCGTGTCGTGATTTACCTTGAATTAGCCTCATCCCAGGCACTGTACATCTCACTAACTTCGTTCTTCAAATGCTTATGGAATTCAGACTCGGACTGGATAATTGTGGTGATTTGTGAGTGTTTATCCTGATCGAATGCAATTGTTCCAACCGATTTCTTGTCGACAGCAGCAGACGGTTGCTCTTGGGTCACCTCCAATGATGATGATGTTGTTGATGTAGCAGCTTCTGTTGCTGTGGATTTATTAATGGCTTCTTCGTGTTCAGCCAATTCAGCGGCTAATTTTCTTTCTTGTCTTGTTAGCCAACTGTGAACGGATGCATTTAAGCGTAGCATATTCGTGCGATACGTTTGCAATTGTGACTTTTCATTCTATGAAAAGAAACAAAAAAATTAAAAGTAATAATCAAGTAAAATGAGGAGAATTTGTTTTATTAGTACTTTACCTTTAACGCTTCAATAGACAACTGAATGGTCGGTTCGCTATCCAAATTGCATGCCAATTTGCCACCCAAACGATTTAATGAACTTTTCAAAGTGATCATCTCCTCTTGCATCTTACGTGCGGCTGCAGCATTTTCACTCCAAGCTAGCAGCTCCTCCCATGATGAAAGTAGATCTATTGTTCGAATGAGAGACAGACAAAAAGTTGTTAATTTAAATGATTTATTAATGTTGTTTTTTTTTTGCAATAGAAAAGCGAGAGAGAGAGAGAGGAGGAGCTTTGATGTTAACCTAACAATTGCAATCATCAAGTTGAGGTTATATTGAAAAGCGAAATGGCTAGAGTTTGATAATTATGGATTTGAGGTGCGGGAAAATTGCTCTTAATCGAAGTGAATGCCAAATGGGAACAACAAGAAAATTATAATTGAGATTCAAATCGGATTTGATTTGATGCGATTTGGGATTGCAACGGCGCGCGGATCTCGGCAGCGCAAATCGGTGTTAAGAAGTGATTTTGTAACAAAAACTTTCATTTCACTTGTTCACCATCCCTCTAAACTCAAAACAAGTGTGATACTTTTGTTTGTTGGTTTGTTTTGGAAAAAGCAACGCACTTAAACATCACTTAGGTTGCTCTTATGAGGCAACACACACCGAAAAAAGACACGACAAGACAAAAAGCCTTGTCCGCTCGTGCGTCGGTTGCAGTAAATACATGAGGTTTTATAAGAGCAAAACACACCGAAGAAGACAAAAAGTCCGGGACAAAATGTCAGCATCCAAAACTATACGCCGTTTTATGAAATAACACACACCAGAGTGAACAAGACAAACAAACAGAAATCGACAAAAACGATGTCAGTTGTATATGTTGTATAGGAGCAATACACACCGAAGCGGACAAAGACAAGACATTTTGTCTTTGTCGAAAGACAAAAAGACGTTTTGTCCGCCTTGGTGTGTTTTTAGTCTTAGGTTAGGTTAAGTTTAAGTGGTTGACAGGTTTGTTCTTGTGTGTTTTTGTCTGCTTAGTTAGTGACCTATTTTAACCTTAATTGTCCAACTAAAGGAGCGGACAGATGTGGAATCGTGTCCTTTATTTCATAATGGTCTAAAACACCTTGCTAAAGTTCATAGATGCATATGTTTACTGGATTTATCCCTAGATCTCGACTATACGCACCAACAGGAATTTGTAGAACTTTATCCTGAATGCGACAATTTTTCCTGTCTACATACCCGGCAAGATCATAATGAGCTTCATCTGAAAAGATGATTTTTTTGGCAAAATCTCTAAGTCGATCACAGGCCCACTTATCGAAGCGAAAACGCATTGGATGGTCAGTTGGCTTCAATTCCTGAACTAATTGGACTTTATATGGCGTCAAACCAAGGACTTTATACAAAACTCGTCTCCATTATCTATGTCTCGAAATGTTCAAATGTTGAGAACGACGGTGAATTGATGTTGATGGCGCTTCACGCACACTTTCTGCCATAGCAGCAATTTCTCGGGTGTACGCACTGTTTTTGGCTTTTCACGCTTTGGTTTATCGATGAGGATGCCAGTTTTTTTCACATTTTTAAAAGATATAACGAGCATACGGAGCTGACGGAACTTCTCTTCTTCCAAAATCCGTACGCAATGTTCGCACACATTCTGGAACATTATCATGATTTTCAAAGTAATGTCACAATATTTCCCAGCGTTGTCCAAGCGTATACACAACCATATTCGTTCAGCGGGAGGATAAAACTAATTATCTGTCAAATCAGGCATAAGATTAAGAGATTAAGATAACAGGACACTGCCTCATAGGCAGACATGCCTTGAGGCTTGGGGTCTAAGCAAACGACTTCTGTAGAAGCTGCATGGACGAGGAGGAGGAGGAAACAATCCAACACCTTCTGTGTACATGTCTGGCACACTCCAATAGAAGGAATAACTATCTCGGTAATCCCTGATATTACCAGTGAACTAGCAATGATCGATACAAAATGTCTCTCTAACTTCATTAAAAGTACAAAATGTTTTTTTTAAGTTCATTACTCTCCCATGAGTAACCTCATTAGTGGTATCACAATGGACCCTTGAGGTCAAAGTGAGTTAATGACATCCGGACAGCCACTCCAACTTAACCTAACCTAACCTTGGTATGCAACATTTGTTTCCAAACAGTTTCTCAATGCTGTTAATTGGCGTTTCTCTTCTTTATCTTTGAACAGATCACAGAGCTGTCAAACAAATCTGTGTTTCTTTTTTAGCTCATACTAGCTGACCTAAAAAAGGCCTAGACTTTTGTAGCCCGCTTCAATACCACCCGCTACTCTCTCCCCGCTTCTCCACTACCGTCTACTCGCTATCCCGTTATACCCAGTTACCATGTTACCCGCTACCCCGCTACTCACTACCCAATACTTGCAAACGCTACCCGCTTAACCGGTAATTGCTTCTTACTACTCGCTACCCCACTACACGCTATCTCGTTATACACAGCTACTCTGTTACCCGCTACCTCAATTCCCGTTACTCAATACTCCTGAACGCTACCCGCTACACCATTAATTGCTACCCACTACCTATTACCCACTACCTATTACCCACTACCGAATACCCCGCATGACAAAATATAAAAATTAAAATCTTGCCAAAAAAAATTAAGTTTTTAATTAATAAATAAAAAATAAGGGATGAAAAATAGATGTTACCCGATTCTCAGACCTACTCAATATGCTCACAAAATTTCATGAGAATCGGTCAAGCCGTTTCGGAGGAATACGGGAAAGAACATTGTGACACAAGTTTTATATATACTCGTAAAACTAGCTGACCCTGCAGTCTTCGTACTGCCTCAATCGATAAATAAAAGCAGATAGCTGAGCGAAGACAACTTTTCACTTGTCACTTGCTTTGACACATCCGTGATCTGCTCAGAGGTAAAAAAAAAGAAAAATGCCAAATGTAACTTGTTACCTTTACTCATCGATTTCTTTGTCAGTATAATGTCAATAGCCTCACAGCTTCAAAACCTAACTGTATTCTGTATTCAAAATTAAGTTGTATCTATGGATCTCGCATAGTCCCAATGAATATTAAGGTAGGCATTAAAATTGTATTTTCGCTACTTTCGGTGATATCACTCGCACTCGTCATGCATCTATTAATTTCCTCATGTCGATACATTGCTGCAGTCATAAACAACTTTACCACTGAAATCAACTTGTTGAGTTGCAGCATGGTTAATTATTATTATTTTTATTTCTATTGCATTACCATTTGAATGTGCAGCGTGTTAAGCTTGAATAATTTGCTTCAATTGCGATTGGATGAAATTTAAAACAAAAAACAAAAATTGTAAAAATTATTAACTCTATTGCACGACAGAGCGACGACGTACGGGGCAACGCGACGCACGACACGATCGATGCGATGTCGCTGTCGGCGAAGTGCGTTGACCTAAAAACCCGAAGCGTGTTGTCATTTGTGTCTATAGCTTTAACAGCAACGGTGTTGTGATGAAGTTGTTATTACGGCGCGCGTTAATGCACCAAAGAAACACGATAAAGCTGATTTAACTGTAGAAGTTATGGAATTATGTGTTTTCTGACGTTGGAGATGGACTGAAGCTGTTTTTTTTTTTCTATTCGTAAAATTAGAGGACAGACAATTTTTATAATTTTGCTCATTATTGCTTCATCATAATTACAGTTTTTTTTTTCTTATTGAGTCAATGGCGTCTGTAAAAGTTAAATTGTTGGGTTGGGCTTTTCGTATATCTTTTTTAATGACCGTAAAAGCTGCACTGTGACGATAAAAAAGTGAAAGGTTTGAAAAATTTTACGAATTCTCTTATAAAAAAAAAGACAACTCATAAGAAAGTTTATAGTCTTTGAGAAATGTCAAAGCTCTAGCTTAGAGGGTACGCATTAGATCTTTCAATTTAATGACCAATGTTTGATTTACTGAAAATCAAATACGCACTTTGATTTTTGACATCTTGTTATTGAGTAAGTAGGTTTTCCAGTTGGAAGGAAGACGATAATTACTAGCTTCCTCTGTAGAAGAGAAAATTGATAGTAAATAATTGGGAAGTCCTATAAATGTGGGAAAATTAATGGGATTTGTTTTTATTTTTTGTATTTTAATAATTTCAAGTTAAGTTTTAATTGGTGCCTGGTTAATTTAATCATATTTTGTGTCTTTACACAGATTACTGTGCTTTTTGTTTAACAGCTGAAGTTTTATTCGATCTACTTTACCAAGTTTTTCTGAAATTATTGAAAAATTTGTTTAAAAAATTTGCAAAAGTAATAACACTTTAGCTTTTAATTAAGTTATTAGTCTGGTTGTGTCGTCTTTAACGGCGTATTTATTGATGTCTTCGGGTAATCAAAAGTCGGTCATTAGATTTAAGCATACGCCGGAGATCGGATGCCCCGAACACTGGAACTCATTTTGCAGATATTGTATACAAGTTGTGTTGGACGGATTCAATTCTGAAACTCACAACATACATAAATGCTGGCGTGCCCCAGGGCTCCGTTTTGTCGCCCACTTTCTTCCTCATTTGTGTATAAATAAGCTTCTGAATGCAACTCATAACCCAAAATATTTTTTCGTTGACAATAGTACGCTAAGCTTTTTATGTTCGTTCTCACAGAACCACATCCCTTCGAAAATGCAACGGCAAAATATGATAAGCTTATTAACAGTAGAACTAGTTTTACTGAGAAGGGCTAGGCTCACCATATTAGCCGGATCTGTTTCCAGCGTCACAACGGAGATTATGGTGACACTTCCAACGAGATAGAGATTATATCATATTTCAACGAAAATTAAATCACTCAAATTAGACGTTATTGTTGTTGCGTGGTGCACTACCTCGTCGTAGCCATTCCGACAACGGCCAAAATAAGGAAATGCTGCAATAAAATTTGACGTCGGACGGCTACAATCGCATGATATCGCCAGATCTTTCTCTGATCGACAGTCAAGTAACTTCTTAAGAAGTCCTATGCCGTCAGAGATACCGCCTCTTATGTACTAGGTTTCACACAATCACCAAAGCGAAAACCCTGGTTTGACGAAGAATGCAGACAGGCCCATGCAGACAGGCTCATGCAGCAACCAAGCAAGAGGCATACACAGCGGCGCTGCAAAGAAGAACAAGAACTGCTCGTGCGCTCTATGAGCAGGAGAGAGGAATACCGACGAGAGGGAGCATGAGAAGCTTCAGACCGAGGATGTTGAGAGAGCCAACAGCAGGAATGAAGTTCAAAGGTTTTATCGGAAGGTAAAACAGCGTGCTTAAGGCCATCGAACAAGAACCGATGCCTGCAGAGATAAACAAGGGAACATCATAGTAGAATCGCAGTCAATGCTGAGGATTTGGAAAGACCACTTCTGTAGATTGTATAACGGCGACGACGAACAAAATACCGCCGTCAGACAGGAGTCTTTCATCGAACACGATGATAGCCAACAATTCCGTGAACCCGACCTAGAAACGGCAATATCACGGCTGAAATCCAACAAAGTCGCTGGAGCAGATAGTCTAGCTGTCGAGCTGTTCAAAGCAGCAGGCCACGATCTAAATAGGAACATGCACCAAATCATCTGTAAGATAAGGTCAGAGGAATGCACGCCCGATTAATGGAACCTCAGCATTGTTTTCCCGATCCTGAAAAAGGGAGATCCTCTAAACTGCGCCAACTATAGAGGAATAAGTCTACTAAACATCGCCTACAAGATTTTCTCTGCCGTAATATGTGCACGTCTAAAGCCTTTTGTCAACAATCTGATTGGTCCTTATCAATGTGGCTTCAGGCCAGGAAAGTCAACCATCGACCAAATTTTCACGTTGCGGCAGATCCTGGAAAAAACGTATGAACTTTTAATCGATACCCACCACCTTTTCATCGATCGTACTTCGATTGGAGAACTCACGCTGCTCCATCAAGGTTGGCAACGAGCTTACGAAATTTTTCGACATCAAAAAAGGATTCAGACAATGGCGCCTTTGTGAGAATTAAGACAGAAGCGGCAAAAATCGGTTTAGCGGTAAATGAGGGAAAAACGAAGTACATGTTGTCTTCGAGGAAGGACACCCAACACCGACGACTCGGACAAAACGTCACAATAGACGCATACAACTTCGAGGTAGTAGAGGAGTTTGTCTACCTAGGCTCCGCTATAAACACGGGCAATAACACCAGCGCCGAGATCAGACGAAGAATAACTCAAGCAAATTTTCTAAAATTTAGTCCTAAAACAATTTTATTCTCGAAATCGATAAAAAGGGTAATTCAAACTCACTTTATTCGTTCCCAATTATTAAACGCCCACTTCTTTGTCAACCTTTGTTCGCAACTTGTTTTGTTTTTTTCCTCCTGGAAACAAAATCCACAATTGTCTTAAGGTGTAGATTCACTTTGACGGAAATGAAAACAAACAAAGCACTTTCGATGTTTACACTGAAACACAATCTACCATCGTCATTTCTATTTAACTAACTGACAAAAACACAAAACAGAAACTTAAGAGACTTTGATTCCTTTTTATTTTTTTTTTTTTTAATGTTTATTGCAAAATAAAGAGATGCTTTCACTCAAAGCCAACGTTGTGGAACATTACAAATCTATCAACTGTAAATTTAGTGTTTACACGCACTTAGGGGACATTTAATTTAACTGTTTCTATTCCATTTCTAAAGCCAACTATACACAAAGACGAAGACGAAGACGACAGTGATTAATGCCAAAAGCGTGTAATCCATCTTCTTTGAGAGGCAAACAAAAAAGTCTGTCTTTATCTTAAAGCCGTACTTGAACGGTACAAACGGTTTAAGATGATGAGAATCACCAACATAAACAAGACACCAACAACTTAAAGCCGATCCGATCACCGTCAATGACAAACACAAACTAGTTGCTCCTCTTCGAGTCTTTGTTTTGTGCCCCACAGCTCCACAGTCATAATTCCAGTTCCAGTCTGTCTTGCTATGAGGAGCTCCTCTCCTCATGGTCAACTATCTCTATCAAGTTCTGTTTCTGTTCAACTCGATCGATTTGTGCGCGCCGACGCATTCAATTCCATTTACGTGAGGAGGATCTCCAATTACCTGCATATTTTTGTATCTTTTTTTTTTTTACCAAGAAGTTGTTTTTAGTTTGTGTCTATTTATGTGCCTGTGCGGTGTGCCTATAGTGGTCCAACCCTGGTTAGTCCAAAAAAGGCAAAATTGTGCATGTTCAAGTATGGTAATGGCGGAGAAGTGCGTGGACACGTCTGTCGCTTGTTGTGTGGATTGTGTGTGGAACCAGATATTTCTTATGGCAATTTTGTTGATTACTCAATTTATGACCTCACCAAAGCCAAGTTGCGTACTGCATTTTTTTTCAAGGCGGTTTTTCTTTTTTCTTATTAATTGGTGCTTGTAAAAACTGCAAGTGATTTGCTTTTGAGCAATGAAAGGATACCTGACAGAGATAGAGACAGGACGAAAGGAGGTTTAAAGAGGAGACAGAGATTTAATATGACAGACATAACGGAGTTAGATGTAATTTGAGTAATGGATTAAGAATAATTAATTGAGCGGAATGAAAATATCTAGACCGGTGGAACTGGTCAAATCCATCAACCGTTATGGTTAGGTAATTATGTTGTCTCTTAATTGGTTCTAGTCGATTGCGGATGCGCATATTATTGCAGTTTTCTTTTCTTTTTTTTTCGTTTGAAGAAATTTTTGGTTGGCAATACTTTAAAACTTACTTTTGAATTTATAACAAGAGCAATGATAAGCATGTTTAAAAAAAGCTAGCACGGGGTTTTTTTTATAATTTGCACCCACTCAAGGGGTTTTTATATCCTTTTTATGCCAGAGACACAATGAGTGCATTACGAAGAACGGAAGGAGTTGGAAAGGAGGTGTCGGTGTACATTGGTCTTAAATTCTTGAACATTGTAATGACTGGGAAAGACAGAGTGTGGAAGAGAGTTCCACATTCACGTAGTACGGCTAAAAAATGATTCTCTATACTTGAGAGTACATCCGAAGTTGGACGCGAGGGTAAACTGATGGGCATTCCTAGAAGCGCGATTATTACGGGCGAATTGTTTGAGGGGAGGAATGCAACTGCCTATTTCACTAGAGCAATTACCCTAAAAGAAGCGATAGAACAAGGAGAGACACGCTACGTTACGACGTTGGTCTAAAGGAGTAAAATCAGTGATGTCTCTATCACCGATCATTCTTACAGCTCTTTTATGTATTCCATCCAAGAGGCTTAAGTAAGTAGCTGGAGTACAAGCTCAAAGGTGGGAATTGTACTCAAGCTTTGGACGGATATAGGTTTTATAGATAATAGCCAGATCAGACGGGGAGAAAAATTTCTTGAACCGTTTTAAGAAACCCAAACATCTTGCTGCATTTTTGGCGACATGGCGTATGTGCTCGGACCACAAGAGGTGGTCAGTGATGCACATACCGAGAATCTAGAGATGTTCGTTGCTCATTGATGCAAGTGAAACTCATGGACAGTGGCAGGGGGGGTATATTTCGCTTCAACTATACAAGACAGCATTGGGTTTTCGAAGGGTTAAACTCTACGTGGTTTTTAATTTCCCATTGTACAAGGGCTGTTTTATTCAGAGTTTAATGAGCTTATAACATTTTGCCGTTGCAGTTCCACATCCGAGGAGGAGGGATGTGAATATGGAAACGGATATGAGAAGCTAAGAGTACTATCGTCGGCGAAACAATTTATTGGATTAGAAGTAACAGAAAATGAGAAAGAGGGTCGGTGACAAAACGGAGCCCTGGGGCACACCAGCATTTATTTTGTGGGTTTCAGACTTGAACCCGTCCAATACAACTTCTATGAACAGTTCGAAAGAAAGTTTCTAATCCAACGAAAGAGGGACGACTCATCAATACCGAAAGCACGCATTTTCGATAAAAAAGCCTGGTGCCAATCCCTATCAAATGCCTTTGAAGTATCAAGTGCAGCAATCTTACTTTCTCCAAAACGATGTAAAGATTTGTTCCATTCTTCGGTGAGATAAACCATCAGATCACCAGTGGACCTGTTGCTACGAATGCCGGTCATTAAGAAGCTTTTGGTCTTCGAGATATTCCTGGAGCTGATAATTTATCAGAGCTTCCATGACCTTAGAAAGAAGGGACGTAAGTCCAAGCGGACGATAATTGGAGGGAGAAGACGTTTCGCCTTTTTTGGGATTGGCTAGACAAATGCTGTTTTCCAACTGCTCGGAACGAGCCCAGAAGAAAAGTATAGATGGAGAAGCTTACGCAAAGGTTTTGCCAGCGTGGAAGAACACCTCTTCAGAACAATAGCGGGGATACCATCCGGGCCGGCGGATTTGTGTATGTTGAGATCCTTAAGGACTCTCGCCACAGCACGAGTGCGAAAGAAGATTTGTCCCAGGGAATCATTGACGCGCTCACGAACTGAGGGAAGTCATGACACTCTCTGGCAGCGAACAGTTGGCGGCGAACTGCCTACCAAAAAGGTTCGCTTTCAGGAGCGAGCTAACAACTGGCGTGTCATTGTCAACGAGCGTAGGGACCGAGGAAGAAGAAGAATGCTTCATTTTTTTTTACAAATTACCAAACATTTTTACTGCCTTTGGGACATTTGGTTTCAAACAAATTATAACAAATAATAACAAGCCGACGAATGCATCGTCTTTGTCTACTTGAAGATGAAAGTCAATAACAAAGGTTATTAAGGAAATCATAGGAGCTGTCAGTATCATCGTATGAATCTGGTGGTCTTTTGGCCATAAACGCTGTTTAAAAATCATAATGGAAACTGACCAACGATTTAAACTTCGTGAAAATAGTTGATTTTTTCCCCCAAGCGTTAAATATTGCCGCGTTCGTCGTCGCAATTGCTTCGGGGGTAGATGATTATGATTGTTATTGATGTACCTAACTATTAAAAAAAAGTCAAGGCATTCACTGCATTAGTGACGAAAGATACGGGTAATTAAACATTTATAGGGGAAATTAGAAAAAAATTCTAACCAATTATGGGCTGAAACCCAAACAAGCTTTAGCTTCGTCTTCGTCTAAATACGTTGCGATTACGATGCACCCGCTGCGAGATTGCTTTGAATTACATTTATCCCTCCAAAAACAAATAAATTATATTTTCCGACCCTTTTTTACAGCTGTTGAGCTGTCAGACAAAGCAAATGCTCAGCAAATTTCAATAAGAGCTTCTGTTTGAAGTCACATTACGTTACATTACGTACAAAACGCAAGGTCGAAGCGTTGCTAGATAGCATGTGTTGAACCAGAATCATTCAAGGAGCGACGGGTAACATCCAACTCACTAAATTTCCCAAAAGAGGAACACCCAAAAGCGGGGTTCTATTTCCTCTCTTGTGGCTACTAGTTTTGAACGAAATACCTATGCAATCTTGACAACAGTGGAGTATGCCGACGATTTGATGCTGATGTCCTTGGGGATTTGCTGGACGGTACTCAGTGAAAACATGGAAACAACTCTTAAAAAAGATAGCAAATTGGCGACTAGATATGGACTTGGAGTTAACGAAAACAAGACTGAACTGATGTTATTCACTACCCTCTTTTCCCCTATCAAAAGTTATCATAGACTCCAAGTTGAATTGGAAAAGTAAAATGAAAGAAAGAGTAAGGAAAGCTTGTATAGTCTTCTGACATATGGTTCAATTGTTTGGTGGCCAGCCCTAAAAAAAAATAACATCGATAAGCCTAAAAATGTTCAAAGAACTGCCTGCATTGGAACCACGGGACCTTCACAATCATGAGACAGTCTCCTATACTGTTTTAAGACTGAGGCAATCGGGTATGTGGACTGCAAAGTCTTTCGGTTATAGTAAAATTCTAAATTTACTACCGGCTGTCTACACGTTACCAACCTTAAGCTTTGGTAAGCAATTTAAGGTTGATATCCCAACTGGGCAAAACATCACAGTATACATTGATGATTCCAAGATGGAACTCTGGACGGTGTTGGGGCTGCTGTCTTCTCCGAAGAATTGGATATTAAAAAATCTAGTCTAGGTGCCAGGGCACTGGGATCAAACCTTCAAATATTCCTAACTGAGAAAGTAAGGATTTCCACCAATCTCCAGGGAGATATGGCCCACTTACGACAAGAAATGTACCAAGGCACTTCTGAATATACCTTAGTCTGAGATTGACAGAATAGTTGCCATTTGCACAGGCCACTGGCGAGTATTGGTATTCTCCACAGCGAATTTTGTCGATGCTGTAGAGATTAGCACTTCTTGTGTAAGTGCCGTGCCCATCTAAATGCCAGAGCAATGGCTTTGGGTGCTCCTTTCCTACACGAGTTTAGCGAACTCTCAAGTAATAAAATGTCATTAATCATGCATCAAACGAAAACTTGCCAAGTGAACTTGAAATTTTCATTCAAACTAATTTTGGGCTCAGTTTCGTTTAATATTGTTGTATTATCTTTTATAATTTAAAATATTCAGTATAACATTCTTACTTGTTAAGAACTTGGCGTTCTTGTAGATCTCATTACTTTTGGTGGCTGACTTTTTACACAGTGTTTTTCGCTCATAAGAAAACTTGGCTCTATTTTTACATTTTATGTTTTTGTTCTGATTTCACATCTTTTTGCAAAGTTTTTTTTTATGGAATGGAAGCATGAACTTCGAAATACACTCAATAAGCTAAGAATTTGCAAACTGACAACCCCGGCAGAGCCACTTGCCGGGCCAAGGCAAAAATATGACGGACCTTACAACGTTGTCCGAAAGAGCTCGTTAATAGCTGGTTTATCCCCCAGCCTTTCATTCTTCGGCACGGTTTTCGTACAAAGTACGCTTACACCACCACTGAAAGTATTAACCTCTAAACCATGATTAAATTGGGTTTCTGAACGTTGTACTATTTAGGGGTTACGAACAATTCGAAGACACAGCTTAATATTAGCTGATCTCCATCCTGCGCCAAAAAAAACGCACAGGACTACTATGGCGATCATTGCCCGCCCGGTACCCACTAAGGGGGTTTGAATGAGACTGGATGTTGTTAACTCATTTAGACCCCAAGGGTCACTTGTGAAAGCACAAAAGAAAGTTACTCATGGGAGTGTTATGAACTTAAACAAACCAGAATTCAACATCTAACGACCATTTTAAGAAACTGGGCGGCAACCACTTATATTTTCTCTTTAACGTTTTCGACCATTTCGATAGATAAAATGGGTGGATACACACGCCTAAATGGAAATGGAATTTTTTCTCATTTTTTTTTTTTATGTAATTCAACCAAAACCTTACAAGAATTTCAAATTTCAACATCCTACGACCGTTTTAAGATAGTGGAAGGAAACCACGCCCCTAAATGAAATTTAAATATGTAGCTTTATTTTTCCTTATATTCAACCTAAACCCTATTCGAATCCCGAATTTCAACATCCTACGACCATTTTAAGAAAGTGGGCGGATACCACGCCCCTGAATGAAAAAAATGAAATTTTCGATTTTTCCCTGTGTATACACCCGAAAACCTCCCATTTTACCAAATTTCTAGATTCTGATATTGTTGGAAGTGCTTCATAATTTTAATGATCAGTCAGTCAGTGAGTCAGTCAGGTACTCGATAAAATATCGAAATAAGAAAAAAATGTTCATTACTATTAAAGCGAGGCAAAAAGTGAAACGCAAGCTATTCAAAATTTATTTTATTTGATTATAGACTATCCGAACCCCCAATTTTAAATTGACATTTGTTGAAAGCTCACAATCCCATCACCGTTCTAAGAGAAAAATATAGAACGGTGTACCTTTTCGCGTAATTTGTTTTTCTGGTTTAGGCTTGATATTCCAACCCCTAACAGACTTTATTTTTATAGGTGCATTTATATATATATGACTATAGATGAAGACAACCTTTCAACCACCTATTATATGAAATGATAATCAACCGGTTACTAACATGTCTCGAAAACAAATGACGCGTTTCGTTCTAGTATCGATGTTCATCGGGTTCTTACAAAAGACGATCGACAATGAAAGCACGAGCGAACGCGTAAAAAAACAATCAAATATGTTTATTACTGCAAGTAAACTACTATTAGTAAATGCTATTGAAAGAAAATTCAGTCAATTACGGTTTTTGAAATTTTTATTGTTCAACATCTCAGGAAGTAGTGGTTCCATAAAATTATTTTTATTACATGGCCTTTGTCTCCATGAAGTCAACACGTAATTCAAATTTAAAGCTTCTAACTCTATGGGTTCAAAAATTATGGGGGGCTAAGAATGTTCTTGAGTTCGATTCTGTAAAAAGGGAGTAGTGCTAGAACTTGGCTGGGCACTAACGTGCCCTTTGATTATTTTAAGATAGAAATAGAACTCGACGGAAAGACACTGTTAAATCATTCAAAGACCGACTGAAAATAACTAAATTTGTCTTTAAAACATGAATTGTTTACCTACTGACCTACCGCTTGAAATACGTTGAGATAAGAATTATAAATAAATATTCAAAAAAAAAAACATAATAACTGCTAAACCACACAATTTTCTTATCAAATTCTTTATTATTAGGTTTTGAAAAAGCAGACAAAAAGTTATATTTAAACAACAAACGAACTATACCTAAAGCGAAACAAAATTCAAGTCAAACGTTGCTCATATCCAAGGTTACACTAAACAAATTCTTGATAAATTTAGCTCAAATTTATTTGCATATGTTTACAATCACACAGATCATAGAATTTATGTAAAATGCCACACCGCAAAGTGCAAATAAAAGACGTGTAAGATTCTTCATTGAATATAGCGTCGAATTTTCTAATTTAAAATTGCAACACTTTTGAATTGCAGCCGCGAATTCGTTGACATGTCTTGTGGTGAGACTTTTATTAGATTTTGTTGTGCAAACAATTTGTTTATTATTTGCTTGAAATAAACAAAACTATCAATTTGAATGTGCAAATTATAATTTTTCCAATCAAAAAAAGGGGTAAAATGACTTTTTCAATGGGGTCACTCGGGCGTATGTGGAACATAAAATACGTATTCCGAACAATCGGTTATTTCAAATTGTGATGAGAACAAAATTTGAATGAGAATCGAAAGCGATGCAGTAATAGTCTGCGACACATCTGCCAATAATAATGTAAATTAGAATGGAAGTAGGGAAGGCAACTCTCAAGGCACATCAGGAGAACCGTTGTCGTTACCGTAACACTTAGATCAATGCAGATGCATTGTGATACCCGTGAGATTTGCAACTCAATCCAATAAAACAACTACTATGAATTCAGTTAGGTAATCAAGCCATTTTGAGGCATAGACAAAGTTTAAAAAATTGTTGTACCTGGAGAACTAGAGAGTGTTTCCAAGTCTACAAAAAAATAATTTTCGAGCAAATTTTTCCTTTGGCAGCAAAGTGCCGGGCGGCGGTGGCAGAGAAAGTTGCAGAACTTATATTTTTATAACGGGTTATCCATTTTGACGTTTCAAAAGTATAGGGCTGGAATCCGACATCTGTCGAACTACATAACTTGTTAAACCAATTGTTTTCTTTTCAGTTGAAAGACTGACATTTACGAAATGGATTCGCTTAACTATCGCATAACGCATACAAAATTGTTAAAACCTACTACAAAAATGGTGATTCTGCAACAGCAACATATCGTGCTTTAAGTGGAGATTATGGTTTACATAATCGTCCAACTACTCAAGCAATTTTAGGTTTTTTGAAGAGAGGCCATTACATCCACAAAAAAGTCTCGGTTTGGTGCGCTCTTTGGTCGGGAGGTGTGATTGGACATTGGACCTTATTTCTCGAAAACGACGATGGAACGACCGTCAATTCGAAGCGTTATGGTCAAATAACTGACTTCTTTTGCCTTCTATTGAAAAATACGACTTGGAGAATATGTAGTTTCAACAAGAGCGTTGTCACATGCCACATAACTCGAGCGAATATGGCTTTATTGCAAGAAAAATTTCCTGGCCGCTTTATTTCTCGTCGTGGCGATATCAACTGGCCAACAAGATCATGCGATTTGACACCGCTGAACTTTTTTTTTTGTGGGGCTACCCGAAAGACCGTGTTTATTCAGATAAAGCTTTAACTCGTGAGCACTTTGAAACCAACTTTCGTCAAGTTATGGCTGAGATACCGCCAAAAAGTGGTCGAAAATTATCTCAAAAGAATCGATGCTTGCAACAATTTGCGTGGTGAGCATAATGCACACATAATAATATTATTAAAAGACACTTGAGGACAGTTTTGCAAATAATGGAAGTAGTTTTCGTCGAAAATTATGCTAACGAGAGATTGGAGGGATCTCTTTTGTAATTGCATAATTCTTTCTGTGCTTTGTGTGTTGTAACAGGGCCAGCTTTATTTTGTGGTGCCTCAGGTGTCAAGAAGGTTCCACCTTTCGTCAGCCTTAATTGTAACTCTATTTGAAATCTCCTGTTTTATACCATAGGAGGGAACGCTGTCTAGCTGTTCTTGGCTTACATCGAGCGTTGATCCTATTCTTGCTAATTCATCGACTTTCTCGTTGACTAGTATACCGCTGGCTGTGGCCTTGGATCCAACAGAGCTTAATGATATGCTGTGTGCCAAGAACATAGAGCTCTTCGCAGCAAGAAAAAAGCTTTGATTTTGCCTCAGTTGCAGTAGTCACTTTTATTGCTGCTTGGCTTTCAATGTAAAAGGTGGTATCAGCCTGTGGTATTGTCATGATTAAAACCAGCAGCTGTCGTTACTGCCAGGACCTTCGTTTGGAAAACACTACTGTTGTCTGGAAGCCTAAGCGAGTTGATTCACTCAAAAGATTCAGAATAGAAGCCTCCACTTACACCAGTATCCATCTTGGAGATAGCTAATGACGATTCACTAGTGTATGGTATGTTATCAAGCCATTTCAACTTGGAATGGCGGTCTAGAATGGTTTGTGAAAATCGAGTTCGGGTGTTTTATAGTCTGTCGTAGCGCTTTAGCCCATAGCTTTATGAAGGATCTGAGCATGTACTATTTAACTGTTCTTCCAGACTTTAGCCTGATTAAGCCTCAACGTTTTTTTAGCTACAGATTCTTGAAAAAAAAGGTCTAGAGATTCGAATTGAGTATAACTTCTAGTCTCATAATTTGGGGTGGATCTCATTGCCCTGTAATGTCTATGCACGCATGCCTTTGCATTTTTGTCAAAGTTTTAAGGACCGCGATTAAAAAAAAGAATGGCGCGACAGCTCTTGAAGAGCCAAGGCCTAAGCGACTTACTCTCATCAACAATTCTCTGGGTGCGTGTGATGAATTGAGGGGACCTACAATTTAACGCCGATTCTGAACGGCAAAGTTGAGAAGCACTTTTTCATGACAGATTGATACTCCTGGAAGTTTTGTCAGTTCTTCGCAAGAGGCAGTGCCCGTTAAAGATGAAATAAAAACTATGGGCACGAGTAGGGCTCGAACTCATGACGTTCTGCTTAGCAGCCAACGCACCTAACCACTAAGCTACGGACATTATTGCCGAATTTAATTTTAGGGATTGGTTCCGAAGTTTTTTCCGAAATTTCTTTTGCTGACGGGAGTACTAGAACAAATGGATTGAAACTCGTCTGTTCAGCTCTGGCTATTCCAAAAATCCGCTAAGGAAGTAAATTCAAATGGAAAGCAAGGAGAGTTGTTTTGCTTTTTCAAGATGTTGTGTTTTCACTGAAAAAGTGAAGTCTACTGAAGTCCAAAAAAAAAACAACAAACACTTTCTAAGTTGCCATAAAAATATGAATTTTTTGGATTAATGTATGCCCAGGGATCATTTTCAAGACATTAGTAGTCTTAATTTATTTTTGTATGACATATTTAATTAAGTGACAACAATGAAACGAATCCACCACATGTGACAAATGTCAACAAAAACACAAACAAAAATACCAAACTGTCCTCAAACTTGAAAAAACAGATATGCTTGAAGATCAATGAACGACAATGAAAATTTTAAACAACAAATTCACAACGAGGTCAGATGTGATGATCTTTATCTACGAGAAAGACAAAATTGTGGTTTCGAATAATTTTTGATTTATTTTGGGATTCGCTTATTTTCAATAAGCCACCTGTCAGATGACTAGACGACAGTTTTTGCTACCATAACATGACAAAAGACACCAAAACCTCGCAGTCTTTATTTGTTGCTGATTTTTCTTTTAAATTGCATACAATTTCACACAATTATATTTGCCATTAAAAAACTGTACATTTCATAACCGCCCAAGTACCTAGACCTACTCACTCAAACAAACACGAATCAATTATCATAAATTAAAATGAAAACCCATCAAAAAAAACCAGTTGCCAGTCTTAATTAGTTTCAATCAATGTGATCTTTAGAGCTTAATCAAATTGACATTAATTTTCTCCTCTATGGTTCATCTAATTCACCACCATTTTCTATCGAATCACCCTTTTCCTACCACACCACGAATAACTCTCCAAGGCCACAAATAACTCCAAATAAGCAGCTTATCCCACGCCAATTCTACAATCTGTCAAATAAAAATAAACCGCCTAACAAACACACAATAAATCGATACTCTGTTCACAACAAATGCATTTAATTAAGATTGACACATGTCATTGTGAACTTTAACCACCGATTAGCCAACTGTCAAAACCACTGAAAAAAAAAATCAAGAAAAATATCGATTTATCTAGTTACAAACCGCAAGCACTCACAATAACAGAAAATAATAATGAAATACAATAAGTTCCCCAAGGCTAAAAAACTACTAGTTCCGGTGTAAAAAAGCTTCACTTGCCAATAAATAAAATACCAACCAAACAACCCTAACAAGGTCAGAGTGTAAACTAAAAAATAAATCTCGACAGATGACAGATGAGAATGTGCGATGTGATGCTGTTGAATGAGAAATTAACGACAACATACCTTGCCCTTGGTCATTATTTGGCAATTCGGAAAGCTCTGTCTGCACAGCAACGTCGACTTTCATTTTTGAAGTAAACAGAACTTTTTTGGATGTCCTTGAATTATCCCAAATGTGCCGTTTTCTTTCACTGAACTTCACTTTTTTTTATGGATTTTAAACACAAACCAACCCCTGGTGACCTATTTTCACGTTATCTGGGGATTTTGTTTGTTTTTTTTTTCATTTGGCAAATTTAGCATAGAAAATCGCTTATCTCACAACAAACACATTACGAACTAAACAACTCAAAACGTCAAAAGAATGTTCAGCTAACAATTTTCCACGTTCTGTTTATCGATTTAAATCCGACAAAATTATGCGTTAAAATATAAGTTGGTACTTAAGTTCTTTAATTCGCTGGCAAAACACGAAATTAAACGCGCAGCACGAGTTGACCTTAAAAGTGGGGGGAACAACAAAAGCACACTTCAAAAAGTGTTAAACCGTGTCAAACGTGGGTCTTTGCTTTCGAGTGTAGACTTCGCCGTGCCACAACTTAATGATGAATGAATCGCATAGCAGGTTTTGTATACCTACTCGAAGTTTGTAAACTTTTGATTCTAGGAACAACATACAGAAACGAGAAACGAGCTTTTACGATGAATGCCCAAAAACAATGTGCTGCGCGTAGCATCGCCGAGTGCTGAGCTGATATGCTTTGAAAATGAAACATTGTTGTCTCAAAAGAGAGACAGATAGTGACGTAATACAGTTTTATGTATTTGAAGTGACAGCTTACGTCATTGTTACAAGCTTTTTGACATTAGGCACAGGCACTTTTGATGATTATAAAATTGATTATAATCTAAATGACAGAAGGGGTTAATGGCGCTACTGTAGTTCTTATGTGAGATTGTTGTTGTTGTATTTGCTTTCTTGGCCATGTTCCGAATGAACGAGGAAATTCAATGTTGGTTTCTTTTCTTTTTTTATTTTTGTTTGTCTTTTGAATTCAATATGCAGCGATATGTAAAAATGAGGAAGGTTGAAATGAATTCCAATGGGGGAGCTAGTTAGCTGGTGCGTGAAGTGCATTACATGAAATTCGCTGATATGCATGAAGATCGAACAATTTAGGTCGAATGCAACAGTCAAGTTGTAGCAATGCATTGCCTGGAACGTGCCTTGAAATCGATTTTTTTAAGGTTTACAATTCACTAAAGTTGGCATTTAAAATCGATTTGCGAAATGAGGAAGTTGAAATTTAAATTAAGTAAATTCCGACCGCCGCTGCTGAGTGACGGCGGTGGATAGGTGAAGCAATAGCTTGCGTAAGTCAGGGAAATTCACTAAAGAGAGCTTTAAGACGACAATTGCATACCTACTACGGTAGGTAGGTAGAAATGGCTGTCCTACTTACGCGTAGGACACAATTAGCGCTGAGTGCGCCGTTTTGATACTATTCCTTGTGAGATTCTTGATAGGTTTAAAAATGGGTTATGGATGATGTATGTATGTTCCGAACGAATCGACGGCCTATTATCTCATAGTGCCATTAAGTGAGGGAGAGATAAGGGGAGGGGCCACTAAAGCCACTTTGTGGCTTAAATTCTGAGAGTTCCTCAATACCATTGAAGAATTCTTTACCTAAGTGGAGTTCTCTTTTCCTAGCCAAGGCCGGACAGTGGCAGAGAAAGTGTGGTACCGTTCCCTTTTCATTCTGGTCCTCACAGATACGGCAGAAGGAGTTATGTGGTAAACCAAATTTTGCCGCATGCCTTCCTATAGGCCAATGCCCTGTGCAGGTAGCAACAATCCTGGCTATGTCATGCCTTGGTTTGGAAATTAAATTGATTGATTTTGGGCCAGATTTTCCTAGATATAACGCAACTCGTTAAACTATTCCACTATAATTTGCTTCTGATGAGTATTTGGTCAGGATAAAGCCCTTCAAACTCCAAGAGGAGCATATACTCTCACTGCCAGTCAGTTGTGAATGACTGATCCTTACCTATCTAGCTCATCTGACTTCTTATTTCCCTCATAGTCCCTATGGCCCGGTATCCAGATTAGAGTGACGCTCAAATCGAGTTCCCTGAGGGCCTCTTTGCATTGCTGGACCAATTTAGAGATGATAAAGCTGAATCAATGGCTTTAATAGCTGCCTGACTGTCTGTTAGTATAGCTACATTTGTTTGTCGATATCTTAAGGGCTAAACAAGCTCCTATCGTAACAAATCGCTGGAATGTTCTGGCAAATCGGCAAGTTATAGGATTTTGAAATCTGTAGAGATTCACAGAAAACACCTGCACCTACACCGCATTCCATCTTTGAACCATCCGTGATCGATTCTTGACGGGAACAAGACTCTAAACTTCTTTGAGGTGTTTAGGATAGGGATGCAATAATCGGTGGTTGTGGATAGGATGCCATCAGACATCAGACCTATTTCTTTGAGTACCTACTTAAGAGCGGGAACGTTTTTTTGATAAATTAATCGGTTCCCTAATTCTGCTCTGAAACTGTTTTGACTGCTGAGTTTTAAAAACTTTTTATTTTTGAATGACAGTCGATTAGTTTTCGTGGGGACTGCAACGCATTTTTAACAATGTCTAAAAGGGTTGTCAACATTTTCGTACAGACGCGACATAACATTTAAAATTTTCTCCTCACTTCTTCGGAATATTAGTAAGCGAACAGAATTTCATTTCAGATTTCCATTTTAGGGTTTGTTTTCACCGAATGCTAAATTTTGACATTCACCTTTAAATGCATATTTTGCGTCACTGACAGAGGTCATTGGCTTGTGGCTAGTCTTGGTTTTAAGGCGGGACTGTTTTTGTGTTTCACTGTCACGAACATTGATCAAACAAAATACATTTACTTTCTTTTGTTTTGATTTTTTTTTTTTGTAATTTCGAAAAAGGTGCACCTTGCGAGACAAAGCAGTACCTATACACATACACAGCATTGGAAGAGCTGAATGTGCTACGCCTTGGTGGTTGAACTAACAAACGGAAGTTAAACATTCAAAAACGAGTAGGTAACGATTTCAATTTGAAGATTTTTTTTAATAAATTATGTGAAGCATGTCGAACACGAAAAGGTTTTGTTGACGTGTTAAGAAAATTACTTTAGTTCAAGTGCTGGTTCATTTTGGATTTCCTGTATGAAGGGTCTCTGTGTGAGTGACAAAAGAGTTTAAAGTTTTCTTTGAGCAGTTACTTACGTTGATGAGAGTTTTTGTTTGAAAAAGAAAACAAAATTGGGGCAAAAGGCACATAAGCTTTTTTAATAAGAAAAAAACCCTAGCCACATAAATAAAACAATGAAGACAAATTCAGCGTTATTAGGGAAGCGTTTAATGGCTGAAACACAATTTAGACTTGGCTTTTCCTTTACGACGTTTAGGAGTTCCCCCATAGGAATTCAATGCATGCCATCACAATGAAGCTTCGACCTTACGTTTCTTACATTATGTTGCGTAGTGTGACCTCAAACGGAAGCTGTAGTTCAAATAGGCTAAACACTTTTTGCTTTGTCTGACAGCTATAAGAAAGTCAACAATCATAATTCTTTTGGTTTCGAAAGGATGGTTCATTGTCATTCGAAGCAAATTCGAAGCGGGTGCATCGTAAGGAACACAAAGACGACGCTAAAGCGTGTTTGTGTTTCAGCCATAACGAAGAAAAATTTAAAGCTCTTATTTTCACAATTTGTGAAGAAAATTGTTAGGGGCGAAATGTCAAATCCAATCTCTAGTTAGCTTTGTTTGCCCTTGTAAAAAAGCTGTGCTTGAGTTGTTACTTTTCAAGATCTGATTGAAAATTTAATTTAAGTAACTCTGGAAAATTTCTATAAGAAAGGTTAGGAGATCGTAAAGGCCTGCCTACACGAAGTTCTTATATGTTTTTTCTCAATTTAAACTGTTCAAACAAAAGCCTTATTCTGTTTCTGAATTGTGGCCAAGGAACAGAGGAATAAGAAGTTGAAGGCTTAGCCAAACATCCTGACGCTCCCTGTGGCCCTTGTGGTAGCATGATACAGTTTATATCTAAGTCTCCTTCTCTGTGACAAGTAGGTTCCTGTTGTATGAACTTTCTCTCTATCTGTCTCCTTCTGTTGTTTTGATTCCTTATATGTGGTCAGAAAAAACTAGACTGTTTTATGTTTTCGTTACTTTTAGAAATCTTTTTGAAACAATCTTTCTGAGCCAAAATTGAGTGTGGAACCTTAAGGGTTAAAAAGAGATGCTCCTCGTTTTCAGAGAAAAGCTGTGACATAACATGGCTATCAGTTTGGTTTCAAAGGGAAGACCTTGGAAAAAACAAATTTTAGTTTTGAGTTCGTGTAAGATGATTGTTTTTGTTTTTAAATTTATTTAAAGAAAACGATGCGCTGTCATGCGACTTCGTCAATATCATTCTTGGAACACATTCTGCAAAACTCAACTACAAAGCCCGATCAAAAAAAAGCATAGGTCAATAGTAAAGGTGCGTTTGTGAACCCCCAGACAGAACTCATGTAGTTCGGTGAACCAAGACCAAGTTTATGCTGTCAAAGAGAACCGAAACTAGCCTTTTATTTTTCAATAAAACATCGCCCACCACAGATAGCCTTAATTTTGACGTTGAAAAGAGTTCGAGAACTGCAAGCTCAGACAACGACACCTTTGCTTTAATGAAAAACAGAATTGACGAAGAATTACTATTGCCAATTGCTGCTTCTTTCGACGGAGAAGGCAGTAAAGTAGTAAACTTCTCCCTGGAACAATTAGAATTTCACTTTACTTATAGAATTTCACTCTTCTCATCCTGATCTTGACGTATATACATATTCGATACAGAGGCGTGACCTTTGAAAAAGTATTTTTTTCTTAAATGAAGAATGAGAGTTAGAGCTGTACAGCGAGAGCAACACCAATTTAAAATATCCAAAGACTTAATGATGAAGTGGCAATTTAGAGTGATTAACAAGACAACTCTGGTCAGTATGAAAGTCTTCCAAACCAACACAATTGATATAACAGTAGAAGAAGGACCTAACACACAGCTGCTAGATGACCTTAGAACTTGAAGAGCGAAAAAAACGGCTTACTAGTAACCGAGCTGGCTGCAAGATTTTTACTTTTGGTTGGTATAAAAGAATGTTTTTAGACTGGTTTCATGAGTTCTAAAGATAGGGCATCAGAATTCAATCTTTAAAAAATCACTAAAGTAAATAACAAGGGCAAAATCGACACCCACCAACTTTTCACCTTTCCACCTTTTTATCGATTTTAAGACCGCGGATGATAGCGTCAACAGACACGAACTGCATAAAGCTATGTCTAGTTTTTGCATCCCTGTTAAGCTTATTCACTTGTGCAAAATGACGATGGAGAACTCACGCTATTTTTTTTAAGATCGTGCTTGAGAATAAAGTGCAAGACTCCACCGTCAACACCAGGTGAACTATCTTCCCAAAGTCTGTTCAACTTCTCGCGTACGCCGATGATATTGATATAATGGGGAAGAACACAGCGTGATGTAAATGGCGCCTTTGTGAGAATTGAGACAGTAGCGGCAAAAATGGGTTTAGCGGTAAATGAGGGAAAAACGAAGTATATGCTGTCTTCGAGGAAGGACACCCAACACCGACGGCTCCGTTCTACCCGAGCAAAGGACACACATAGACACATATAACTTCGAGGTAGTAGAGGAGTTTGTCTACCTAGGCTCCACTATATACTCGGGCAATAACACCAGCGCCGAGATCAGACGAAGAATAACTCTTGCTAATCGCTGTTTCTTTGGGCTAAGAAAGCAATTGAGTGGAAAAGCCCTCTCTCGAGCAACTAAGGTAAAACTGTACAACACACCCATCATCCCAGTCCTGCTGTATGGTGCAGAAGCATGGACCTTGACAAATTCGGATGAATGTGCCCTAGGCTGTTTCGAGAGAAAATTTCTTCGGGCCATCTTTGGCCCCGTGTGCATTGATGGGGAATAGAGAAGAAAATATAACAGCGAACTTTACGTGTTGTACAACGAAATGAACCTAGCCAGAAGAGTCAGGATCAGGTGGCTCGGTCATTTAGAGCGGATGGACACGAATGTTTCGGCCCGGAAAGCCTTCGACACTATTCTCGAGGGACGTAGAAGAAGAGGAAGACCGCGGATCAGGTGGCGCACTCAATAGAACGTCCATCACTTTGGAGTGCAAAACTTGAGGACGGTCAGCTAGGGACACAGTACAAAATATAATTTTTTTTGCAATTAAAGTTAAGATTAAGTGTTGTTGATTAAATTGAAGTAACTTCAATATTTGCAAACAATACCTTACACACAATTAAGGACATTATTGTTTCAGTGTTTTTCAGCTACTCATTTACATATGTAACTGTGTATTCAAAAGGAAAGGGCTGGAATTCGACATCTGTCAAACTAAGTTTTTAAACCACTTTTTTTTCAATTGAATGTCTGACATTTAAGAAAATAGATCGCTTAACTATCGCATAACGTGATTCTGCCACAGCCACATATCGTGCTTTAATGGTTTAACATAATCGTCCAACTACGTAAGCAATTGGCAAAATTATGAAGAAATTGGAAGAGACTGGATTGGTGGATTATGGCGTATTTTGCATTTGGATCTACATCTACATCCAAATAAAGTCCAGCTCACACAAAAACTGAAGCCAGCTGACCATTTAAGACGGAGATTTTTCGAACAAAATTTTCTTCAGTGATGAAGAACATTTCCCACTTGAACGCGCGATCGGACCTTATTTCTTCGAAAACGACGATGGAACGACCGTCATCGTTAATTCGGAGCGTTGTCATATGACAACCGACTTTTTTTTACCTGCTATTGACGAATATGACTTGGAGAATATGTGGTTTCAACAAGACGGTGCCACATGCCACACAAATATTACTCGAGCGGATATGGTTTTATTGCAAAAGATATTTTCTGGCCGCGTTATTTCTCGTTATGGCGATATCAACTGGCCACCAAGATCATGAGATTTGAAACCGCTGGAGTTTTTTTTGCGGGGCTCCGCGAAAGGCCGTGTGTATGCACACGTTGAGCACTTAAAACCCAACATTAGTCAAGTTATGGCTGAGATACCACCCAATATGCGTCAAAAAGTGGTCGAAAATTACCTCAAAAGATTCGATGCTTGCGACAGTTCGCATCGTGATCATTTAAATGATGTAGTGTTTCACACATACATATATGCGTTCTAATTATGTTTACTTTTGAAACCGCAAAATGGATAACCCTGTAAAAATGTTGAGGGTTTGATGTTTGGTTTGGTACATTTTCTAGTGCAGAGGTAGGGCGGTGAAAGTGTTTTCCAAATATATCAAGTTTAATACATTTAATTCTATTTATTTGACAGGATTTGCAGGACATTGACATTGACTTCCACAGTACAGACACATAACAGCACTGAAGACTAAGGGCATCTGGGGGTTTACAGAATGCAAAAGACCAACACTTCAACAAATTAACGTTTTATGATAAATTAAAGTGACACAATAAGAATAAGAATTTCTTCTTCAATTAAAGTTGAGGTTAAGTGCTGTTGATTTAATTGCAGATACAAAACACACATTAAGGACATTATTATTTCATCATCCATAGATACATGTATTAAAATTGCATTTTTGACAGTTATTTTGTTAGAAGCTTTCAAAAAAAATGTTAAAAACACAAAAGAGTGCAATCAAATTTCAAGTGGGGAAGTGTCTTCTGTTTCCCGCCTTTAGTCTTTAGTGACATAAGTTGAACTCTCTAAACTCAATTTTGACACAAAGTCAGTCATTTTCTTTTTGAAATTTAAATTGTTGTTGTTGTTGTTTTTTTTTCGAAAGTATAAAAACTTAAATTTAAACTTAATGATTGCAACTTTATTTTCTACAAATTACATAAAAATACTCTAAGAATGTGAGCCCATAACCTCAAATAACAAGTTTACAAGAACACGCACTACGATTTCAATACTACAAGTTAAAAGAATTAATCTAAAACATTTGACAAAACAAAAAATACACACAACTACAAAATTCTAATTAAATCAAAACAAAAGTAAATAAAAAAATCAAATTTAAGAAAATAAAACCAATATTCTTTATTAAAAAAAAAAAATAAAATAAAATATAAGAATTTTCTACAATTTTATTACACAAGCAAATAATATTTTTTATTAAATCAAATATATTTATAAATTTCAATTAAAAATGTTTCGTCAAATGTTTACAATTTTATTTAATAATCACAAAAAATGTATATAAGTTTTTTTTTTTAGCTTTTGTTTGTAAAAAAAAGTAATACAAAATAAATCTATAAGACAGAAAAAAAAAATAATAATAAAAAAAGGAGAAAAAAATTTACATCATACAAGCTTTTTAAAATAATTGAAAATCTTCTCTAGCCTCGTTGTCCTACTATTGACCAATTCATACAAATGTCTCAGTGTTCGTACGAAAAATCGATACAAGATGAAATTTTCTAAGAAATTCAAAACATCTAAAACGAAATCGATAGCGCGTGCTATGAAACGTGTTATAGGCCCACACTGGCAATTGACGTGTACAACGATGTCCAACTCACCTTTAGTGGCATTTAAACAGCCTGTTGACATGACGGTGCCGGGTGGGCCGCGCAGTACCGAATCCAGGCAGCGAATGTTGTCGCGACAGGTTGCAATTATTTCAGCCTAAAATTTAACAATCGAAAATGAGTTTTTAAGCCATTTGACAGAATCACAAGGAATTCTTACATAATCTTCGGGTCTTAGCAAATGACTCCGAATTCGGAGCGAACGAGTGTCCTCCAAACGATTCTTGCTTTGAGTCAGCAAATTTTTCATCTCTTTCTCGTCATCGGTGTGCTCTTCACTGGAGGACGATGTGGCCGGGATGAGTTTGATTGACTTCTCGAGATTGCGGGAGGAACGGCGACGATCATCAGCTCGTCGGCGTCTTGATGAAGTGTCACTCTCCGATGTGCGGCGTAGACTCTGAGCTGAGTGACTCATTCCGAAATCAAGCTTACGGCTGGCGGAATCAACTCTTGCCATGAACGAGAACTTGTCATTGTTCTTGGGCGTCAAGGCGTTAGCCGACGAGGAGAGACTGGCTGTGGGACTTCTGATGTTTTGTATGATATTTTCATCTTACAATGAAAAAAAGCAATTTAAATCGAATTCCGAAAAGTGACATTGTGAGATTCTTACCTTGACACGATTTACGTCTAACTTCAAGAGTCTTACGGCGACGTTCGTATTCCAATTCGAGAGCACGACGACGTCTCGCATGATCGACACTGCTAACAATTGTCTCTTGAATGACAACTTTCGATTCGGTTTGTTTTAACGAATCCATTTGGGGTGGCGACATTGAATCCAAATTGTTAGCAGCCGATAGCGAGGAGCAACAATCCGATTGCGAATCAAGGAAGTTGCTGAAAGCAGAAAACATTATTTATCTCTTTCCCTCTTAAGAAATGGTTTTGACTTACCGATAATCGTCTCCAAATTCCATGAGACGTCTTGCAGCGTCTGAATCAAAGCCTTCGGAGTAATTTTCGGAGTTATATTTCTCTTGATAGTTATCCCAAGCAGTTTCCGAGAAACTACTGTTGTGATCTTCTGTTCCAGTGGTATATTCTGTGGAGAAATAAGTTTGAAATTTTAGCGGTTGTGTGTGTGTTTCTTTTGAGGTTAGGAGACACCGAATAGAGTGTGACAGAAGGTTGGGTCCAGTAAATTTGGAGAGAGACATTTGTTTCATTTGTAATTATTGCAGATCAACACTGTGGACTACACCTTATTTCGGAAAAGTACTCCGAAAATTCAGCAAATCGAAGAAAGAACCATTTAACTGGACTAAACCTGCTGATCACACGTTTTATTAAGGGAAACATCTAAAGAGGGTTTTCAAGTGCAATATTTATAGTTTGTACCTCGAACACATGGCACTGGTGTCGCAGCTTGTTTACAGAAAGAAAACAAACATGAAGCAAAGAAAAAAACACAGAAATAAGACATTTACTCCGAATTCCTAACAACTTACCTCCTTGCGGATCCTCCTCGTTCATATAAGTAGCCAATGCAGCCAATGATCCCAGTTTAGTCTCATTGGTCATGTAAGCAGTGGTGTAGGAGCCAACACGGAAATTCGGCTTCATTAGACTCTGTTCTTCGCTTCCAGCAGACATTTCCTGACTGCTCTTGGGCAAATTGAGCAATGCAGCTGTAATTTCCTGCACCGTTTGTCCCGACGAAATCGATTCGGATTTCTTTATTTGCAACATACCATCCGAACCCGATTCATTCTTCTTGGCCAACTGCTTCTTCTTGCGGGTTTTGCGGCGTTTTAACGAATTCTTGCTGTCAGTGTTCTTCACACTGATACTCGGCTGAGTGTCACTTCTCTGACGACCCGGTGACAAACTGTCGAGAGCCGATTCACTAATCGAATGTGTGGCCAGACCAGCTTGGCTGGCTTGAGCCTTAGAACCACCAATTTGAGCATTTGTCTCGGTCAATTGAGACAGACACGACACCGACCAGGGTCGGTCGTTTTTGCGACGATTCTGACGTCGCAGCACCTTTGATGCTGACGCATTCAAACTCTGATTGCTACCGACTGTTGGAATGGGTTCTGCTGACCCTCCAATGTGTTCGATGGAATTGCCATAGGAATTACTGCCGCCGGTTGTTTGCATGCATGTTGCAACCGAATCGGTGAATCCCTCCGAAGTGTCGGATTCGCGAGCAACGGAATCGGTTTCGGAAGCTTCTCCCGAAGCCTCACAATCGGTTGTCGGCAGTGATGGCGACTGGGGTTCGGGTTTGATGCAGACTGGTTGGTGTTCCAACCATTCCTAAAAAAAAAAAATCAAATTTTTGTGATTCAAAGGAACAACAGAGCTGATTGGGAGTGTCTTACCTCAATTCTTTGTTTAGCTGGTCCTGGCATGATCACTTCACGTTTCTTGACAGTTGACGAAATTTTCACAATGGAATGCTTCTGGTGTGGCTGCTGCAGCTGCTGTTGCTTTGTTGGTGTCTTTAGAACATCATCACGAACTAAATGCTCGGCTTCAAGTACAAGTTGCTTGATCGATTCATGTGAGACTTCCTGTGGGTTTCAAAAGTCACCAAGTCAGCAAGTCAGCGAGTGAGTAAATGATAAAAAGAAAAAGAGGTGGGAGAAGAGATAAAGAGTTAGCAAAACATTGTTTACTTATATTTTTTGTATCATTAAAAAGATTAAACAGAATTTTGTCAGCTGATTAGATAGAGCAAATCGTATGGCGAATGAGAAAACAAACAATCTGTCAGTCTGCTTTGCTGTTTTGAGGTTCTCGAGTTCCCTGTAATGATGTTGGTCATAGTGTAAATATGGATTTTGTGGGTGTTATCTTTTTATTAGAAAGAGAACAAACACAACTGCATGAGAATATTTTCCAAACAAAGAAAGCGGCAGAGATAATCTATGAGGACGAAATTTTATGAGCGAAGTCAGTGTCGTTGGATGGAGTTTATTGAAATTTGGAAACACTAATTAAGGTCACTATTGGTTTTGCAAATTTCAGAGCAAATGGAAGTTTGTAAACAAAACAACAGTTTCTGGCGGTTTATCTCAGAAGGTGTTGAGTATATTTTTGCAAAAGATAAGATAAATGTTTTGCAAACGTGTCGGCAAACACGAAATCTTGTAGAAAACAATGAAAAAGAACAAAGTGCACTCGGATTACTGAAGAAGACGACAAGCTGTCAAATAGATAAAGTTTTTGATTGGGGAAACAATAAATCAATAATAATTAAATTTGCAGCAAAATTCTACCATAAAACTCAATAAGTTTCGATTTTACGAACTTTTAATTCAATTACGACCAAGAAGTTGACAAATCTGCTTTTGCGGTCTTTTTGTGTCATTTAAATTTAGCTAAAGGTACAGACAATTAAATAGGCTTGGTCGAAAGCAAACAAACATAAACTGCCTAATCCAATAAGTAAAGCTTCTTTGGAGGAGTTCTTCAAACATTTCTACTTAGAGCTTATAATGTTGCCAATGTTTCGGAAGAAAAGCCTAAAAAAAAACCAATAAAAATACCGAGAGCAAAAACAGTGGCTAATAGGATGCGGATTCATCGTGGGAAGCAGACTCCGGCAAAAAGTCTTGAGGTTCAAATGTGTATGTGAACGCAGCACGACAATCCGAATCAAGGCAAATTTCGCCAACATTAGCCTAATATGCGCGCATGCCCCCACAGATGAGAAAAAGGACGACACCAAAGACGAATTCTACGAGCTCCTTGACAAAACATATGAGCAATGTCCTATAGCTATGACAATAAAACTGTTCTCGGCGACTTTAACGCAAAGCTGGGATATGAGAAGATCTTTTGGTGGAATAGTCGACAAGCACGGCCAGCACGGAACCACTTCCGAAAACGGATTCAGGCTGATCGATTTTGCTAAGGGGCAAAATGTTGTGGCAGCAAGCACGTAAACGCCGGTTTGTCAGGACAAAAAAAAGGGAGCATAAGAAGCGTCAGATCGACGATGTTGAGAGAAACAACAGCAGAAATGAAGCTCGGAGGTTTTATCGGAAAGTAAATCAGTTGGTTCAAGGTCATCGAGCACCAATTGATGCCTGCAGGGATAAACAAGGGAACATCATAGTAGAATCGCAGTCAATGCTGGGGATTTGGAATTACCACTTTTGTAGCCTGTACAACGACGACGACGAGCAAAATCCCGTCAGAGGCAGGATGCGGGAGCCTTCCATCAGACACGATGATAGCCAACAATTCCGTGAACCTGACCGAGAAGAGGCGAAACGGCAATATCACAGCTAAAATAACCCAAAACCACATCGCCGAGCTGTTCAAAGTAGCAGGCGACGGTCTAGATAGGTCGGAGGAATACATGCCCGATGAATGAAACTCAGAGATCCTCTAAACTGCGCCAACTACAGTGGAATCAGCCTACTTTATATCGCCTACAAAATCCTCTCTGCCGTAATATGTGAGCGTCTGAAGCCTTTCGTCAACCAACATGGTCCTTATTCATATCGCTTCAGCCCAGGAAAGTCAACTATCGACCAAATGTTCACGTTGCTGCAGATCCTGGAAAAAAACTTTGAACTCCAAATCGATACCCACCACCTATTCATTGATTTTAAGACCGCGTATGTTAACATCGAACTGTATGTCTAGGTTTGGCATCCCTGCCAAGCTCGTTCGCTAGTGCAAAATGACGATGGAGAACTCACGCTGCCCCGTCAAGTTTGGCAACGATCTTACAGAATCTTTCGACGTCAAAAAATGATTCAGACAGTGCGATGCACTGTCGTGCGATTTTTTTAACATCGTTCTTGAGAGGATGGTGCAGAACTCCACCGTCAACACCAGAGGCACTATCTTCCAAAAATCTGTTCAACTTCTCGCGAACGCCGATGGTATTGATATAATGGGAGGAACACAGCGTGATGTCAATGGCGCCTTTGTGAGAATTGAGACAAAAGCTGCAAAATTGGGTTTAGCGGCAAACGAGGGCAAAACGAAGAATATGCTGTCTTCGGGGAAGGAAACCCAACACCGACGGCTCGGGCAGAACGTCACAATAGACGCATATAACTTCGAGGTAGTAGAGGAGTTTGTCTACCTAGGCTCCGCTATAAACACGGGCAATAACACCAGCGCCGAGATTAGACGAAGAATAACTCTTACTAATCGCTGTTTCTTTGGGCTAAGAAAGCAATTGAGTGGTAAAACCCTCTCTCGAGCAACTAAGGTAAAACTGTATAAAACCTAATCATCCCAGTCCTGCTGTATGGTGCAGAAGCATGGACCTTGACAAAATTGGATTATCTTCTTCGGGTTATCTTCGGCTCCGTGTGCATTGATGGGGAATAGAGAAGAAGATTCAACAGCGAGCTTTACGGGTTGTAAAACGACGTGGACCTAGCCAGAAGGGTCAAGGTCCAGAGACTCAGATGGCTCGGTCTTTAGAGCGGATGGATACCAATGCTCCGGTCCGGAAAGCCTTCGACACTATTCCCGAGGGACGTAGGAGGAGAGGAAGACCGCGACTCTGATGGCGCGACACAAGTCGACGAAGTCCTCAATCAACTTTGAGTGCAAAACTGGAGACAGTTAGCTAGGAACGGAGCTGGCTGGCAGAGACTGTTGGTGGAGGCCCAAGTCCACAAAGGACTGTAGCGCCACCTGAAGAAGAAGAAGAAGAAACTTCTTTTTCAAATTCAAATTATCGACAAACAAAACAAAGATTGACAACATAATGATATAAGAAATGTAATTTTTGATAAAGTTTTGACACCGAAACTGACTGATAGACTGGAAATGGAACGTTTTATGGAAAAACGATGATTTGTTAATCAAGCTGTAAAAAAAGTGAAGAAACGCTCTTTGATTTTCATCTTTCATCTGAATTAAGGGAAATCCGTGATACTCAAATTGAAGATTTAATCCACTCTGAACTAACTGGCCCTTTAGTCGATTATTCAGCCTTATCGTCATATCCGATCGTAACAAAATTCTATCCGATTTGTACGAAACATACGAATTTGGTATCGTCGTAACGGTTCCGATTGTTAAATTGTACATATCTCAGAAAAAAATTCAAATTTGCGTTGATATTTAAAAATTTAGAGTAACGCATCACGATTTCATGCGGCGAAAAGCAAAAATTCAACGGACGCTATGCGATGCATAGCGATAATTTTTGTTTGTATGCGTCTCCGATTGTTCCGACAGCTAAATTGTGTCGGAACATTTGCGGAACGACATGCGTTATTATACGTCAATATTTCCTTTACGAAACGGATACCAGGAACAAAATAGATGTTACGATCGGAACTTTTCTACGATCGTAAGTTTCTCCGAACGGATACGACGATAGGGCTGATTGTTACCGGCTTATTTGACATAGAGCTGCCCTCTAATATAACACAATTTATCCAGTTTGAAGCTTGAAAATATAACCTTAAAGACAGTTGGCCTTTCAAAATTTGTTGAGAAAAAAGGCAACAACTAAACAAAAAAAAAAATACAAAAAAAAAACTAACAATTTGTGTTCTCCTTACAAGACTGTTTACTTTAAAATTTTGATATTGAGTTACTAGTCGATAAATATTTTTCAGTTTAGCTTTGAAGAGTATCTGCATATAATGACTGATAAGTTAAATAAACGTTTTAATATAAATTGGCTATGCCCGCTATCTTGATGTCAGAACGATGACGACAATTGATCGCAAACGTATCACAATAATCGTGAATGACATGGCGATTTGAAGATGTTATCGTGAACTTGACAGCACAAAAAAAAAAAAAAAAACTGGTGGAAATAATACGTTCATTGAATTTTTTCGCGATAATTTGATGTTGCACCCTCAATTCTGTAAAAAGTGAACTTTAAATTGTTTATCTTTGTTTTCCTTTAAGGCAATTAACAGATTCATGGATGAGTTTTTTGTCTATTAAAGTGAATACAATAAAATAAAATAAATAGAGTGGCGCAACAGCTCTTGAAGAGCCAAGGCCTAAGTGGCTTACTCTCATCAACAATTCTGTGGGTGCGTGTGAAGAATTGAGGGGACCTACAATTTAACGCCGATTCCGTACGGCAAAGTTGAGAAGTTGTCAGTTCTTCGCAGGAGGCAGTGTCCGTGAAGATGAAATAAAAACTTTGGGCACGAGTAGGATTCGAACCCACGACGTTCTGCTTAGCAGCCAACGCAGCCTAGAGTGAATAGTTGGACCAAATATGTTGCACCCGTGGACACACCAGCATTTATATTGTGGGTTTCAGACTTGAACCCGTCCAATACAAGATTTCTAATCCAAGGAAGAAGGGACTCATCAATACCGAATGCACGCATTTTCGATAAGAGAGCCTGGGGCCAGTGGCGATTCCTGGTCCTCATCCTTGGTTTACCTACGACTCTCGGGAAAGTTAAGACAATAATAAAAAAAAAGCTCAAAACTCTTGTTGTTCAAAAGTTTTTTTTTTTAATTTATGATAAAATTTTTAGTAAGAAAAAACGTTTATTTTATCTGGTGAAAAATTGTGAGTTAAATGAAAACTAAAATTCGAAAATAAATAATAATAAAAAAAGTTATAGTAAGCGATTTATGTTTGCAAAACAAACAAAAATGATTTTACAAAACAAACGGAACACAGAATTCATATCAATACACGTATATTTTTATAATGGTAAAAGAGATGAATTAATTGAAAAAAATAGTAATGAAACGAATACTAAAAGTACACAAATATACTGTCGTACGTCGTACCTAAATAAATATTTACATTAATAATAAATAGTAATCTAATCAGTAGTAAATAAAAGATGTGCACGACTGGGTCTTACGAATTTGCTCCTGCATGCTCAAACTAAATATTTATGATTACTTTTATGTTACAAAAATTGCAAAAAGTAGTGTTAAAATAAGAGATATACAAAAAAGAGATATATAAAAATAATTAGAATTTATTAAAAAATTAAAATTTGAAAATGTACCTCGTAAATACATATGATTCCAAACATTTAAATGCCAAACAAATTTAAACCTTATTCTTTATTTATTGATTTTTTTTCTTTGAAAATCGTCATAGCCGTTTTTTTTAAATTAATTTTTTATATATAAAATTTTGCAAAATTGTCTTAAAATTTATTTGGGTATGCAGTTTTTAAGACCACGTAAATATACATATTATACTTCAATTTGAATTTTTAAAATTGATCGGTTTTTGAGATACAGAATTTTGAAAAAAAATACTAAGAATATTTTTTTAAAATCCAAAAAAAAGTTTGAAATTTTTTTGAATACAAAATATTATTTGAACAATATACGTACTTTCAAAAAAAAACTTACTCTGATCGAACTTTCATTTTTCGAGAAAATCTAATAACAAATAAACGGTTCTATGGGAGGAACCGTTTTGGAGCAATACAATTTTTTTTTTACATAAGATACATGAATGTTTAAAAAAATAAAACTTGAGGAAGTTTAAAAAAAATCGTAGGAGCCGTTTTGGAGAAAATTGAAAGTTTTGGTTTTTGGCCAGTAAAATCGTATGGTGGCTACCCTAAATTTTGATCTTAACACAACAATAAAAAAGATTGGGATATGAGTTCTTGCTCAAACCTCTAATTTTCAAATTTGAAGTCAATCGGACCAGTAGTTAAGGCTGTAGATGCCTGTAAACTTCCAGACTGACAGACAGACGGAATCGCCGGACCCACTTTTTTCGACTTCCATATCATCGCAATGTCATATCTCATCATCATCTCAAATTTTTTTTTTACGAATTTAATACATACTTGCCATATATTGTTTATGTCGCAAGTAAAAATCAACGATAAGTAAAGTCTGCACGTCTCTCAAATTTTGTACAGTTTTCGGTTATTCTATCGTGAAAACTTAGGCTGTCCTAATTTTTTTCTTTCTTTACCTTTGCTATATTGACTGTCATATTCTTATAATAGATACAGAAAAATAAAAACAGTGACTATGAGCATAATCGCTTCGCATTGGCGAATACGTGCGTTGCGTTGTCGTACGTCGTCGTGCTAATTGATATAGAAACACTACGACTACAAGCACGAAAGTTGCTTAAGAGTTAAAAATGTGTATCTGTTGCTGTTTCTGTATTCTCCTTCTACGTTGTACGTTGTCGGTTGTCTTTTCATTCGAAGGGAATCGCTTTTTTTTGCGCTCAACCTTCTCTTTATTTTTACAGGCGTTGAGTGGAATGTATGCGTCTATCTCTCTATGAAGATTGTATGCAAATAGTTACCGCAAATTTTTACGATATCAGTGATTTTTTGTGTATGCCAAATTCTCCTCAAAAGGAAGGGATAAGGGAATCAATTTTTTTTTGCGTTTACATTTTTACAGGCGTTTATTGGAATGTTTCTGTTTAATGTTTTTGAAGATTGTATGAAAAAAGTAACCGCAATTGTTTATGGTAGCAAATCGGCGTATCTGGGTTAAAGGGAATCGCCTTTTTTGCGCTAAACTTTGTTTTTTTTGTGTTCAGGCATTTATTAAAGTGTTTGAAACTATAAATGTTTGAACCGTTGATTTGCCAAAGAATATTAAATATCTGAAAATACATTTATTTTTTGAAATTCTTGGTTTACCGCCGATATACTTGGTTACTTTGAGGAATCGCCCCTGCCTGGGGCCAAACGCTATCAATTGCCTTTAAAATATGAAGTGCAACACTCTTGTTTCTCCAAAACGATGTAAGGATTTGTTCCACTGTTCGGTGAGATAAACCATTAAATCACCTGTGGACCTGTTGCTTTGAAAGCCGTATTTCCGGTCATTCAGAAGCTTTCGGTCTTCAAGATATTTCTTGAGCTGATAGTTTATCAGCGTTTCCATGACCTTAGAAAGAAGGGACGTAAGTGCAAACGGACGATAATTTGAGGGAGAGGCCGAATCGCCTTTTTTGGGTATAGGCTGGACAAATGCTGTTTTCCAACCACTCGGAAAGAGCCCAGAAGAATAGGATAGATGGAAAGGCTTACGCAAGGGTTTTGTCGATGAAGAACACCTCTTCATAAAAATAGCGGGGATACCATCCAGGGCAGCGGATTTGTGTATGTTGATATCCTTTAGGACTCTTGCCACAACACGAATGCGAAAGAAGATTTGTCCCATGGAATCATTGACGCGCTCAAGACTGGGGAAGTCATGACACTCTCTGTCAGCGAAGAATTGGAGGCGAACTGCCTAGCAAACATGTCAGTTTTCGCGAGAGAGCTAACAACTGGAGTGTCATCGTCAACAAGCTTAGGGACCGATGAACAAGACTAGAAAACAAACAAATTTGACAAGTAGGTAAGGTACTATTTCTTCAGAAAGTGTGAAAGGAAAATTAAGATAGATGACGTGAATAAGAAAAATATCTAAAATGTTGTCGTTTTTTGTAACTGGCTTATTTGACATAAAGGGCAGATTAAACGATGAATATAAGTCTCAGTAAAAGCAAAAAAAAAAAAAAAATATTTAAAATCTTGAAGAAGTTTCGCATTTCAGCAAAAATATCGCAGCGGTCTTTCCCCGTTTCCCGTTGCCCAAAAGAAACAACAGTGAGTCAAGATGTCATCATGTACATATGCACTTGAATTTAGTTGAAGTGAAATTAAAACGAACTCTTATCAAAGCAAAGTTTACACTCGAAATGTTGATCTTACCAAGTATCACTTACAGAAGTCGGAAATAAACGCCTTTTCACCGTAACTGTTGCTGTCAAAATCTCTTCTCTTTGTCTATACAGCTTTCGAGCACATTTTCCAGCTTTAACCTCATTACATCATCGGCGCTATTCACAATCCAAAATCTATACCGAAAACCTACCTCACAGCTCACACTTTCGAAACACCAAATTCAATATTCATAACCTCACGACATTTCCCCGCACAATGCGACACAATCATAATAATACCTACATTTGCCCATATTATTATTAGTTCCCCTCCGAATCCCACCAAATTGGATCAACATGAATATGCATGTGACAAATTATTATACCGGTGGTGCAGCAATGTTATTATTCTCAGTCACGCAAAATATCTCAAAATAAACCAAACAGAAAAATATCGTAGCTATAGACTTCAATAGTGCTGTCCCGCATAGATCCCAAGAGTGCATGCTCTTCAAAGATTTAAAATGTAATTTTTTCCATGACTGTCTATTGCCCCAGCAGGCAATAATCTCCAAAGTCACGATTTCAGCCAACTTATTGGAATTATTCTCATAAATCTGTTTCGAAAAATCTCTCAAAAGCAAAACACAAAAACAATAAAGCAAACCAAATGCATTAATTCAATTGATACACAAACTCTGACGTCATAGATACAATAACAAAAACAAACACTTACAGGTGGTATGAAAAAAAAAGTTAGCTGTTGAAATTGAAATTTTTGCGGTGAACTGAGGTGAATAATCGAAAACAAAAAGTCCCTGGAATATTGCAAAACAACCGAACGAGAAGTTGCAGTTTTGTTTGTATTATGGTTTGATTTTTTTGCCACAGTTTATTTATTTATCCAAGAAATTTGTGTGTGTTTAAAATTGACACATCAACATTCGGCTTTAAACTGTCACATTGACCGGAGTTGAAGATGAAAACAAATTTTGAACGAACGTATGACCGTTATCAGTTGAGAGTCCCAATATGACTCATAGAAATTCACCTTTCACAGGAAATGGCTTTGAATTTTCACCTCAACAAAGTTAATTGCTTTTATTTTCTTTCACTTCAGATAAATATTTATTTTGAGGAAAATTTTTTTATTACACGGAAAGAATTTCAAGAGAATTCTAAAAATATTTCAGTCCCCGAACGAGCACAGCACAATAATGTGGCGGCACGATGCGGTGTTTCCACGATACGTTCGTTAATAGAACTGAATTCTCAGTTCATTATGAATATTTGCATTTGCGAAGCGATTTTTTTGCTCTCACAAGTTTTTTTTTTTTTATTTTTCGCTGTTGTATGTCGAATTGTGAGTGCGAGCGAATGTTGTGTCGCGTCGCGTTTGCTGTTTAAGTATTCGTGGAGGGAATTTCGATCGAATACTCGCACAGTCATAATAATCAAATAAACTCAATTAATAACTTGATGATAAGATAAAAAAAAAGTTACTAAACGAACACTGACACTCTCTGTCTCCACCACACTGAGACAGTTTTTTTTTATGTCAATGAAATATAAATTGCTAGCGGAACGATGTTCTGTTGAACGGAGTCACATTGAAAAGGAGTTTATCTTGGCGAGGGAATCAAACATTTGGCTAGCATTAGCGATTGGTATTTTTCCCAGAACACGAAACAGTGTTGAGGGGGGTTGAAAGTTAAAATATCCCAGGGACTAATGTGGAAAAATCCTGAAAAAGGGAGATCCTCTAAACTGCGCCAACTATAGACGAATAAGTCTACTAAACATCGCCTACAAGATCCTCTCTGCCGTAATATGTGAACGTCTGAAGCCTTCGTCAACAATCTGATTGGTCCTTATCAGTGTGGCTTCAGGCCAGGAAAGTCAACCATCGACCAAATTTTCACGTTGCGGCAGATCCTGGAAAAGACCTATGAACTCCAAATCGATACCCACCACCTTTTCATCGATTTTAAGGCCGCGTATGACAGCATCTACAGAGACGAACTGTACAAAGCTATGTCTAGTTTTGGCGTCCCTGCCAAGCTCGTTCGCTTGTGCAAAATGACGATGGAGAACTCACGCTGCTCCATCAAGGTTGGCAACGAGCTTACGGAATCTTTCGACGTCAAAAAAGGATTCAGACAAGGCGATGCACTGTCTGCGATTTCTTTAACATCGTTCTTGAGAAGATAGTGCAGAACTCCACGTCAACACAGGCACTATCCAAATCGTCAACTTCTGCGACGCGATGATATGATAATGGAAGAACACAGCGTGATGTCAATGGCGCCTTTGTGAGAATTGAGACAGAAGCGGCAAAAATGGGTTTAGCGGTAAATGAGGGAAAAACGAAGTATATGCTGTCTTCGAGGAAGGACACCCAACACCGACGGCTCGGGCAGAACGTCACAATAGACGCATATAACTTCGAGGTAGTAGAGGAGTTTGTCTACCTAGGCTCCGCTATAAACACGGGCAATAACACCAGCGCCGAGATCAGACGAAGAATAACTCTTGCTAATCGCTGTTTCTTTGGGCTTAGAAAGCAATTGAGTGGAAAAGCCCTCTCTCGAGCAACTAAGGTAAAACTGTACAACACACTCATCATCCCAGTCCTGCTGTATGGTGCAGAAGCATGGACCCTGACAAAATCGGATGAAAGTGCCTTAGGCTGTTTCGAGAGGAAAGTTCTTCGGGTCATCTTTGGCCCCGTGTGCATTGAAGGGGAATGGCGAAGAAGATATAACAGCGAACTTTACGGGTTGTACAACGACATGGACCTAGCCAGAAGGGTCAAGGTCCAGAGACTCAGATGGCTCGGTCATTTAGAGCGAATGGACACCAATGCTCCGGCCCGGAAAGCCTTCGACACTATTCCCGAGGGACGTAGGAGGAGAGGAAGACCGCGACTCAGGTGGCGCACTCAAGTGGAAGAGGACCTCAATCAACTTGGAGTGCAAAACTGGAGACGACTAGCTAAGGACCGAGCTAGCTGGCGGAGACTGTTGATTGAGGCCCAAGTCCACAACGGACTGTAGCGCCACCTTAAGTAAGTAAGTAAGTAATGTGGAAAAACCATTTTTTGTTTGAGAAACACAAAGTGTTTTTTGCATCAGGCCTGTCATTCGGGCAATGGAAAGCTGCACTTTATTTTGCATGAATTAAAAATTACATGAGGAATTATATGGCATCATATTTGTTGTTATATTATTGTTAAATTTCAGACTTCACTCCGACAAGGCAAAAAAAATGTTCACCCTTGAAAATGGGATTTTTCTTCACCACCTACGAGCACTACCAAAGACCACTCACTTATCAATTGAGAACACAAGTAACTCGGAAGGAGGATTAAATTGTCATTTCAAAATGAAGAAAGAACGAAAAAAAAACGACATGAATTAAAATAACGGTCCACCACGCAATGCCTCGATGACGATAAAATTTAAAAATTCCCTCTGTGCGTCGCGTCGTTTCAAGAAATGACACCGAACATAGAGCCGGCTGATGACAAAATGTCAATTGATTAGGGGGAATAGACAAGTTCACAAGTGCTCTACAGTATGTCATATTTATCATCCGACGAGGCCAAACTATGACAGTCACACACACACACACTCAGAATAACCTAAGGAGTTCAAACCACATGTTCTACGCTTCGTTGGATATTTAAATAAATTATAGAGTTTTAAATGTGACCAATGGAATTATACATTTTTTCTGTTTTATTGGAACAAGTACCTACCAATCACTTTTATGATGTTGAACTACACCAGATGGGCGCAAACAAGAGGTCTTGAGAAAAATGAAAGTTTTGGATGCTTACGCACAACAGCCATTGCAAAGAGTTGAAAGCGAGACCGCAAACAATGTCCGATACGCTTCGAAGGATGACGACATATCTTCAAATATTTATTTATTAGTAAATATTGGTTGTAGTTGAACATTGAAAACAGAAAATAGAAAGCTAACGTCATCGTTGACGTTCAAAAAAAGAAAAAATTACGCTACTTAACAAAAATATCCAGACAAGGCCAGACTTTCATAAATTAATTAGTGGAGATCGATGTTAAGATTCCCTTTCTGTCATAAGGGAAAACAATGTCAGAAAAAACAAAACACAAAATGTAAATGGGATTTATTTCACAGACCACCACACCGTCACACTCGAGATGATGATATTGTTTATGGTCTATTTTAGGTTTGTCTTTTTTTGTTTTTAATAAAAGCTTCCATCAATTAAGGAAATTGGGGCATTTCATAGGGAATGTTTGGAAAAGAGCATTTTTGAACACATCTTCAGGAAATAGTTTCGTGTGTGAAAAATCATAGCGATATGTCATAAGGAAGAGGAAGACGATCTTATAAATCATTTGGATGGCTGTTTTATGGTTTATTAGGTGCGGGGTATAGTCAAAGGGTATATTATTTCTGTCTGGTGATTCGAAAATTGCAGAAGTGAGGAAGCACATGAATGAGTTTTTGGAGATGATCTTGTATAAATTTAGTTTGGAGTGTCTGGGATGATTTATTTGTTAAGATAAAAGCGTCATATAGGGGCTGTGTTATATCATTTACATAACATAAACGTAGAATGATATATGACTACAACTACAACATCAACATCATTATCAACATCAACATCAACATCAACATCAACATCAACATCAACATCAACATCAACATCAACATCAACATCAACATCAACATCAACATCAACATCAACATCAACATCAACATCAACATCAACATCAACATCAACATCAACATCAACATCAACATCAACATCAACATCAACATCAACATCAACATCAACATCAACATCAACATCAACATCAACATCAACATCAACATCAACATCAACATCAACATCAACATCAACATCAACATCAACATCAACATCAACATCAACATCAACATCAACACTCAACATCAACATCAACATCAACATCAACATCAACATCAACATCAACATCAACATCAACATCAACATCAACATCAACATCAACATCAACATCAACATCAACATCAACATCAACATCAACATCAACATCAACATCAACATCAACATCAACATCAACATCAACATCAACATCAACATCAACATCAACATCAACATCAACATCAACATCAACATCAACATCAACATCAACATCAACATCAACATCAACATCAACATCAACATCAACATCAACATCAACATCAACATCAACATCAACATCAACATCAACATCAACATCAACAGGAACTTGAACCTAACCTAGTAATCGAATATCGATGCAGATTTTGATGGATACATGAGAATTGGAAGATTTACTTCTGAAGTTCTAATTAATGACGGTAGAGATTTTTTCTGGTTAAGTCAAAGGCAAGCAATGGTTTCATCTCAAATTGCATTCAAACTGTGCCTCCTATAGAGCAAGAGTATTTTTTCTGTTACTCTTCAATCGATAACATCGATAACATGAAGAAGATCACAACGAAGGGGATGGAAGTTAACAGATTTTTATTTTTTAATTTAAGGTGGCGCTACAGTCCGTTATGGACTTGGGCCTCAATCAAAAGTCTCCCCCAGTCAGCTCGGTCCTTAGCAAGCTGTCTCCAGTTTTGCCCTCCAAGTTGATTGAGGTCCTCTTCCACTTGAGTGCGCCACCTGAGTCGCGGTCTTCCTCTCCACCTACGTCCTTCGGGAATAGTGTCGAAGGCTTTCCGGACCGGAGCATTGGTGTCCATCCGATCTAAATGACCGAGCCATCTAAGCCTCTGGACCTTGACCCTTCTGGTTAGGTTCATGTCGTTGTACAACCCCTAAAGTTCGCTGTTATATCTTCTTCGCCATTCCCCTTCAATGCACACGAGGCCAAAGATGACCCGAAGAACTTTCCTCTCAAACCAGCCTAAGGCACATTCTTTCGATTTTGTCAAGTTCCATGCTTCTGCGCCATATAGCAGGACTGGGATGATGAGTGTGTTGTACAGTTTTACCTTAGTTGCTCGATGGAGGGCTTTTCCACTCAATTGCTTTCTTAGCCCAAAGAAACAGCGATTAGCAAGAGTTATTCTTCGTCTGATCTCGGCGCTGGTGTTATTGCCCGTGTTTATAGCGGAGCCTAGGTAGACAAACTCCTCTACTACCTCGAAGTTGTAAGCGTCTTTGTGACGTTCTGTCCGAGCCGTCAGTCGGTGTTGGGTGTTCTTCCTCAAGACAGCATTAACTTCGTTTTTCCCTCATTTACCGCTAAACCCATTTTTGCCGCTTCTGTCTCATCTTCACAAAGTCGCCATTGACATCACGCTGTGTTCTTCCCATTATATCAATATCATCGCGTACGCGAGAAGTTGACAGATTTTGGAAGATATGCCTCTGGTGTTGACGGTGGATTCTGCACTATCTTCTCAAGAACGATGTTAAAGAAAATCGCACGACAGTGCATCGCCTTGTCTGAATCCTTTTTTGACGTCGAAGATTCCGTAAGCTCGTTGCCAACCTTGATGGAGCAGCGTGAGTTCTCCATCGTCATTTTGCACAAGCGAACGAGCTTGGCAGGGACTGCCAAAACTAGACAAAGCGTTTTATAGTTCGTCTCTGTAGATGCTGTCAAACGCGGCCTTAAAATCGATGAAAAGGTGGTGGGTATCGTTTTGGAGTTCATAGGTTATTTTTCTTTTTTCTACGAATTATATTTTGTTTCGAGTCTCGACGTCATTCCTTACCAAAACAATTTTATCTAATTTTTTTGTCATTTTGCTTAGCGACTTGCCAGACAACAAGATAAACGTATCGCAGCAACGAATCGCATTTGTCACATTCGCCACGAATCACAACAAGAAAAGCAACGACTGTGCGTCGTGTCGCCACCGTTAAATCCAGTTTAATTTGATTGAACCATTTTCACTTTTCCAAGTGTCACTTTGCAATCAAAAAACCATTTCTCAAAGCTCTTGATATAGAGTGTTAACAGCACTCCGCTTTAAACCAGTCATTTGCTTTGAAATGTGATAAGTTGCCATTTGTCCTGCTCAATTGAATATTATCCTCACTAATTTCTCAAATTTAACTCATTTGGCGATACGACGCGACGCACGCACGATGCGACAAACAGCGATACAAGTTGCAATCGCGAACACTGTCAAAAGTGTTTTAAAACACATGTTCACGGATACTAAAGACTATTTTGTTTAATAACTAAAATCATCTTATCCTCGATTTATTAGAAAATCGATTTATGGTCAGATTTGTCATCAAGATATTCAACAAAACAAAAAAAAAGGAAAATTGGAAAAATTAAGTGGCATCATTGATTATGGACGAGTGCGTTCATTATGTAGTCTTTTAGAGTTGGCCGGGTTCATTTTTTATTCAAGACGGCACATAGCTCGCGCTGACACTGACATTGATGATGATGATGATGGCAATGATGTTGTGTTTCTTGGTGTAAAGTTTAGATGCGGTTGCTGTTTTGTGAGCAGATAATGGTCACTTGCGACATGGCATATTTAGGTGACGTTTAAGTGTTTTGTACATTGCAAGCTGCGGACGGCCGCTGAGTGCGAGTGAAAGCCTACTATTAAGCAGTTTTGCCATATTAAAGAGAATTTCCTTTCAACTGGCTACATTGGGCAGAAGCAAGGAAGAACACACGAGCCGAAAGAGGCTGCCAAGAAGAGGAAACTGTTGGAAAAGTCAATAAATGTCAAGAGTAAATTATGAAAATAATGTTATTAATGAGGCATAATTTATTATTAATAAAAATTACGTGTGGAACTTGTACCAGTTTCCTTGAATTTATTTTTTTTAAATATAAGCGGCTTTAGGTGAAATTGAAAATTGAATCAATCAAGATTATGGGAAAGCTGCTTTATCCGGTTAGAGGCACTAAATTAAGTCAAATAGTTGGAAATCAGTGCTTCAATATTTGCCTGACCCATTTAAATGAGAAACTAAGGGCGTTTCAACACAGTAAACTAAATGGTTGACGAAAATCGAGATCCATTTGGAATTATAAGTGAAACCAAATAAAAGTACCTATGACCTGACGACTACTAGCTAGTAGCTGTCACAAAGAATCTATCAGGGATTAACACTTGACTTGTAAGCCACACTCAGCAAGTTGTTTCCGATTTTACTGAAGGAGGCTTCGGGGTCCCTTACTTTATCAGCAAATTAAAGAAAGTGCTCTATCCCTCGATCTATGACATGAGACAATTCAATGGAAAGTGGAATAATGGTAAACGAGAATTGGGAGAGCGGCGTCACCTCGATATGTTTATCTTAGCTGGTAGTGTTGGTCCTTTTGCACCCAAACCTCGACGCTCGACGAATATGATAGCATCTATACAGACGGTCTGTATATGTCTAGTTTTGACATCCCTGTCAAACTCGTTCGCTTGTCCAAACTTGCTAATCGCTGTTTCTTTGGGCTAAGAAATCAATTGAGTGGAAAAGCCCTCTCTCGAGCAACTAAGGTAAAAACTGTATAGCAAGCACCCGTCATCATCAATCCCAGTCCTGCTGTATGGTGTGCAGAAGCATGGACCAAGTGGCCTTTAGGCGGTTCTTCGAGAGGGAAAGTATCTTTCGGGTCAACGTTTGCGCCGGATGCAAAAGTGCCTTAGTAGGCTCTTTTCGAGAGGAGAAGTTTCTTCTGGGTCATCTTATGGCCCCGTGGGGCAGTGAAGGGGAAAGGCGAAGAAGATATAACCAGCGAACTAACTTTACAGGGTTGTAACAACGATAATGGAACCTCGCCCGAGAAGGGTCAAGGTCCAGAGACCTCAGATGGCTCGGTCATTTAGAGCGAATGGACACCAATGCTCCGGCCCGGAAACCTTCGACACTATTCCCGAGGGACTAGGAGGAGAGGAAGACCGCGACTCAGGTGGCGCACTCAAGTGGAAGAGGACCTCAATCAACTTGGAGTGCAAAACTGGAGACGACTAGCTAAGGACCGATCTAGCTGGCGGAGACTGTTCATTGAGGCTCAAGTCCACAACGGACTGTAGCGCCACCTTAAGTAAGTAAGTAAAAAGGTTCAAGGTCCAGAGACTCAAATGGCTCGGTCTTTCAGAGCGGATGGACACAAATGCTCCGGTCCGGAAAGCCGTAGAAGGAGCGGAAGACCATGACTCAGGTCGCGAACAAATGTGGGAGAGGACCTCAATCAACTTGGAATGCCAAACTGGAGACAGCTAGCTAGTGACCGAGCTGGCTGTCGGAGACTGTTGATTGAGGCCCAAGTCCACAATGGACTGTAGCGCCACCTTTAGTTAGTAAATAACAATACCGAAGGTGAGGAAAAATAGACCAGCTGTTGAGAGAATAGTCGGTCGAATGAATGGATGATGGAACACCTTTCTTTCGGAAGAAACTTGGGTTCATCATGAATGAACGAAGACGATTGAGGCTTTCCCTTTCACGGCCTGTTAAAAAGGAAACAAGAACAAGCTGAAGTGTTCTTATCGCAAGGAAAAGAGAGTTTGTCAGTTGTGCGGTTTGTGGCAAGCTGTTCTACGAACAGATATGATCATCTACAGAACAAAAACAACGAACTGGTTAGAGAAGTAGACGGAACTCTGCTTTTTTAAGATGGTAACTAAGTCATCGGATGGAAAAGTTGTGCTCGACAACATTATTTAGCCGTGGATCCACGAGTTGAAATACCAAGTAGAGACAGCTGGTTTTCTATTTTGTTGCCAATATAGGCAATGAAGCGGAGAGACTTAATATTTTTTGACATTTGACTATAAAACCTAGGATAATGGATCAATGCAAAACAAAGGCGAGAGAGAAGCAGAAATGGTGGAGCTTTTCGACAAAAACAAAATACTTACGTGGATTGATAAGCAATATAGAAGACGTGAATTCGAACCCTAATCGTATTGCCTAGATGAGAGCAGCGCGTGAGATCTACATCCAAAGAAGGCAGATGTCTCATCAAAAAAATCTATAAAAAGGTGAAACAATCAAAGCAAGGATATCAGCCCAAAAGAGAAGGCTGCAGTGATGAAAAACGGGAATATAGTAGAAGATACGCGCTTGGTGCTAAGGATTTGAAAAGACCATTTTTTCTAAACTGCCAAGCGGCAAGGACGCCCACAAAGAGTGGAGCGACAGCACTTGAAGAGCCAAGACCTAAGTCTCATTAACAATGCGTGAGTGCGTGTGAGGAATTAAGGCGACCTACAATTTAACGCCGAAAAGATTCGAACCCACAACGTTGTTTGCGTAACAGACAATGGACATAAACTACAACGCCATGGACACCCGACCTACAAGATGTAAGAACAGCGATCTCAATACTAAAATCACTGCTGGTACAGATAGCTTAACAGCCGAACTGTTTAAAGCAGCTGGATCTGTTCAGGAGCATACACAAACTCAGCTGATTTGATCAGGAGCATATAAAGGGTTTTTCAATAGGGACGCTACAAAAGTAGACCGATAGGTACAGCAAACGACGCCATATTTGTCCCGCTCTCTTGACATTTCTCTTCAGTAAAGTTTGTCATTCCATCATGGAAAGGTATACGATCCAACAACGAGTCAAAATTATTAAAATTTACTACCGAAATTCGGAGTCAGTGGTCAACACTTTAAGAGCGCTACGTACAATTTATGGTCGTCATAATCGTCCTGCCAGATCAACAATTGAGCGTCTAGTGGAAAAATTTGAATCCACAGGCTCAGTACAAATGTTCCCGTGCCAGTGAGACAAAGAAGTGCCCGTAGTGTCGAGAATATTGCTGCCGCTAGCGCATCAATTGCGGAAGACCCAAATCAGTCTCTCACACGTCGTTCTCAAGCGTTGGGCATCTCTGTGACGTCGTTGTGGCGAATTTCGCGAAAAGATCTTGGCCTACATCCTTACAAGATCAAATTGACGCAAGAACTGAAGCCGCTTGATCACCAGAAGCGTCGTATGTTCGTGAATTGGGCTGAGCAACAACTTGAAAATGATCCGGATTTTCATCGAAAAATCATCTTCAGCGATGAGGCTCATTTCTGGCTGGATGGCTTCGTCAATAAGCAAAATATGCGTTATTGGTCAGGCAGCAATCCACATGTGCTTCACGAGGCACCATTACATCCCGAAAAAATCACTGTTTGGTGCGGTTTACATGCTGGTGGTGTCATTGGGCCGTACTTCTTCCGTGATGATCAAGACCGGCACGTTACTGTGAATGGGAATCGCTACCGCTCAATGCTAACCGATTATTTTTGGAATGAATTGGATGATATGGACTTGGACGATATGTGGTTTCAACAGGACGGTGCCACATGTCACACAGCGGCCAAACAATCGAATTATTGAGAACGAAGTTCGATGAGCGCATTATCTCCAGAAATGGACCTGTGAATTGGCCGCCTCGTTCATGCGATTTAACGCCGTTAGACTATTTCCTGTGGGGCTACGTCAAATCTATGGTTTATGCCAACAAGCCAGCGACGATTGATGAACTTCGTACGAATATCGAACGTGAAATTGCAGCAGTATCGGCCGATTTATGCTTGAAAACCGTCGAAAATTGGTTCAGCGTCTGGACTTCTGCAAGCGTGCCCGTGGTGGCCATGCAAAAGAAATCGAGTTCCATACATAATGCATCAAATTTACTTTCCAACAGGAATAAAGAATTACATCAGTAGATATCCAAAACCGTTTTTGTGTTTTATTTAAGAAAACTGTTAGAGCGTTCCCTAATTGAAAAACACCCTTTTATTATAAAAGAGACGAGCTAGAGCCATGTCACTTCGCGGCATCCCTGCCAAACTTCTTCGTTTCTGCAGGATGACCATGGAGAATTCTCGCTACTTCATCAAAGTCAGCCAGAGCATTACCAAAGCTTTTGATATCGAGAAAGATCTGCGACAAGGCAATGCGCCTTCATGCAACCTCTTAAAACAGCGTACTCAGGGTTAATTGTGTCCTACGCGTAAATAGAACAGCCATTTCTACCTACCTACCAAGCAACTTCTTTAATGTTGTACAGGAAGCAATTTATTGTGAACAATACAGAAGGCAACACCAAAGGCATACTTTTTCAAAACACCGTTCAGCTCTTAGCTTTTGAGGATGACATTGACATTATCGACAGAACGATGCAAGCTCTTTGTGATTCGTTTGCTGGTATTGAGACCGAAGCGGCAAAAATGGATTTGGAGACGAAAACAAAGTATATGCCGTTCGTCGAGGAGGGAGGCATTGTACCGCCTACTCGACCAGAACATCACAATGGGCAGATATAATTATTGGAGAATAACTTCAACCAGCTTGATGTGCACAACTGGAGAAGCTTGTTGATTTAGGCCGAGATCCAAGCTTGATTCTGAACGCCACACACACTTGAGTAAGTAAGTAATTGTCTCTTAATTTCATTTTTCGTGAGTTCTCAATATTGCGAAATAGTGACAAGGCTCAAATGTTAAGTGTTAACCACTTAGCTTTAGTTTTTCTGAGCTGTCGTGACACCCTATAATAATGATTTAAAACAAAATCAATAGCCTCGGAATCCGGTCCATATCCTCTACGGAGGGTTGAAATACGCTTCTATCTCAAATGCCTCTTGTCTGTAACGAAGATTAGTTGAAGTGGCTTGTCTAGATGTTGTTGACCTCAATTGGACGACCCGAAGGTCCGTTGGGGTACCACATTTTTGTTTTGGAAATTTTTTTCTCTATCGTTCCACTTGCCATACGATTCTTTGGTTTTTCTTGATGAAACCTAGTTTTATTGTATTTTTTGAACTTACCTTAGCCGATGACACCTCAAAAGTGGCAGTTGTAGACTGAATTTTCCCCGCATGTCTTTTCATCGGTGTCCTCCTCGAAGCCAATGGTGTTTTTCCGTTGATAACTGGTTTCGTTTCGAATTTTGAATAATAACACTTTGTGGGGGTTGTTGGATCAACGAAATGATTTTCCTTGCTCTGAAAAAAAACAATAGGTAAGCAATTATTTAAAAAAAAAAAGCATAAAAAACCCCAACCTAACTAAATGAAAGTTGTTTTGCTCTACTCTACTAAAAGGACAACACATACCTTGTCCCAAAATCAAAAACTAGGTCTTTCAACTTTCTTCTTTGTTAATGCTCGAGTAGGTCCCTAATAAACCAAACAAAAAACCCACCTAACCCATTCCCATTGTTCAAATAAAATACCTCAAAGGCACAATGCTATCTCTTTAAACTTTTTTCCTGGTCGACCGATATTTCAGTTGTGTTTTTGTTTTCGTTTGAAGCATTTTGTGTTTGTGGGTGCCGAATAAAAAAATCCTAACAATTCGCTCAATTTTACACCCAAAAGCAGTCAAACACGCCAAACACGCCCAAGAAATAAAAAACAATAATTACAATAAACAGATTTTCGTGACAGTGGGCAAACAACAGAGCACTCTTGTATCAGGACACAAGTTACCTCAATTAGACGGTGGAAATTGTTCATGTCAAAGTGTCATGTTTAAGTGGTTTCGCGATTGAGATTGTTCTACACCGAAGAAAAAAAAAACTCAAACCCTCTTTTGCTCGAGAAGTGACCAAACAGAACTAAACTGGTTGAAGTTTCAGTTGGTCATTCAAAACGTCAGAAAAAAGACAATTGCCAACTGTCAATCACTATCGATAACCAAAACGGTAGTCAAAATAAGACGATTGCCGTAAATTGAATGACATTGGATGTCATTTGACAGCCAGAGTGATTTGACATTCGTATGACATTTATTTCTGAACGGAGACAAATAAAATTTCACAAGTTTGGCTGAAAATGTTGGCATTTTAAAGAGCAAAAAAGAGACTTGAATCTGCTGAAACTAACAACACAATACCTAACAATCGATAATTATTCTTTTTTGACAGCTGGGTTTCAGACTTTTTCCGCACGCACCGTGCACACATTTTTTGTGTACTAAGATTTCTTGGTGTGAAACAAACACTTGGGCGGTAAAATAGTCTGTAGGACTTTCGATTTGAAAACAATCCAACGCAGAAAAAACGTGGGCCTCTCTTATCTGTATTTAAATTAACATTGCTCTCTGTCATGTCCGCGAGGTATTTACAACACCCAACAAGATCGATGTCGAGGTTTGTTTGTAGGTCAACTAAACGGGCGCAGCCCGCCCACAAACCACAAAAACACACTTTAATCTCACATCACACCGCCAAAAATAACTCCCAATGAACCTGAATCTTTTGACAGTAATCTTAAGAGAGAAAACGAATAGGGTCCCAAGTGCGGTGCGCATGTGCGTAGGAGATTAATTGAAGGCGTTCTGTGCTGTTGCTGTGGGAACACCTGGGTAACTTTTACTCAAAATCCAGCAGCAGCTGTTATTGCACTCGAAGAATAAATCACTTGAAACGCTTCCTTAAGGAAATTTATTTCCCCCATCTTGTATTTGTTTTCCTCAAAAGCCATACTAACCTGAATGCTCTTATTGGGACTTTGGGAGTTTCTGCTGGCGTTGCCGCTTTGTTGCTGAGCGACACTGTTATTGCAGCCGCCCAACTGAAGTTCCATTACGCTGCGATGCATAACTACTGTCGCCGAAGCTGAAGCTGACCCAATAAAACTGCCAGCTGTACTGCTGCTATAATTGCTGCTGCCACAACCACCACCGTTACCGATGCTGCAATTATTCAATTGAATTTCGGTTATAGCAATCTGACTGGACGAGTTCAACGATGAGGAACTTCGAATGGACGATGTCGTTTGATTGCTGTGAATGCTGCTGGTCGCTGAAATCGATGTTCCAGCGGTGGCTGTTTTGTTCTCCTTATCAGAATCGTCGTTATTGCTGAGGAGTAAGGACGAGTTGTTGTTGTTGTTGCTGTTGGCTTTGCCGTGAAGATGATGATGGTGATGAACCTTTTCCTGACTTAGGAGGGTCTTTGTTTGGCAATGTTCAGCAGTGTTGGAGTAGAGCCATCCTTCATCGTCGTCGGAAGATGGTTCAGCAGATTTCGATATCTATTTGAGAGAGAAAGAGAGAGAAAGACAACAAAGTTCAATTGTTTGTTTGTTTTTTTTTTGAATTTATTAAAGGAGAAATCGTGCAACGGTACAATGATAATGACTCTTGGGTTTAGGGAACTGAAGATATGGAAATGAACAATCACCATCATCAGGTGAACTGAAATTAGTATGGTTATGTGGAGTGCATGAGATGGATGTGGGGTTAATTAGTTAACATATACTCGAACAGTTCGAGAAGACAGTGATCTTAGAGGAGAAATAGGAAGGGGCACATGACAAATAATACACGAAGGCACTCGTTCATGGGGGCTTCTTATATAGAAAGCCATGCAGAAGCTCGAAACTCAAGCACATGCACCTTGGTCTTAAAAATTGTTTTTTTTTTTTTTAACCTAAAATAGTATTCTTTTCGGTTCCCGTCTTTTAAAGTTTGTTGGACTTTATATGCTCACAATTGAAGAAAAAATTTGATGAAGGTATTTTAAGAAAGAAGAGTGAGATTTCTACAAAAGAAAGTTAAGCTTGAAGAGTGGGCAAAATAGGGTTTGACGCTAAATATTGCAGAAAATAGAGGTTTAAATGTGGGTTAGTGTTGGAATGTAGAGAAAACAGAAGTTGATAGAAGTCATGATTGATTTTTGTTTCTATTTTAAGAAACCCTACTTTGGCTAGTCTCATTGAAAGCAGATGAAAAGGAGATCTAATTTTCTTGAACCTTTGAATCATTATTATTGACAGAAATATTAAATTCATGCGGCGAAATCGAACTTAGAATGCTTTCAAATACTTAGTATTATTGTCGGGGATTTAATACAAAATTTCAATGTGAATAAATCAATTTACGAGAACTTATCAACCTTATCAGCATTGGATCAGACCTCTGGAATGTGTCCTACGATGACCACATATCTATGGAGATGCCTAAAGATTAATTTTTAGTTGGAAACGCTGATGACGATCCTGCGAAAATAACTACAAGGCACACTGAAACGCACAGAGGAAACTAAAACAAGTGATGTGGAGCACAAACTCGTGGATGGAGCAGCACGGGCTGTCTATGGCTACCGATAAGACCGAAGTGGTTTTCTTTACAAAAAAGAAGGATTTCCACGTTTATTGACTTTAACATCGCAAACGAGCTTAAAAGGAGCAAAAACTCAGTAAAATACCTGGGCATAAAACTTGACACAATGTTCAGCTTTTGGGAGAATATACGCAGGGCCACAGAAGGCGCATCAAAAGTCACAAGCCATCTGTCCTGGCTGAAGGCGATTGTTGGTGGACAGATCAAGAGCAAGCGGACATTTTTAATGACGACAGCACACTCTATTCTTTTGTAGGGAAGTGAAATTTGGGCTGACACACTTCATCAACAAAAGCACCGAAAGCAGTTGGCATTAGTACCAAGTTGTGGGACCTTGGGTATGGTGCGAGGTGAGCTCTTACGCTTACCGCACAGTGTTGGAAACAGCAGTTTTAGTAGTCGCTGGTGTCATACCAGTTGAACTCCTTGCGGCACAAAAAAAATGCGTACACAACAAGGAAAGCCGAAATCGGCCTGGAAGCAGCGAATTTGGAAGCAAAAGTGCTCAGACAGCAGAAGTGACAGGAATGCTGAGAATGGCAGAGGGCTCTGGACTGCAGGGCTAATCTGAAACGTAAGCGAATGGAGTAACCGGAAACACGGTAAAGTTAAGTATAACGTCTCACAGTTTCTCACCGGAAATAGGTACTTCAACGCCTGCTTGCACAAGATTGGAAAAAGAGGAAGCCTTTCGTGCCGAAAGCCGTTATCTACCACACAGTTCGAGTAATCGAGTGCAATAGTAGATGGAAATCCCTTCGACAGGAAATAAATAGAAGTACCGGAGAAATCAGCCAGGAGTAACATCATTGAGAAGATGCTGGGAGACGTAGAACGGTGTATGGCAGCCCACACTGAATAATTTTTCATATATGACCTTTTTTTTAACACTACCTTTTTACGTGGTGTGAAGCTACGTCAGGACAATTGGTTAAAAAAGCTATTGTTCGTTTTCAGCGCCATCTGTTGAGAATTTTCGGAATTTATTTTCTCTTGAACTTTTGTATTGCTTTAACAAAAAAAAAAAAAAACTTCAGAAGACATTGTTTTCCTTTTTTTTCAAGTCAAGAGCACAATTTTTAACGGGAGGAGTTTTCTGTAGTTCAGTTTCTTAAATGTAATTCACTTACCGGAATCTGAAGTTTTAACATTTTTAACCTCTCGGGGATATCATTTATTATTTCCAGACAGTTCTTATCCTACAAAAATGAGATTGGTGTAATTTTTGAGGCTTACCAACCAACTAAGGGATGACTTTTTCCAACATTTGTGGCTGTTTATTGGCTATAAGGCGGTAAATATTGTCGTCCAAGTAGTCAATCGTTTCGGGCAGCATTAAATCGCATGATCTTGGGGGCGAACTCATGGGTCCGTAACCTGTCTCCACATACACTTGAGGAATATCATCACTCCAAACATATCAGTTTTGTTTATTGACATATTCATTCAACCGAAAGTTAGCTTTTTCGCTTAACAAAGTTTGGCAATCTTGTTTTGGGCCTATTGACCAAACTACGCCTTTCTATCTTTCACTTCTAAACTTAACCAAAACTAAATCACTTGTGGGCTCATAAAATAACCTTCAGTTAAAATAGTTTTGCCAACTCAAAGTCTTCATTTTCAGATTCTAAGGTCCAGAACTTATAAAAAAAAACTAGCTGACCCCGCAAACCTCATCTCGCTACCGTTCAGATCAACTCTAGAACAATAATGTAACACAGGTTTTGTCAAAATGCAATGTGATTTATTTGAATCCAATTCATGATTATGATGACACACTGTGGCATATGGGTATTTTCTTTTTGACAACAATTCTGTTGATTTTTTTAGACAAATCGGTTCTGATTGTTTATAAGGGAAAACAACGTTAATCAGGGCAGCTAGTAGGAGCAGGAAGGATAAAAACCATACTTTAGTTGTCTCGTGGTTCTAAGTTACCTCTCCATCAATCTTGAGAATAATCGGTTCAACCGATCCTAGAAATTACACACTTAAAATGCAAAACAACATTTACCGGGTCAGCTAGTAGGATTAAAATAAATAAATGTAAAGATTTAAGGAAAGTTCTGGTTTTTGAACACAACTGTACAGTCTACTGGAAAGGGAGGGATTCCCACCACTTATCCAGGCATCGTGCTACATGCCGTATGACGGAGAAAAAGGGCCTCCGGCCAGCATCACAAGCCAGATTGTGCAAAAAGCCGCTTCTGAGAGATGGAACATGGTGCACGGATGTGAAACGAACTCACATTATATCCAGTGGGATTATACCGACATCAAAAACAAAGGTGAGTCGTGAGTCTCTTTTTGAACTTATACGAGATCATAATCTGTTAGTAGCAAATAGGGGCAACGAACGCACTTTTGTTACTAAAAACAGGAAAGAAGCGCTTGACGCTACTCTTACTAACAAATCGAGCACAATATCAATAGACCAATAGAATGTTCTTAAAGAAGAATCATTCTCAGACCTGCAAGTTGCCTTTTAGATAGAAAATAAAGTGGAAATTCCAAGATCCGTGAGAAATTTTAGGATAACAGATTAGAATTTATTCTGTAGGGAAGAAGGACAGGGAATTGAAAACTTAGACACACTTTTAATTCAAGAACCTATCGACATCGATACTGCGTCAGAAAAACTCAGAGTTATTCTGCATCACGCTTTAGAAAGATCACGCTGATTGATATGCACATCCGAAGCATGGATTGTATATTGGAGTCTCAACATGCCTACAAGGAAAAAGCGTTTAAGCAGCACTGCAGTGTTGTCAGCGTAATTGAAAAATCACTGAATGACAAGGAATACACCCTTGAAACGGTCTTGGAGATTGGATGAGCCTGTGACGAATACAACAGTTAAGATAGCTTTGACCGACCACAAGGTCGAAAAAGCAATAACAGAGTGGATTATGTGTGTGCTCAGGAAGAGACAAATCACCTCAGAGTGAGCAGAGAAAAGGGAGAGAGAGAGAGGGGCAGCCCACAGGGTGGAGTTCTCTCACCGCTGCTCAGGGTTCTTGTCATGAACTGCATACTCTCTAAATTGAAATCAAGTAGAGTTAAAATAATAGCCTACACTGATGATCCTGCATAACTAGCGACTGGCAAGTTCCTACCCACTATCAATGAACAAAGGTAAATCCAGCTAAGACAGAACTAGTGCTGTTTATTGGCCTTAGAAAAGAGTACGAACCTCGAAACTTTGACGAAATAACAAAGACTTGCGTGCACAGGCATTACAGAAGCAATGAGATCCACTAAAACTGCATGCCGGACTGGAAGTTATCCTCAATTTAAAACACACAGATCTCTTTGTTTAAAAATCTACAACTAAAAGTGCCTTGTGACTTAGTCATACCAAAGCTTGGAAAAAGGACATGCTCAGATCCTTGATAAAGTTATAGGTCGTAGTACTAGTATCCGTAGCCTAGTGGTTAGGTGCGCTGGCTACTAAGCAGAACGTCGTAGGTTCGAGTCCTACTCGTGCAGTTTTTATTTCATCTTTCACGGACACTGCCTCTTGTAAAGAACTGACAAAACTTCCAAGAGTATCATCTGTCATCAAAATGTACTTCTGAACTTTGCCGTTCGGAATAGGCCTTAAATTGTAGCTCCCCTCACACACCCAGAGAATTGTTGATGAGAGAAGTCACTTAGGCCTTGGCTGATCAAGAGCTGTCTCACCACTCCATTTTTATTTTTTTTTTTCATAGTACTACGACAGACTATAAAACACCCGAACTTTATTTTCACAAACCATTCCAGGCTGCCATTCCAAGCAGAGAGGAATGGATCGATAACATACCATAGTCCAGTGATTCGTCAATAGCTATCTATACAGATGGCTCTTAAATGGCTACTGGTGTAGGTGCAGGCTTCTATTTCGAATCTCCCAAGTAAACCGACTCGCTTAGGCTTCCAGACTACAGTAGTGTCTTCCAAGCGCAGGCCCTGGCAGTGACAACAGCTACTAAATAGGTATTAATGATGCCGATTCTACGGGCTGATATCACAGTTTACATTGATAGCCAAGCGACAATAATAGCGATTACTGCAACTGAGATGAAATCAAAGCTTGTTTCATGCTGCCGCGAAGAGCTTAAGGTTCTTGGCGCACAGCACAACATAAGATTCTGCTGGATGTATTAGCAAGATTAGGATCAACGCTTGACGTAAGCCAAGCTAGTCAGCACCCCACCTTATCACTTAAAGCAGGAAATCTAAAATAGAACAACTGTTACGGCTGATGAAAGGTGGATTCGTCTTGACACTTGTGACACTACAAGATCTGGCCCTGTTTCAACAAGAGATCTCTTCAATCTTTTTAAGTAGGTATAATCACCGGACATAATCTGTTAGGAAATCACAAAAAAGATGAGTTCAGATGATCTATGTAGAGGATGCGGTGACGAGAAGGTGCATGAAGACACTTCACACTTTTTATGTCGCTGCCCCGCACTTTCCCACCAAAGGAAGAAATTGCTCGGCAATTATTTCTTCGGGGGAAGAACTCTCTAGTACTCCACTTACTATCATTTTGTACTTCATCAATGCCTCCAATGGCTTGATTGACTGAACACATAGGTTTTTATTAGCTTGAGTAGCAATACTCACGGGTTCACAATGGATCTGTACTGATCTAAGTGTGACGTTAACGACATCAACTGTCAGCCCTTCAACCTCAACCTAACCTATACCGTCTACGATTTTGACAAATGTATTAAAAGAGATTTTTATAACACAAATAGTCTTGCTCAAGGAACTCAAGCCAAAATCAAATTTCCATCAAATTCTTTCAACAGCTTTCGTCATCGTTGTTCAAGACAAAAATTCAAAAAGAATGATTTTCTGCTGCATTTTTATTTATTGCCCTTTTAACCACCAAAAATTAAACGTGAATTGAATAAGTGATTTCAAGAGTTTTACCAGTGAATGCCAAAGAATTAATCTGATATCGGAATGTTTTCCTAGATTGATGACTCAGGCTTCTAAGCAAATTTGTTGAGCTTTCAAAATGACACACAAATCTTTGCATTCCTCAGTTTTTTTAGGTCGTACGTTTTTTATCACACGAGAATGCATAAATTACACTTCTGAGTTACAAGTGAAAAAATAGAAGCAAAGCGACTCTAAAAATATTGAATTAACAGACACGAGGTCAGATCTGAATTAATAAACCAACACAAGCCTGTCACTCAACAGCCACCCACTCAAATAACTCGACCGAATAAATTCCAAGAAACAAATTAAAAGGGCCTGCCTAATCACAACCGCTGACAGACACAATTCACAATTGTTTTTTTCTTGCTCTAAAATTACACATTTGACCTTATTCCTTTCATTCCATCATCGCACCACTACCCGCAACCACATTGAAGGGCCCTTAAGCCCCTCAACCACCGTCGCATTTAAATAAATCAAGTCCCTTGGAAATAAATGAAAAAAAAAACAAAAAAACACTACTCGTCCAGATCGAGAGTGAACAAAAATACTTACATCGCTTCCATGCGACGATGACAAACCGCCGCCACTGAAATTCGTCTCGTTATCCGTGTCCAAGTGCTTAAAATAGAATATGGCACAACTATTTGACTTTCGATTGGACTCATTGAATTTTGAAATGTCAATGTTTCGATGACGTTTCCTAATTCCGCCACTGCTCGGTGGTGGAGCTGGATTAACACTACCACCGGCAGTGCAATTTAAATTACCACTGACAACGCCCCCATTGCTGCAGGGCGATGTTGCAGTCAAGACCGCTGAATCTACCGATCCTGGTTTGGTGTTGAGTTGTTGTTTGCGGTGACAAGCGAGTTATATTATGATTGCTTATGTTGATCAATTTGGGTGAATTATTTTGCTGTTGATGGGGCAATTGTTTTGTTAGTTCGCTGGCGGCACCTGCCGGGCTACCATTAAGCAATTTCGATTGCATTAGCGTTTTACTGTCCATGCTATCACTCAAATTAAACACTGAATCATTTTCAGAGCAAAGTTGCAGCTGATGCTGCTGCTGCTGTTGTTGCGGCAGAAAGGGATTAAAGCTCGAAGAGTTATGACTTCGCTGTGGAGGCGTTGACAGCAAGAAACGATAAGGAACGTTGGAATTACTGTGCCCAGGGCTGGGGTATTTGTCACTGCGGCGTGGACGTTTAATCACTTCGTAGTCGCTGCCTTCGGAATCGGCGTCAAAATCTGTCGGATCGAGGGAATTCGAAATGCGTTCCTGGGTAAGGACGGTGCTGAAACTTAGACTTGACCAATTAGCAGTTGAATGGGCGCTTTGGGGATGATCGATTTCGTCGTCGCCGTCGTCTTCGTCGTCACCATCGGCGTAATCGTTCTGGAAATGCACAAAAAAGCGAGGAGCAAAGGGGGATAATTCACACGGGTTAGATAGTTGAATTTTGAGTTAGTTTTTCATTCACAAAGCAGGACAACATCAAAGGCTGCAAGCATTGAGAATTTTTAGTTGGGGATCGAAAAGTTCTTACCTTGATGCAATTCGAATTCTTGGCAACTTTTTTGCAACACTCTGAATTTTGGAGAGCTCGATTTTCGGCCTCAGCCGAGTTGATCGAATCGTCGTCACTTTCTGAGTCTGTAAGACGAGCTAATTTTGAAACTGGCTCCTCGTCGGTTTCCTCGCTTGTTGTTGTACCACGGCTGAGAAGATTCTGCAAACACAAAATGGAAAATAGAATTTAAAAACATGTTGACAGAGAAATTGAAAGATAAGAAAGGCTTGTTGATTAAAAAAATACGTTTTCAACTGCGACCTTAGGCCCTCTTGTACTGTCATGTCGGAGTTGGCAAGGGGTTCTTCCCCTACAATTCTTCTCATGATTTTCTAACTACGCCAATGTGTAAGCCTCTTCTTTGATAAGAATCCAAAAAATAGCTAATAACCTGCCTTGACTTAATATAGACACAAAAACTCATCATGCAAATAGTCGTCGTCATCGTTAACCACCTTCTACCGTTTTCTTGTTTTAATTTCGTTACCATCTCCTACCAATGCAACCATATCATGATGCGGTGCCGAAGCACTTATTGATCTTCTTCTAGCTTCACCTTAACTAAAAACAGAGAAGAAACATTACCCCAAGCGGAAGAAAGAGAATATTGTGGTTTGTTTTTTTTCTCCTAAGACAATGTCACTGAACCTGTCTAATTGGAAGATGAGATGACAGTTACCAGCAAGAAGCCAGAAAACAAGCCACAAAGCAAGGACTAGCTCAAGTTTAAAATTGGGATAATAATTTGCTATCATCACGACTTTGTTTGGCAGAGTTTTGTCAGGCCCAATTGACAAACAAAATTAATGTTAATGGCATCAGAATTCAATGACAACGACAAACGGAGATGACAATCTTTGAAGCTCTTCTAAGACGGCAGAGCATGGTTGGTGCCTCTGGAGATCGACCAATCATGTTTTTTGTGTGTTTTGTGTTTTGGCGTGGATAAAATATTAAAATTAATTGGATGACTAGGTTCGTATGGGGACTCTGTGTTCGTCTTTTGAGGCTAACGTCAAATAATCATGATTCGGAATCTTTGAAATGCAAATTTGGAACGCTCAAATTAGAAAAAAACAGATTGATTGGTATTGATTTCGTTACCTTTTAGGTTTTTTTTTTTTTTTAATTGAACTTCAAGTAACATTCAAGGTTGAAAACTGTTGAATAGCAGTAAAATTTACCCTTCTGTCTAGTCCATTGAAGAGCTCTTTGCAAACAGACGTGCTAAGGTAACTGCAAGTTATTTCGGGCTAAAGATTGAGCGCATTGCATTGCATTGACAAACAAAACAAAAAACAAAAATTATTTGATCAACAAGGGCTGTCTAGTGGTGGGAAGCAGACTCAGGCAAAAAGTCTTGAGCTTCAAATGCGTGAGCGAACGCATCACGACAATCCGAATCAGGGCTAAGTTCGGCAACATTAGCCTAATATGTGCGCATGCCCCCACAGAAGACAAAAAGGACGACACCAAAGACGAGTTCTACGAGCTTCTTGACAAAACGTACGAGCAATGTCCTAGCTATGACATTAAAATTGTCCTCGGCGATTTTAACGCAAAGCTGGGAAAAGAGGACATCTTTGGTGGAACAGTCGGAAAGCACAGCCTGCACGACACTACTTCCGATAACGGATTGAGGCTGATCGATTTTGCTGCTTGTCGTAGCAAGCACCTGGTTCCCTCATCTCAACATCCATAAAGGAACATGGAGATTTCTGATCAATCAACCGTCAACAAGATTGATCACATTGCGATCGACGGAAGGCACTTGTCCAGCATTTTAGATGTTCGAACTTTCCGAGGAGCTAACATCGACTCCTCGTAGCCAAGGTAGTGCTACGAATATCCCGACAACGGCCAAAAACAAGGAAATGCTGCAAGAAAATTCGACGTCGGACGGCTACAATCGCAAGAGATCGCCAGATCCTTCTCTGATCGAGTGTCAAGTAACCTCTTAAGGAGTCCTATGCCGCCAACATCAAGTATCGAAGACCAGTGGCAACATTGCCAGAAAGCAGTTAGAGATGCCGCCTCTAATGTGCTGGGTTTCACACAGCCACCAAAACGAAAACCCTGGTTTGACGAAGAATGCAGGTAGGCCCATGCAGCCAAGCAGGAGGCATACAAAGCGGAGCTGCATAGAAGGACAAGAGCTGCTCGTGAGCTCTACGAGCGAAAGAGGAAGAGAGGAACGCCGGCTTCTCAGGAGAAAAGAAAGAGAGAGAGCATGAGAAGCGTCAGATCGAGGATGTTGAGAGAGCCAACAGCAGGAATGAAGTTCGGAGGTTTTATCGAAAGGTAAAACAGCTGGCTCAAGGTCATCGAGCAAGAACCGATGCCTGCAGAGATAAACAAGGGAACATCATAGTAGAATCGCAGTCAATGCTGGGGATTTGGAAAGACCATTCTGTAGATTGTATAACGGCGACGACGAACAAAATACCGCCGTCAGACAGGAGCCTTTCATCGGACACGATGATAGCCAACAATTCCGTGAACCCGACCTAGAAGAAGTGAAAACCGCAATATCACGGCTGAATCCAACAAAGCCGCTGGAGCAGATGGACTAGCTGCTGAGTTGTTCAAAGCAGCAGGCGACGAGCTAGATAGGAGCATGCACCAAATCATCTGTAAGATATGGTCAGAGGAATGCATGCCGATGAATGGAACCTCAGCATTGTTTGCCCGATCCTGAAAAAGGGAGATCCTCTAAACTGCGCCAACTACAGAGGAATAAGTCTACTTAACATCGCCTACAAGATCCTCTCTGCCGTAATATGTGAACGTCTGAAGCCTTTCGTCAACAATCTGATTGGTCCTTATCAATGTGGCTTCAGGCCAGGAAAGTCAACCATCGACCAAATTTTCACGTTGCGGCAGATCCTGGAAAAGACGCGTATGACAGCATCTACAGAGACGAACTGTAAAAGCTATGTCTAGTTTTGGCATCCCTGCCAAGCTCGTTCGCTTGTGCAAAATGACGATGGAGAACTCACGCTGCTCCATCAAGGTTGGCAACGAGCTTACGGAATCTTTCGACGTCAAAAAAGGATTCAGACAAGGCGATGCACTGTCGTGCGATTTCTTTAACATCGTTCTTGAGAAGATAGTGCAGAACTCCAACGTCAACACCAGAGGCACTATCTTCCAAAAATCTGTTCAACTTCTCGCGTACGCCGATGATATTGATATAATGGAAGAACACAGCGTGATGTCAATGGCGCCTTTGTGAGAATTGAGACAGAAGCGCAAAATGGTTAGCGTAAATGGGAAAAGTATATGCTGTCTTCGAGGAAGGACACCCAACACCGACGGCTCGGACAGAACGTCACAATAGACGCATACAACTTCGAGGTAGTAGAGGAGTTTGTCTACCTAGGCTCCGCTATAAACACGGGCAATAACACCAGCGCCGAGATCAGACGAAGAATAACTCTTGCTAATCGCTGTTTCTTTGGGCTAAGAAAGCAATTGAGTGGAAAAGCCCTCTCTCGAGCAACTAAGGTAAAACTGTACAACACACTCATCATCCCAGTCCTGCTGCACGGTGCAGAAGCATGGACTTTGACAAAATCGGATGAAAGTGCCTTAGGCTGTTTCGAGAGGAAAGTTCTTCGGGTCATCTTTGGCCCCGTGTGCATTGAAGGGGAATGGCGAAGAAGATATAACAGCGAACTTTATGGGTTGTACAACGACTGGACCTAGCCAGAAGGTCAAGGCCAGAGACTCAGATGGCTCGGTCATTTAGAGCGATGGACACCAATGCTCCGGCCCGGAAAGCTTCGACACTATTCCCGAGGGACGTAGGAGGAGAGGAAGACCGCGACTCAGGTGGCGCACTCAAGTGGAAGAGGACCTCAATCAACTTGGAGTGCAAAACTGGAGACAACTAGCTAAGGACCGAGGTAGCTGGCAGAGACTGTTGATTGGGGCCCAAGTCCACAATTTCACAAAAAAAAAAAATCATTTATTTTTTCCAGGTGCATCAATTATTTATTTTAAATTTTTTATGACATATTCAACTTCATTTATCATTGAATAAAATTAATAAAAATTTAAATTCAAGAAATCCCATCAATTTCTACTTTTAAAACGAAATTTACTTAAAATCGAGTTCGTACCTCAGCTCTTTCGTTTGGCCATAGGGATCACTACACATTTTCCTTTTTGAGCCTGATTGAAGTTTGACATCTTGAAACTTGTTTGGAAAGGTGCGTAGTCTGTGTCATTGATGTTATAGAAATTTATTACGCTCAAAATGTTTAGCCTGGGGTTCAAATTGCCAGAATTGCATTTTGACTTTCTTCAATGTTTTGAATTTTGTTCATAAAACCAAATGACAAAACACCCTGAAGGAATAACAAGGTTTAAACTTCTATCAAGCTGTATTGTGAACGATTAATATGTTTGTTATGGATCATGCGTACACACAGAGGCTGACAATTAAGTAAGTAGCTACGCAACTAACTCAACTTTGAGCATTCAGATTTCTTGTTGATCTTGTTCCCGGGTACAAAACAGCGGTAAGTAATTGCTTCAACATGATGCAACTAACCATAAAGAAAGCCGACTACAAGACGATCATGATGTTTTCCAAGAAAATGTTTTTTTTTTCTAAAAAAAAAAAACTTCTCTGCATGCCATTAAAGTTGGCATTTCGTCATATCTCTCTAAAAACAGTGAAGACTTCTTTTCAGTTTATTATAAACAAATAATAGAAAAGAAAGACATAAAACTAGTATTTTTTGTTTGATTGTTGGAAGATGAAAAGATATCAACAAAAAAAAGGGGCGGACATGACACAAACACGCACGTTCTAATTTCACATAACCTCAATGTACAAAAGTGTGTTTGTATAATCGTAGGGCAGAAGTTGGAGCTTTTAATTGAAATTTTACGCATTGCTGGTTCTTCTCTTTGTTTTCATTTCAATAAAACAAACAAACACAACGGAAAACTTGGTTAAATTAACATCGGTGAAAATTTTAATGACATCGTAAATTTATGAAGCGTTCAGTGAAAATAAATATATTTAACGCAAGTCTAGATAAAAGACAGGTAGCTGGAAATGATAGCCTTTGGTTATTTTGATGACGAATTGGTTTGACAGATAGCAACATGGTCTATTTTTTTTTTTTTGAAATTTATTATGTTGTAAGTTTGGTTTGAAATTTGAGGCGCCATTAAAGAAAGGGGAAAGTGAGAATAAGTGGTTACATGAGTTTTGTTTGATAAAGATGTTAACGCTTTTTCAACCAAATTAAATTAAACATATTGCTCTCCTTAACATTATCATAGTTAAAAGGTTAGTTGTTTGTGGGGAGAAAAGGCCAACGTAGCAATATCCTGGGATGAAATAACGACGTTCAATGAAGGTTTGTCTAAAGACACTTCAATGGGTCAGAAGAATGTTAAACAATGTTTAGTTTCTTTGTCTCAATCGGACAAGTGGTTTGTTCACCAATTTCGGTCTTAATTATGAGTATGATGATGAGCTGCTGATGGCCAATACGTCACAAAAAAAAATGTTGGAATGGAAAAGGTAAATAAATAAGGGGTGTGTTACAGAGGTGTCTACACGTGGCTGCTTTTAATGTCCACTAGTTTTTGTCTGTAAAATATTATGGGTAGAGGCAACTTGCATTGAACGCTTCTAATGTCTCTCTGGCACCTGACTAATCGGCGTTACAGTCTCCTAAGAGCGTGACAAGGAAATTATTGTTTCTTGTTGCAGTTTTTGTAGATAATGTTAAGGTATTCACGGTACCAATAATAGACATATAAAGATAAGTAATTTAGTTTTTTTACTTCTTAAATGCTGTAATTACAACGTTCGATGTCTGAAATGATTATAAAGTCAATGGAAATTAAATTGATGCTGACGCGTTGTCAGGTTTGATCATCTGAAAGACATTTGATTTGATAATGATTCTGAATCGCAACATATCTATTGAAGTAAATTTGGTCATGGTCAAACGAATAAAAGTAATTTTATGAAAATGCCCGTACAAGTGTCACGTCGCTTCGGCGTGAGATAACCATGCCACGAAACCGATTGTGCAGAATATCTATTGTTCCTTGAGCTGCATTTTACATAGCAACATCCTGTTGAAACCATATGAAGCAACTACGGACCGATGACACCTCCAGCCCAAAATCTACACCAAACAGTTACTTTATTTAGATGCATTGATCTCGCATGGACTAGTGTCGTCCCAAATCGGATAATTTTGCTTATTCACATACCTATTCATCTAAAAATAGTCTCACCGCTAAAGATGATTTTTCGACCAAAATTGGGATCAACTCTCAACTGCTCTAAGACCCAATCAGTGAAAACGCGACGCATACGGTAGTTTGGTTTCAGGCCCAAATCTTACTTACTTACTTAAGGTGGCGCTACAGTCCGTTGTGGACTTGGGCCTCAATCAACAGTCTCCGCCAGCTAGCTCGGTCCTTAGCTAATTGTCTCCAGTTTTGCACTCCAAGTCCTCTCCACTTGAGTGCGCCACCTGAGTCGCGGTCTTCCTCTACTCCTACGTCTCTCGGGAATAGTGTCGAAGGCTTTCCGAGCCGGAGCATTGCTGTCCATCCGCTCTTAGTGACCGAGGTCCTCTTCTACTTGAGTGCGCCACCTGAGTCGCGGTCTTCCTCTACTCCTACGTTCCTCGGGAATAGTGTCGAAGGCTTTCCGGGCCGGAGCATTGGTGTCCATCAGCTCTAAATGACTGAGCCATCTGAGTCTCTGGACCTTGACCCTTCTGGCTAGGTCCATATCGTTGAACAACCCGTTAAGTTCGCTGTTCTATCTTCTTCGCCATTCCCCTTCAATGCACACGGAGCCAAAGATGACCCGAAGAACTTTCCTCTAGAAACAGCCTAAGGCACTTTCATCCGATTTTGTCAAAGTCCATGCTTCCGCACCATACAGCAGGACTGGGATGATGAGTGTGTTGTACAGTTTTACCTTAGCTCGAGAGAGGGCTTTTCCACTCAATTGCTTTCTTAGCCCAAAGAAACAGCGATTAGCAAGAGTTATTCTTCGTCTGATCTCGGCGCTGGTGTTATTGCCCAAATCACCGAATCCAATTCTTGCCTTAAATGTTCTTATTTCATCTTTCAATGGAACAGACAAAGTTCCAAGAGAATAACTTATCGGCAAGTGTTTGAAATCGACATACAATTGTAGGTCCCCTCAGGGCTCTATGGCTTAAAATAAGCGATAAGTTAGGCGAGGACCTTCAATAGAACCAGGCAAGTGCATCAAATGCTGAGCTATTGAGGTCAAAGGTGAATCGGTGTTCGCGGATTGAGACCCACACTCTCAGCTTAAGCAGCTGATAAATTATTTTTGTGTTTGTTCAAGTCAACTCGAGAATGGCTTAGAATCAAAATTCATCCTACAAGCCGGTCCGGAAATCTCTGCCCTGTAAACACATTGAAATTGAGTTTGGTCTGTTTCCAAATTAAGTTCATCTTGCAGTTGTAGGTAATCTGAGAAAAACTTGTCAACTCGAAATTTTTCCCGGATGCAATGATTGTCCTGAAAAGCAATTACAAAAAATGCAAAGTTGGACACGCAACGTATTGGCTGACTGACAATCATTCTTCCATACGTCAAGGGCAATTTGAATCGGATCTTCACCTATGATAGTTCCATTGTCAACAAAGAAAACTTATGCACTTTTGCTCCTTCATTTATGCTATCAAGGACTGGACTAAAGAGCTGGGGCCTCAAGACCCTTCCCTGGGGTACACCTACTGTGATTTCGATTTCTTCTCGTTGACAGTAGAGAGTACTGATTGATAGCCTGATCCCACGTCCAAATCTATCTTTTTGCTTCAAAACGCTGGTCGGCGCCAGTAAATTGCTTCCTTAAATAATGTTTAAACAAATTAGAATCAAAATATTAGCCCCAAAGTACCTCTCGAAATGTCTTAAATTTTATTAATCTCACTTCATATCCCAAGTATGTCGGTCGTGCTCTTGACTTTGATAGTCGACTTCATTCATTTCCATGCAATTCAGGACAAACTTTATGGCCTAGCCTTGATTGTGCTTCTCATATGGTTATAAATAAGAAAGAAAAATGGTTATGAAAGTTTCATTTTTCAACATCTCAACATGATTAGGGGGACGTCGCGTCGCGTTGAACACTCCAACTGACGACAATATCGTCGGAGTCTCGGACGGGCGCGTGCTCTCTCTGAACTGAACTAAATTGAATATTACGAGCGTGGGTAGCGTTCAGTATAATATTTCAATTAAAGCGTTGGACGTATGTGCATATAATTAATAATCAAATTGAGTATAAGAGTTCAGTGGGTATAGTGTGTTCGAAAAATGGTCGGCCGTCTTCGAGGCGAAGGTGTCGAGTGTTGTTTTTCTTTTTTTCAATTGAAGGTTTTATAGCAACACTAGATGGAGCCACCTCTCACACCATTTATCATCACTATAGACGAGGTGCCCATTCTTCAACCCTCATTCATTTTGTTAAGTCCTTGTGAGCATTTTTTGTCATTTTCCTTTCACTCTTTCTTATTGTCATTTTTAACAAAAGAAGAAAATTTCAAAGCCCACTTATGGGCATGTACGTGTTCTTATTCTCACTCTTATTCTTTCTTCTATGTGAAATGACGATGGAAGGCATGAAGGCATACAATTAGCCGCCCAAAGAATTCAGCCTTTTTTCTCGTTCATTCAGATGCAAATTGAAAAGGATTCAAGAGAAGAATAACAACACCTCCTCAAAAAGAGACCAAGTCGTCGCGCAGAGTGTTTAGTGCGTAACGCTTGTTAATTTTATTCCATCTTTGGAAATATAGAAAAATGGTTCAGGTTCAACGTAGGTGTACATTATTCAACACCCTGACAAGGGAAAGGAGAGTAGAGAAAAAGTTCTTTTGTGAATTTTGTTTATAGGATTTGTAAGGCGGTGAATTATGAAGAAGAAATTTGTTTGGAATCATATAGGCAGAAGGCTTAGGAAAAAAAAAATGAAATGTTCGTGAAAAGTGTGGTTATCAAAGAGTTTTCTGGCTAATGTTGACAGGCTTTTGATTTAAGTAGAATCAAAAGAACATAATAGGTTTTAAATCTGAGACCAAATCTATCAGGCAGTGCCCTTTTCCAGTGGCCACTGCATTTATTCTTACTGGCGGATTACTTTCAACGAAAATCAAGTAGCGATTAGCGACATCTAGAGTATACAAAACAGTTTTATTAGAAAAGATAGCCCCCTCTCTCAGATTCGAAGCCTTGTTAAATATTGCATTCATTTGCAGGCAAGAAGAAGGATTTCAGTCAGATACACTCACAGTTCTTCTGTGAGGAGCAGGTAAACACTGGATAAGATCGACCTCTGTTAGGTCATAGTAGCAGGTATACTCAGTAAGAACCTGATCCCCGGTGGAAGGGTTTTCTCGGATATTCAAATAAATAGCCAGCTCAGAGGAATAAACGGTACGCAAACGGCCGGCGGCAGGCCCACTCTGAGGGGCCAATAATACATTTAAGTAAAAATACATCGACTGCTTTCTCCTATTCATACTTGCAACAGTGGTTTTGAGCTCTGAATTACTGCTGAAATTTCACTCTTGCTTCATAATTTTTGTACAGAAACCCAGTGTGAATTATATTTTACGAAGTAAAATTTTGTTCGGTGCATGTGGTGAAAAATATGTGCTTACCATTGTCTGAATTTTTTGTGTACGTTGTTGGTTGTCCGTAGCTTAGTGGTTAGGTGCGTTGGCTGCTAAGCAGAACGTCGTGGGTTCGAATCCTACTCGGGCCCAAAGTTTTTATTTCATCTTTCACGGACACTGCCTCTTGCGAAGAACTGACACAACTTCCAAGAGTATCATCTGTCACGAAAAAGTGCTTCTCAACTTTGCCGTTCGGAATCGGCGTTAAATTGTAGGTCCCCTCAATTCTTCACACGCACCTAGAGAATTGTTGATGAGAGTAAGCCACTTAGGCCTTGGCTCTTCAAGAGCTGTCGCGCCACTCTATTTATTTATTTTTTTTTATGTTGGTTGCTAGGCAACAAAACAGTTCGGCTGGTTAGGTTGCGGAGCAGTGATTGCCGACTCCCCTAATAAGCAAAATTGTGAATGTAAGCTATTTCGGAGTCCACTTGAACAATCACAAAAATAATCTATCAAACTGAGTAAGAACGACTTCAGTCACAAACACTCAAACCAGATTTTTATAGTTACAAGCTGACCCGGAAAACTTTGCTTGGTCAAATACAATTTATTGAAATGTTTTAATTTATAAAATTGTACCGTTCGTATGTCACTGAACTCTTCCTAAACGGCTGGACCGATTTTAATGATTTTTTTTTTTTGTACGGTGGCCAGCCCAGCAGGTGCAATTACTACAATGCTGGATCGACGTGGATGAATTATTTTTCAATCATTTTATGAACGTATGATATCACTTATTCTACTTGCTGACCCTGTAAACGTGGTTTTGCCCTATAAGTAATTTGTAAGGACGTCTGTTTGTCACTGAACTCCTCTTAAGCGGCTGAATCGATTAAAATTCAATTTTTTTTTGGATTTGTAAAAAATTATTTTCAAGCTTTTTTCAAAATTCTGTATCTGAATTTCGGATCAATACCAAAAATTTCAATTCAAATGTAAGACGTATATTTTTCATGTTCTTGAAAACTGCATACCCAGATTAATTTTAGAATATTATTGAAACATTTTATATATAAAAAAATAATTAAAAAAAACTCTCTATTTTTTTTTTTTATTTGAAAAATCAACAATTTCTTAGGAAATGTTATGGCATCAATTTTTTTCAGATAAAATGTGTTTCTGAGGTACATATTTAAATTTAAATTTTTATTTATGATTTTTAATGATTTCTTGTAAAGAAAGTTTTGGAATACAGGAGTAACTTCGTGAAATTTTGTTTGTATGTGTGCGTTCGGAATTCGGGTGGTGCCCTAGATGGTTTAGAATCATAAATCGACTATACTAGTTGCCCCGGTTAACACTATTTTGCCATATAAGTACTTTGTAAGAACGGCAGTACCTATTTGGCTAAAAATTGGCGGGGGAGCTAGCTTAGAACCCGGAGTCAGTCATTCGACGATTTTTATCTCACTTGCTTACTCGGTAAACGTTGCTTTGCCATATACGTAACATCTAAGAACAGCTAAACCAATTAGCTTCAATTTGAAGGCGAGGTAGCTTGGAACCAGGGGATGGCTAACGGATACTTTTTGTCTAACCAGCTGACCCTTTAAACGTTGTTTTATAATATAAATAATTTTTACAAACACCTCAACCGATTTCACTCAAAATTGACAGTGAGGTAGCCTTGAAGCTTGAAGCAGGAGTCACTACCCGGTAAAAATATATTGCTTACATCGATCTACACTTTTACAAGCCATTTAAAAGTCCAAAGCAAGGCATTTGTTATTATTCTGGAGTTGATCTGAAGGTTAGGTTAGGTAAGGTTCACGGGGTCAACTAGTACATATATACAAGGAATGTATTTCTAGAGTAATTTTGCATTCCAGTTAATTCAAAAAGTATATGATCGTATACAAGTATTTAGCGATAGACATTTTTGAGATGAAACCACTTGCAGCGATTTATCTGTTCTCAACACCTCAGTTGTATCATTGCTATCAATTACTTCAAGACGATTAAACAGGGTGTCCGGCAGTTCGCACTCCATACTATGAAATGAAAGTGTTCAACAGAAAAGTCTGATTTCGAACTGTGACATCGCTTTTTGACGATTTAAAAGAGGCGTTTGTTGGTGTACCCTGACCCATGTGAAGACCAATCTCTCTGTCAGTATTAAAGTTAGGGGGCTCATTTTGGATATTCTTTTTATAAATAAGATTTACTAATCTTTAAAATAGTATTCAAATCGAATTGATATGTCTTTAGGGTTGCCAGATATTCAATTTAAAATGGGTTTCAATTTTTTTTGCCCGAGCAAAATTTTGGCTATGAGTGCGACCCATTTAGCCCACACGACTAACTTCCAGAGTAGAAAACTAAGTAAAAACATAAGTTTTTTTCGTTGTATGGTTGACAATGTACACGCACGCTGGTTTTGAAAATGTCAAAAACTGAAACTGATGATTTGAGGACATACATTAAGTTCATTGAATAACAGTGGCACCATCTGTCAAAAGTTGGTCGTACTAACTTGTGGACTCATGTACAACTACTTTGCACAGTAAAATACAGCCTATGTCTCCTGAATATTGTAGTTTTCTATTAGTGAAAGAATTTTTCTAATCAGATAATAATTTCCGAAGGTTAACATTTATATGGCAAAACAACGTTTAGTGGGTCAGCTAGTAATCAAATATAGTCTATGATACTCCTGAATATTGTTTAATTCACACCAACTATAAAATTTTGTGCACTATTGTTGAAATTATTGCAGAAATTATCATAATTTTTAACTTCCCAGAGTAAGTTATTGTTATGGGTCCGATTTTGTGAATCTCCAATTATTGCATTTCTCGATGTTTTGACGTCACTGGAATCCGAATCAACTCTTCATAGGATGATGTCTGAGTGTGTGCATGTGTGTTCGTATTTGCGGACGTGCGTTATGTTTTTTCAGCTCGTTAATCTCGCGAACTACTACTGAATATTGTTTTTTTTTTTTTTTAAATAACTATAAGATTTTTGCATTATTGTTGAAATTATATTGGGTTGTCTTAGATTTTTTATTGCCATTAAAAACCGCAAAGCCGATTTTGCTCAAAACCTAATCAGCTCTTAACAACACAAAACCGCGTCGAATGAGACCAATTATGACAATACAATGAGTGGTTCGCGAGATAATGGAGCTCAAAAAACGTAACGCACATACGAACACGCATACACACACACACACATCATCATAAAAACGCTTGATTCGGATTCTAGTGACGTCGAAACATGGATATATGCAAAAATTGGAGATTTACAAAATCGGACCCATTACAATAACTTCCTCTGGGAGGTTAAAAATGCGCAACTAAACTAAAATTTTCTAATTTTAAAATGATGATGCTTGGGTGAATCTTAAACAGGAAATGCCTAGCTTGTGTGAGCGGATTTTCAATTTCCAAAATTGATTTTAGTTATTTCTATATTCAAGTTCATGTAACCTTGTCATGCTACTTTAATATCATTCCCATCATTTGTCTTACTTATTCAAAACATTTTAATTGAGCCGTCAAACAACACATTCACTCAGTTTCTTATAAGCAAAAATCTTATTACAAAAAAGATTAATCACACTCATTTTTTTTTCTCTCAAATTACAGCTTACGACTCCCTTCATCAATCAAATTCAACGAAATTTAAATAAATATCAAATTTTACCAAAATTCGCACATAATAAAATCAGGAAAAAAAGAACATAAAATTGATGATCGTGTCCAAAGCTTTAGCTCAAAATCTTTCAAAATATTTTCAACCGACAATTTTTGTTTTAACATATTCATCGTCTGGCCCTATTTTGAATATAGCGTCATCACACTTAATTTTGTTTCTTCTTTTTTTTTTTAATTCTTTTTTTTTTTTTAAAGAAAACAAATCTAAACACAAATTCGTTTTATTTTTATTTTCAAGCGATGACGGATGAAAGCCAAAATCCATGAGGTAAAATAAACTTTTCCAGATACAAAACCTACCCACGCTCAAATTGTTTTTCTTAATTTTCTTTGGTTTTTTGTTTTTTTTTTTTTGCTTTTTTTCAAAATTTTGTAATTAAGTAATGAAAAGAAGAAGTAAAAGTCTGAAGGTTAAGGATGGCTCATTGAGATTTGTGGGAAAAAATTTACTTGCGAAACTTGAAAAGAACACAAGTTGCAACATTAAGTTAATGTAAAGAAAATAAAAAAAAAGAAATTGTTTATTATTGAAATATTATTAAGAGAACGGCGATGAGAAAATTCTTTTCAAGTCTTTCGCAATCTCCACTTTAGAGAAGGTCGTTACGCGTTTCGAGATATTTTTATAAAGTTTATTATAGTTTTCTTGACAGATTTTATGACTCTGGTGGCAATTAGAGCGTTGAGGGTAGAAGGTCAATTTATTAGGTGCTGACAAAACATTATCGCGCAACTTTTTTGATCGGGTGACCCCATTTTTCTTAGTTTTTGTGTTTTCTTTATCGACATTTGTTGATTTTTATGAGAACGAAAGCTAAAGTTGTGTACTTCAACATATTCGGAGCTTAGGCGCCGACCGAAAAGACTTTAAATCTCATCCAGAAGTACCCTGCAGATAGAAGTAACTTAGTGGAGCTACCTAGCTGGCTGGCTGGTCCGGATGGTATCCCCACTATTATTCTGACGAGGTGTTCTACTACGCTGGAAAACCCCTTGCGTAAGCTTTTCCATCAATCCTGGGCTCGCTCCGAGCAGATGGGAAACAGCATTTGTCCAGCCAATTCCAAAAGAAAGGCGAAGCTTCTTCTCCCTCCAATTATCGTCCGATTGCACTTTCTTTCTAAGTCATGGAAACGCTGATAAACTATCAGCTCAAGAAATATCTCGAAGACCGAAAGCTTCTTAATGACCGACAGTACGGCTTTCGCAGCGACAGGTCCACTGGTGATCTGATGGTTTATCTCATCGAACAGTGGAACAAATCTTTACATCGTTTTGGAGAAAGTAAGATTGTTGCACTTGATATTTCAAAGGCATTTGATAAAGTCTAGCATCTTGCTCTTTTATCGAAAATGCGTGCCTTCGGTATCGATGAATCCCTTCTTCGTTGGATTATAAACTTTCTTTCGAATAGTTCTATACAAGTTGTATTGGACAGATTCAAGTCTAAAACCCACAATGTAAATGCTGGTGTGCCACAGGACTCCGTTTTGTCTCCAACCCTCTTTCTCATTTTCATTAATGATCTCTTGTCTGTAATTACTAATCAATTCATTGGAATAAGTCTACCAAACATCGCCTACAGGATCCTCTCTGCCGTAATATGTGAACGTCTGAAGCCTTTCGTCAACAATCTGATTGGCCCTTATCAATGTGGCTTCAGGCCAGGAAAGTCAACCATCGACCAAATTTTCACGTTGCGGCAGATCCTGGAAAAGACCTATGAACTCCAAATCGATACCCACCACTTTTCATCGATTTTAAGGCCGCGTATGACAGCATCTACAGAGACGAACTGTACAAAGCTATGTCTAGTTTTGGCGTCCCTGCCAAGCTCGTTCGCTTGTGCAAAATGACGATGGAGAACTCACGCTGCTCCATCAAGGTTGGCAACGAGCTAACGGAATCTTTCGACGTCAAAAAAGGATTCAGACAAGGCGATGCACTGTCGTGCGATTTCTTTAACATCGTTCTTGAGAAGGTAGTGCAGAACTCCACCGTCAACACCAGAGGCACTATCTTCCAAAAATCTGTTCAACTTCTCGCGTACGCCGATGATATTGATATAATGGGAAGAACACAGCGTGATGTCAATGGCGCCTTTGTGAGAATTGAGACAGAAGCGGCAAAAATGAGTTCAGCGGTAAATGAGAGAAAAACGAAGTATATGCTGTCTTCGAGAAAGGACACCCAACACCGACGGCTCGGGCAGAACGTCACAATAGACACTTATAACTTCGAGGTAGTAGAGGAGTTTGTCTACCTAGGCTCCGCTATTAACACGGGTAATAACACCAGCGCGCGCCGAGATCAGACGAAGAATAACTCTTGCTAATTGAGTAGAAAAGGCTTTTTCTCGAGCAACTAAGGTAAAACTGTACAACACACTCATCATCCCAGTCCTGCTGTATGGTGCAGAAGCATGGACCCTGACAAAACCGGATGAAAGTGCCTTAAGCTGTTTCGAGAGGAAAGTTCTTCGGGTCATCTTTGGCCCCGTGTGCATTGAAGGGGAATGGCGAAGAAGATACAACAGCGAACTTTACGGGTTGTACAGCGACATGGACCTAGCCAGAAGGGTCAAGGTCCAGAGACTCAGATGGCTCGGTCATTTAGAGCGAATGGACACCAATGCTCCGGCCCGGAAAGCCTTCGACACTATTCCCGAGGGACGTAGGAGGAGAGGAAGACCGCGACTCAGGTGGCGCACTCAAGTGGAAGAGGACCGCAATCAGCTTGGAGTGCAAAACTGGAGACGACTAGCTAAGGACCGAGCTAGCTGGCGGAGACTGTTGATTGAGGCCCAAGTCCACAACGGACTGTAGCGCCACCTTAAGTAAGTAAGTAAGTAAGTACCCTTAGCTTCTCATATTCGTTTCCAGATTCACATCCCTCTCGGATGTGGATTTTCAACGGCAAAGTATGATAAGCTCATTAGACTCTGACTTAAAAAGCATTGTACAATGAGGAATACAAAATCGTGTAGAGTTCAATGCTTCGAAAACTCAATGCTGTCTTGTATCGTTGATATACGCCTCTTGCCACTGTCCAAGAGTGGCACTTGCATCAATAAGACCGAACATCTCGAGATTATCGGTATGTGCATTACTGGCCACCTATTGTGGATGGACCGAACACATACGCGACGTCGCCAAAAATGGCGCAAGATGTTTGGGTTTCTTAAGACGGTGCAAGAAATTTGTTTCTTCTTCTGATCTGGCTATCATCTACAAACGTTCATACGTCCTAAGTTTGAGTATAACTGTCATGTCTGGACTGGTGCTGTAGTGGACAGTATCCAAAAAAGAGCATTCAAGATGATTGGTATTCATACCATAGTCGAGTCATTTACATCGCTCGAACATCGGCGTAATGTCAGATGCCTTACCTCATTTTACCGTTACTTCAACGGTATATTCTCTAGTGAAATAGAAGTTGTATTCCTCCCTTTAAGATACTCCAACGTAATACCCGCGCCTTCAAGAATGCCCATCAGTTCACCCTTGAGCCCAACTTTGGACGTACTGTCGTGTACAGAGAATCGTTCTTTAACCGTACTACGCGAATGTGGAAGTCACTTCCACACTCTTCTGCCGTTTGTCTTCCCCAGTTCACCGACATCTCCTTTTACATCCTCGATCCTTTCCCTAATACTCGCACTGTGCTCTTGGCATATAAAGGGTAATGAAAAAAGCCCTTGAGTGCGCGTTGATTATAAAAAAAAAAACGAGCTTAAGAAGCTTGTTGGATGAGGCTTGACATAAAATTGTATACTCCACAATACTTTCTAGCAAAAATTTATCAAGGCTCATTATAAGACCAACAAGGAAGGCTTATCACCACTATCTACTTTTTTTCTGTCAAATTATCCACCCGCCTCGTAATAAGCTGCATTTGAAATTCCAAAATTGCAGCTGGTTTGCCATTCCAGCCTCTTGCCAAATGGAAATTTATGCAAAGACATTGTTAACACTTTGTGTACACACCAAACAAATCTTTTCCTTTCTCTTTATAATTCAAAATACAAAAATACAATCCCCAGAACAAGATACTCTTGCATTTAACACTGCTTAAACATGCTAATCATAAAAAAAAGAAACTCCACCTCACCTCGCCAGAGTCACCAAATGAAACAAAAAATCCACCAAAGTGCACTTGTTTGACCTCGACTTGTTGCTTGTTTGTATTCATTTGGGTTTTTTGAATCATTGAACACACAAAACAAGGAAAAGACACAACAATTTGGGTGTGGAAGCTTTTTTGACCAGAAAAAAAATAAAATCTCATTCAATTGTATTCGAATCTCATAACAGATTATGATGGCGACAAAGAGGAACAACAGCAAAAAAAAAAAACACCAAATCTCGATTCAGCATTAATCAAGATCATCGGAAAATGCTTTGCAGTGCGCCCCCTGGGTCTCAAAGTGTTAAGCAATGACTTTAAAGTAGGTAGGAATTCAATTGCAAAATGGAACACAAACGATAAGTGTTTCTCTTCTTAAGTAACACGAAACGAACAAAAGACAACAATGCTTGCCTTATCATTTAGAGAAATCTGTTTTTGCACCTCATTTGACATTTGACAAATGTCATTTATGCTGCGATGTTGTTTTGTAGTGTGTCGGCGGCGGCGTTGCAATCGCAAATCGTAAAATGTTTTGGTGGAAACGATATTTCAACTATTCTGCCACTGTAAGCAAAAACTCTTGATATCTAAACTCTTCTTCGAGGTGATTATAAGAAAAATGGTGTCGCGTCTTCATTCTTCTCTTTAAAGCATGGCGTGCTATGTGATGTCAACTCTTGGCGTTCAACCGAAAAGTTAAGACCAACAACGACGACAAAGTGACGTTTAGTTTGTGACCTTTTTTGTTTCTTAAAAAAAAGAGAGTATGTATGCCGCACTTGGGGGGTTAGTAGTTGCAACTGTCACCCCGTAACCTGTCACACAAATTGCACTTTCGCGGTTATGACATTTTGAGAGTGCTGTTTCTTTATTTGTTTTTGTTGCGCAAAACTGACTGATGGAAAGTCCTATAAACAACGCCATCGTTAAGAGAGAAATGACAGTTGGATGCAAACGCACAAATCATTTTTTGTCCTCTGCTATTGAAAAACGACTGCAGAAAGAGAGAACACAATCAAACAAGCCGAGTGAGTGTCGGGAACGTCATCGGCAGTGTCGCTGCAACAATAAACAAACTATTGACAGTTGGTAGGACTGTTTGTTTCCGGGATTCGCGTGCATTCAGAGAACAGACTGGTTTTTTTGCGGTTGCGGTCGGCAGTGAAATGCGTGTTATGATTGCAATTTATTGTTTGACATCTGAAATAATAAATGAAAATGGAGCTGTACACAGTGGTGCCAGATTTTGCCACTGAATAGGCTGGGTAGTTTTATTTTTCATAAATTACATTTCAAAAGTGAAGACGAGTGAAGTGTATTTTTCTTTGTTGACATCTAACTGGTCAAATTGACAGATGGAAGTTCAATGAATGTATTCAGCAAAATAACGTCAGATGGGAAGCTGCACAGATCGTTGACAGATTATCACTTGACAGATTTTTACACTTCATAGTCTCAATAAAAAAACATCGATGTCTTTAATTTCCAGATCTCCAAACAAGTTTGAAGCAATTAACATAAACATAAGTCATCAGCATCTTTACCCGCTGTTTAGTGACCAACTAAACACAATTAATCTGCATCAAGCGGAATGCCATCTGATGGGTTAATTGTGAAAACACACTTCTGACATGCATAAAAGCTGTCATTATGTCTTAATTTTTTGTTTGTAAGCTTAAATGAGTGCGTTCAGCGATATGGAGATGAGGTTAATTAACGATTGTCATCAACTTTGGAGTCCAGCTTTTTTTGGCTCAAAAGTGAGAGGAAAGTGAGATGAAATATCAAAAATGTGATAAGCTTATGCAGTCAATTAGTTTGAATTACAAAAAATGTAAATAAAAAAGAAAACAAAACGTAAAACAAGAAAAACCTTATCGACGGAATATTAAATGAGTGAACTAGAAAACTCGGCATAGACTTTAAAGTTTGTTTGATTTTAACTCTCGAATGCCTTAATTTGTTCAAAGAGCGAATATAATAGATTGGAAATGGGTTTAAAAGCATTTAAGATTACGGCTTGCTTATTGGATTTTGTGAATATTAAGTGTTGGGAATAGAGATGTTGACAGCAAAATGTTGGAAGTCTTGGCGACAAAAAAAAAAAACGATAATCGATAACTTGATGAAAGTAGACGATCGAGTCAAGCCTTTTTTTGGGGATTTGTTACGTTATTCCTATCGAAATCGAGGGAAATTTTCTAAGTGCCATAAATCGGTTGAAATGGCTGATACAATTCTCTAAGGCCGTGTGCGAATTGGATGAATTGTGGTTAAAAATTGATGAATTTTTAACCACTACTGTCATATTTTAACCTGCTCCGCAGCTAGTCTAATTTTTAACACAATTTATTCAATGCGAAGTGTAAAAATTTAATCAAACGTCAAGTTTTAACCCATTTTAAAACCAATTCGCACACGGCCTAAGGCCCTTATTCTGATGTATGATTTTATAACGGTTTTCAAAGAAAATTGTGAAATATATTGATTTGAAGTTGGGGAGAAATGTTTGGACATTATTAGAGTTTTGGCAAATATTTCGTTTACAGGCTTGCAAAAAAGTTGTTGTTAGAGTTTGAGTAGACCTTTCTTTTGATGTATCATTCGATGGGTTTTTTTTCTTGTTCAAATTGTTCAAAATTGTTCAAATTTGGCAAGGGGTTGCTCGCAAAGCGATTCTTCTAAATTTGACATATTGGATGGTTCTCATTATCCTAAAGCTAGTACTGAAAGCCAAACTCGATTCCTATGCCTGGTTGCCGCGATATTTGAATCTGAAAAAATAAAGTGTTATCCATTTGCGGTTTCCAAAAGTATAGGGCTGGAACTCCACATCTGTCAAACTAAGTTGTTGAAAATCTGACATTTATGAAAATTGATCGCTTAACTATCGAACAATGCATACAAATTGTTAAAACCTACGACAAAAATGGTGATCCTGCACAGTTACATATCGTGCTCTAAGAGAAGATCAAGGGGCACGGTAGTGCCCAGCCAATTTCTCTAGCAACTTTGGCACTAACCCTTATTCACAGGAAACAACCAGGGCATTTTCCACACCTTCTAATTTCTATAACAAAGAAGCCAAAAGTTTCAAACTCACATTATTTGTTAAGCTAGTCAAGAAGAAGCACCTCAGTAAATTTCAGATATTAAGCACAAGTAGTTTCAAAGATACTAAGCGGTTAACGAGGGCAAGACCAAATTAATGCTGTCGACTAGAGAGGACTACCAACATCGACGTCTTGGAGCAAACGTCAACATAGACAGATTTAACTTCGAATAGTTAAGGACTTTGTCTACCTGGGATACGCTTTCAATTCAAACAACAACACCAGCGCTGATATCAAACGAAGAATCACTCATGCCAATCACTGCTTCTTTGGACTTACAAGGCAATTGAGTAGTTAAGTCCTCTCCCGAGCAATCAGAGTGACACTCTACAAAACCCTCATCATCCCGGTCCTTATGTATGGTGCAGAGACATGGACTATGACAACATCTGATGATAACGCTTTGGGCTGCCTTGAGAGAAAAATTCTTCGTGTGATCTTTGGTTCTGTCTGCATAAATGGAGAATGTAGACGAAGATTCAACCAAGAACTGTACGAGCGACACTGAACTAGCCAGAAAAGTTAAGGCCCAACAACTTAGATGGTTGGGTCATGTTGAGCGAACGGAAAATAATGCTCCGGCTCGTAGAGTCTCCGAATCCAACCCGGAAGGACGTCGCAGATGAGTAAGACCGCAACTCAGGTGGAGCACACAGGTGGAAGAGGACCTGAACAAACTTGGCGTGCGAAACTGAAGACAGCTAGCCAGTTACCGAGCTGGCTGCTGGAGAAGTTTTTTGGGTGAGGCCCTGGTTCAACCTGGACTGTAGCGCCACCATAAGTAAGGTAGTAAGTATGTAAGTTTCTAAGATACAATGTTCCAAAAATCACGAAAACCGTAACTGACTGACCCACTACTCACTGATTCACTCACTCACTCGATCCTACGTCTATTTTACATTTGGATATACACCTGCATCCATATACAGTCTAGCTCACACAACAACTGAAGCTAACTGACCATTCACAACGTCGTTGATACGTCGAATGGGTGCTTGAACAATAGGCAGTGGATGGCGATTTTTCAAACAAAATTTTCTTCATCGACGAAGCACACTGCTCACTCGGTGAGTATGTTACTAAACAAAACTGTCGTATTTCGGGTTCTGAGAATCCTCAAGTAATTGAAGAGAGACTATTACATCCACAAAAAGTCACTGTTCGGTGCGCTCTTTGGTCCAGAGGTGTGATCAGACCTTACTTCTTCGAACGATGAAACGACTGTCAGAGGGCTTCACGATATTCGATAAAAATATCGGTATCGTATCGTATCGAAAGTCGATACGATAATCGACACGATATCCAGTACCTGCGATACCGATATCGATACGATAAACGTGTTTATAAAATTCACCGACAGGTGGCCGCGGCCCCCAGGCATAATAAGAAAAATTTCAGGTCAGTTTTCAGTGGTTATCAATGAACAAAATGATTAATCCTGGGAAAATCCTATACTTTTCTACTTTATTGGGGCGTCATAAAATTCCAATTACAGAACAAATATTATAAGAAAGGTTAATGTTTCATAATAAATTAATAAATTTAAAAGTCGAGATAGGTAAACATGAAAACAAAGATTTTCTAAGAAAAAAGTGGTCCTGGCTTTTTTTTTATTTCTCAAAACGAAAAGACATTTTTGCATCCGGTTTTCTGTTTACGACTAAAAATTAACAATGGCATTGAATTTTTAAAGAAAAATTAGTACTTAATTACATAAAATTTTGAAAAAACTTTGTTCAAAAATGATTTGTTTGTTTTTTTTTGAAAATTTTGAGTTTGAGAATTTATATTTTTTAAACTATTCGTTAAAAACAATTTAATTTAAAAACAAAATGAAAGACGATATTTCTGGCTTTTCAGAAAGGTAAACACGGTGTTGTAAACGAAGCCGTTGATTTTTAATATTATTTTTTATAAAATAAGTCAATTTTTCAGAAAATCGCCCCTCCCGGCTAAACGGGGGGAATAGACCCCCCCTCCCATACGATTTTTTTCTCGACTCAACCTACACGCTCTAGCTTTTTGGCATAACGCTCGTGAATCACCCTGTATAATATGTGTTCTATTAACATCTACTTTTGAAACCGCAAAATGGATAACCCTGTACCCGATATGGGATCATCAGAACTTGAGGACTAAAACCAGGAAAAATGGTTTTGGGGTCGTAACTCAGTAACCAGACTCCGCATATAGTTCTATTTTTCAGTGACTAATAGACGACGTAGTGATTTCGTGTATCGTTTGCTATGTTCGTGCCTTACGTAAAAGATCTGCTTTTTAATCGAGTTCGATTTTTAAGCAGAAGCAATAATAGCAAATTTTAGATCTTCCAGACTATCAGCCTGAACTGTCATATTATTGGTTGGAATTGGAAACAAGAATTGAAATCCCTTTTTAAGTCTTAAAGTTCTGTCGCTCTCTACCCTAAGAAAATTAACATTTTGTGAACTTCCAACTCACAATGCTGTTTTCTGATTTCTTCATTTTGTTAACCTCCATTCCAGCCAAATAAAAAAGCAATTTTCATATTATGTAACCCAAGGAAATCGCGTGTTAAATCCTTTTTAACTCTTCAAACTGATTAGAACTCATTGTTCCACTTTCTTGATTGTCTGGTTTAACATTTCCTGATACACACGCTATCAACATTAAAACAAATAAACTACTGGCCTAAATATTTTATTGATTTAATGCAAAATGTGTGTTTTTCTTCCAACCACACTCCGAATGCGTGTGCTAGTATCATTAGGAAGACGTTTAATCAGCGACTCAAACATTTAAGCGCTTCATACGTAAGAGAATGTTAAAGAGTGATTTTTATTTCCTTGATAGACACCATTAAACGGTTCTTGCTTTTTCTTTCTTTTTTCTAGGAAAGAAAAAAAAAAAAAACGAACAACTATTCAATTCAACCAATATCCGGTTTTCTATTTCAAGTATGACTTTGCATTCCTTGACACAATTCATAAAAATCAGAAATAATTAGCTGCGCTAACTGAATCTAATTGAAAGAGAAATTTATTTTCGCTTTGTATCCTCGCATTTCCACAATTTTCATGTCATTGGTCATCATAAAAAGTTCCCCAGTCTCACACCAAAATTATGTGGTTCAGACTATCGAAACCTACACGCGGTTATCGATAACATTCATTTATCGATTAACAAACGATACTCAGCATCAAATAACAGGCTATCAAATGTCAAATAGCAACCGCCATTAAATCCCGTGAATTCTGTCTGAAAGAAGAACCATTTATTATCTCCTCACACTCAATAGCGCCCCCTGGCAGCAATGAGAAGCGCCTCAACAAAACCAATGACAACAAAATAAATTTCAGTATAATTTATATGCGCTTTGTTGCAGCTTGCAAATGATAAATGCAAAATGCTCACTGAACACACTCTCAAACTCTCTGAGAAACACTTGTGTTGCGGTACACAATTTTGACCAAAGACTGCAACATGTGTTTTTATCATGCAACACATGACAGGAAACATGCAAATTTGTATCTTTTTCATATTATGCCCAAACAAGGAAGTTTTCGGATAAATCGTGTTTGGCAGCACTTTCAATTGCATTTTAAAATTCAACAAAAGGAAGCGAGCAACAAAAACAAAACAAAAAACTGCAAACTAAGCACACACATTGCTTTAATGTGGTGTCTGCTGTCTGTGGGCGAGCTTTATTGCAAATAAGTGCTTGCATGGAACGAACACGAGGGGGCGTTTTGTTCAGTTGATAGAATTCGTTTATCTTCTTTCATTCGATTTTTTTTTTCTTTTTGAAATTTTGTGGGCGCTTTCGAATGGAAAATCTTTGGCAAATAAAATTATTCCACACTTTTCGGTGGATAAGTTTTTTCTTTCTTCTTCGTTTCTTCGCTTTTGCATCTTGAATGAGAATGTGGATAAGTGTAAGAGTTGGCTCCTCAACGGACGTCCAAGTGGCAGACAGCTGGTGAATATATTGTAATTTGAATAAGAGTCTTTTCCTCTCAAATTCAAGTCGTGAATTTTTAAAAATTCTTTTGTTAAGTCAAGCGAATTATTAAAAGAAGGTACCTATCTAACGGACTTTGTAGATTGCAAAGCCAAACAATATCCTCTTGTTAAAATTATTTTTAAAAAATTGCTTTTAATTTTTTCTTCTTTGCAACCTTGGCAATGAATGTTCATCCTTTCAGAAAATCGATTTAATAATCTTTTTATTGCGTCTGCACTTCAAATTTATCTTTGGAAAGGATAACTGCTTCGAACTTAAGCTTTTTCGAGAAAACTGATGAAAGAACATTTTTTTTTTGCCAAAAGTCTATTGATTTTCCTAAGACTATTTTTTTAAAGATTTTTTTCTTGCTAATATTTGCTAAGTTGCAAGACGAATCGATAGGGTTAAACCATTACGGACTGTTAGAAGTTTACCCTAGCTCTAAAGCCTTTTGACTCTAATCCTAGAGTTCGCTAGTGTGTTGTGCTTAGTCCATTCTATAAATAGGACAGGGCTAGGGGTTAAAACCTTCTTCACAAACCTAAGCTGCTTGCTGTCCGATCGTTCGTCACAAAGTACTTTTAGGTCGGCAACTTGTCTGACTTCTTGTGTAAGCGTTTTCCACTGCAAAGCTTGACTCGCAATGCACCCATCACCTTTTCGAGGCGTATGGCCAACCCACTGCCACTTTAGTCTTGGCCAGCATTCTTCTTCTGAGACATCTTTTAACGGAAAGTTTGTGACAGTACCTGTGACTTTCCAAGTGCTGCACCCGTAAAGCAACACGGATGCACAAGCATTGCATCCGGGCAAAATTTCGAGTTGAAATTAAACTCCAACCAAATTCAAATTCGAATTAAATGTTTACAGAGCAGCGATTGTGGGGTCCGCTAGTAAGGTGATTTGTGAATGTAAGTCATTCTCTAGTCCACTTGAACAAACACAAAAATAATCTATTAAACTGAGTAAGAACAAATTCAGTCACACAATCTCACAGAAGATTTGTATTGTTACAAGCTGACCCGGCAAACGTTGTTTTGTTAAAAACAATTATTTGAAATATACAGGGTATTCGGTACTTCGGGTGCCATACTTTGTGATATGATTTTTGGTCAATTTCTTAGTGTTCCTACAGTACAGTTTGATTTTGAACTTTCATAAAGAAACGCAGATGCATCATTGAAGCGGAACAGTCGTTGCTTGATCTTTAAGCTAAAGGAGTTGTTTCTCCTTATTTTGGACAGTATGCCGAACGCAGCCTTTGCTTTTCTGATTCTGATGTTCTCGTCTGTAATCCAGATGTCCGCGTAATCAAGATGTTTGAGGTGATTGTAGATTGCAGATTACAGAGTCCATTGAATTCCTCCATTTCCATTTAACAAACCTCTGTGCAGTACGTCACTCATCACCAACAGAAACAGCATTGGTGATAGTCCACAGCCTTGTCTAACCCCACTTTGAATCTCAAAATCCTCTGACAACCTTCCTCTATGCAAGACATGACATTGGATTCATAATGTAGCCTTGATTATAGCAATCAATTTATCTGGGATGCCCTTTCTGAACAAAGCAAGCCAGATTAATTCTCTGATCATCCTGTCGAACGCCTTTTAAAAACGATGAGTACAGTGAAGGGACTACTTTAACTTACGTAGAAAGTGTCCTTCAACCTTTTGAGCTGATCCTCATCCGAAACAAGCATTGATTCGTATGTGTCTTTTATCCGGTGCAGAGCCCTTGACACCAGTGAGCCCTTTGGTAAATCTGCAGACGGTCCTACTGTCACATCTAAAAGCGACTTCTTCTGCCTGTGTAGCCATTGCATTGATGTAGTTTCGCTTATCACGTCGTATACTAAAAATAACTTTCCTAATCTTCATGCGGTACGCAAATTCAAGGCCGATATTCTCTGTTGCACTGCAAGCTTTGAGGTTTTTTCTTTCTTCGATATTTGCCAAAGCTTCTTCGGAAAGTCAAACACAATTTCTTCCTTGCATCCGGTAGACACTCAACTGACTTTTTGACATGACTTATGTTCGAACATGGTCCCTCCAAGAATAAGGCCGTTGACTTTACAGAAATCATTATTACCCACATCACCATTATGAAATCTTCTAGCGGTATGCTATCACAAGCAGCACTCAAGCGGTCATTAAAGGCTACCTTCTCCTCGTAAGAAGAAAGCAAAGTTGGCGCGTAAGGCTGTACGATGGTTAAATGACGTAGTCGAAACCTGGCTTTCAGGATTCTAACACCTTAAGCCTCCCAGGAGATTAAGCTTATGAGAGCTGTTTTGGAAAGCAACAATCCAACGCTAGAATACCGAGTGCTTCCAAGAGTCTTTCCGGAATAGAATAGTACAGTTTTACCTTTTGCTGAAATGAGATCTTTAACAGGCACTGACCGCTTTGGGTTTCCAAAAAGGAATCCTTATCGTAACCAGATAGACCACGTGTTAAAGAAATGCTGCCACTGATGCTCGAGCCTGGTCGTAGTATACATCGACTCGGGTCACTATCTTATTGGATTGGTTACAGCAGATAACTTGCACTTCCTTCTAGACCAACAAGGCTGCCTTACATCAGGAGCCTAAATATGAAAGAGTACACAACGCGTTCCTACCTTCTTTATGAATGGAAAGCGAAATGTGATCATCGATCCCAAAGGATATCGAAGCGATGAGAAATAGAGGTCAGTTTGCCAAAAAATGATAGCAATTTCGTCATCATGATAGAATTCGACATCCCAAGTAAGATCATATAGACTGATCATGACCCGTGTTTCAAGCTTAATTAACTTACTATCCAGACCCGTCAACATTTTTAATGGACTCCGACACAGAATGGACTAACCTGCCTCCGCAGAATTGTACGAGCTGTATCAAGTCGGGGAAGTAGTGCAGAAAGCCAAGAGAAGAAAACTACGTTGACTCGGCCACCTCGAGCGAATGGACTACAAGCCGAGAAAGTCTTCTCATTCCAGCCCCCAGGTTCGACCGAACCTACGATACAAGGACCAAGTGACTGGACTGCGGATGCCAGAGCGCTTGGTTTTGGCGACTGGAGAGTGCATGCGATGGTCCGTTAGTAAGTATATCCACCAAGCAGATAAATGATGAAAAACTAAGTTTGGTAGATTCCGGTATGCTTGACGTTTCTGTTACACAGAGCAGATGACCAATTAATTTTTATATTTTCGTGGGACTGACTCTTGCGTAGAAAGTAGAATTGCCAAAACTTCCAAATCAACCTGTTTCGAAAAGGTGCTTCTGAACTCATCGAAATCGTTTGAAAGCAGCACTAATGTACGTCCTCCAATTTTTCATTTTCGATTAATGAGCCAAATGTATGCAATATCTTACCTTCCACTTTCAAACTGAATAGCTACGCTACACCGCCAGTCGCCCTCTTCCTCTCATGGCAAATGACATTGCTTATGTCAGTTCCATCAAACTTTCAAAAGTCGATTCTACCAATCTCCAAATCCTTCAATCATCCACAACGTCTCAAAGTGCTAATGTAAGCAAAAACAAAAATTATAAATTAACTTCAAACTACCCACAAAGTTGTACAAAAATAACTGAAGCAACTGCAATTAGACATTTCAAACGTCAACTTGACTTAAAGTGCTTTCTCTTTTTTGTATTTAAACTTTTTATTCGATGAAACCAAATACTCTTACTCCAAATGCTTCCTGATTTGAAGCATTTAAGTCTTTGACAGTCACGTTGTCGATTAAAACAAAACAAAAATACAAAACCAAGAAAAAGGGAACTCTATCTCCTCACTTCAGTTTCAGACCAAAGAAAAAAAAAGCAATCAAAATAAAAAACAAATAACCCTTCCGGCTTATGTTCTCGAAACTTGATTGACATAGTTCAAGAGATTGGATATGTTATGCAAAAGAATTGCCTCAATTTCTGGTCAGTGTCCATTTCAAGATGTCGAAAGTGTCTCAGAAAGTTGATAAATCAAAAATCTAACTGAAATTTTCTATAAAATGACAACTTGTCAATTTCTTTGTCGTGTTCGATGTTCGAGGCTTTGGAAACAAAGCCCTGGGAAAGGCTTATCTCTGATTATTGCAAAAGACCGTCAGAGAGGGAGAAGGAGAGAATTTCCACGTTTTGTTGTTTACCCGTGCTACTTTAAATGTCTATTTTGCTGTCGTTACTAAATGTGAAGGCAAATCAACAATAATAACAATGAACGAAGCCAATAGATACTTAAACTCATTATGGTTATTATTTGCTTGTTTGTATTCAGGGCTGGACTCACAGACCTTAGGCATAAGCTTAAAAAAAATGTAAACTCTGAAAAGTATTATTAAATGTCCGTCGGGGTCAAGTTTAAAGCACTGAGAGACTTCCAAGGTAAGGTAATGTCCCAAAGAGTTTCCCGGTTAAAAAAACTTGAGTCAATTGCTTTTGATATCAAATCAATAAACGCACAAAAAAAGGGCCCCCTGGAAATCAGCGCCCATTTCATGCATACTTTTTGCCCAGACTTCAGTCCGCTCATGTTCATATCTAGTCTATGCATCAATATCATCCAAACAAAAATGTGTCTTCAAAAGTAGTATCTTCGTTGTCGTGTAGCGTCGCATTGTCGTAGTCGATCTCTATGGGTAAAACCTTTCATTTCACTTTCGATTGAAAGCTCCCAATCCGATAGTCTACCAATTGTGGGGAAAAAGTGAAATAAGTGCCACACTATCTGTCTGACTGGATTGGAGAGAACTTTAATAGCTAGAAAGGGCATCCGCAGTCTGCAACAATAATATCGTGGGTGCAATATGAAACCAATTTACTTTTAACAACAACGTTCCTCGTAAGCCATATCTCACATCAGAATTGCTCCAGATAAATCCCACAATGACGTTATTTCTAGCCTAACAATGGCCACCTGGTATCTTGATGAGATTCAATATTATTTTGACCATTTATGGGGGGAAATAAGCAGACAAAAAACCAAACACACACAATAGCCAATTGGTTTTACGATCTTATGGTTTTGCATTAGCTTGAAGTCGCTGCGGATTGACGCGATTTTACAAGCTTCCGTAATTTATTTTAACTGATTTACTGCGCATGTAAGATTTACATTTATTGTAAGTCGGCAGTTTTTTGTCTGTTTGATGGCGGTTACAGCATTTATGTTAACTAAGCTTGTTACACAATTGAATTGTTGCCTCAGCTGATGATCGTTTAAATGGATTTTTTGTGCTTTGAAGATATCAAATTTTACGATGTTAGACGTTTGGCTGGTTGGCAGGTGTTGGTGCTAATGGTGCGAATTCTATGCAAGCTGATAATTAAGAGGCTTGTCGGAGCACTCCCTAAAAGTCGTTAAAAGGGTTTTTTTTTGTTTACAGTTAATGGTTAGTTAAAATATTAAAAGCCGTTAAATGCCTACTGGAAGTAAAAGCTGTAGAGAAGTTTAAAATTGTTTTTACAGTTAGGTTACGCAATAAATTCGTATTAGTTTTTTTTTTAGCAAGTTATCAAGTCTAGTAAGGGAACACCATCTAAGTGATGAGCCAGCCTACTGAGGAACTTTTGCGAAATGATGCAATTCACGGTAAAGGCCATTCGAAATCAAAGCTTAAATCGGCTTAGAGTATCTCAAAATTAAATCTTACTTTATGGTTAAAAAGACGTTGAAAGCCGTCAGGTAAATAGCGTGTCAGTTAAAGCTCACATTGTTAAATCAACTGTTAGGCGACTTGGTTTTTTTTTGACAATCTTGGAGTTCCTCAAGGAAGTCATCTGGGACCTTTTCTTTTTTTTATAAGTATCTATAAACTATGCTCTGTTATCGATTCGCCTCCGTTCGGACAGAGCCCTACAGGACCGAAGGAGCTCTGCTCCGTCGAGGAAGTCTCGACTGTAAAGGAGCCGCCGATCAACGGTTCTTCGCCTGAAGTGGTAGATTAGTGGCACCGCCAATCTTTCCTGTATCAAACCGTATCTATCTAAATAGAGGAATGCCTCTGGTGGAATGAAGCCGCTCCAACGCGCACTGTCAAAATATTCGTCGTTCAGATAGAACGCCCCAAAGATCAAATTATTCGTCGAAGTCATAGCTCTCGCAATGTGACCCCGAACAAGTTTTATCACGAAATTGTCAATTCTGTTGATCCGAGCCTCGTTGTATAGAACCTCGTTAGATTAGTAATGTACATAAGAAGATTCCGGTGTCCATAAACGATCATCGGCCGATAGGGGCCATGTAGCAAAATTACCTTCACTCTATGGTCAAGCCGACTGCTGTAAAACAGCCGTGTCGTCAGAGCGAAAGCTCCTCTGGCCCTGCCTAGTCGAAATACTGATCCAGCCAGATACCGAGGTACTTCACTTCACTTCACTTTTGCTCGTTAATCGCTGTCCGTGAGGGCCAACGATGACCATCTTGCACCAATTCTTGCCAACGAGATCCAGAACAGAGTTGTTTCGCATGAAACTTCCCGAAGTCAGTCCTGTACGCAATCAGGCTGTCGACATACGCAATTGCCTGGATAAGGCTACATACCAGATCGCTGGTGTAAGTGCTGAAAGAGGATCGGTGAATTAACCGTTCCATGTTGCGAAGGTTGTGGTAGAAGTTACATTGCCACTTTTGACAAACAATCTTTCTACCGTTGAGCATATCATTAATCATTTACAATAATGGTTTACTTATGCCTAGTCTAGTGAGTTTTAGGTACAACCCTTAAACTTAAACTTAACCATACGGTGCCGAAGGCCTTCTCTAAATCAACCAGAACAGCACACGTGCATTGTTCCTTGGACTTATTGCATTGGATATCAGAAACGAGCTTAGACGCTGCATGAATAGTGTCATGTTCTGCCTTGAACCCGAACTGATTATCCGGAATTTTTGTGTTGTCCGCAGTCCACTTAATCAGAGCTCTAATGATGATCTTTTCAAATACCTTACTGATACTTGGGAGGAGACTTATCGACCGAAGATTTGAGGGATTGGAGTTGTCCTTTCCCTTTTTCGGGAGAGGATGAACCATAGCTGTCTTCCAATGCACTGGATAATATGCACTATTCACCGCGTTGTTGAACAGAGTGGTGTAGATGTCTATTGTCTAAATCGACTAAGACATGTACAGTGTTGGATACACCATCGACACCTGCTGACTTCTTATTCTTCATTGAATCGAAGATAGCTGGAGCTCTACCTTCGTAACTAACAGAAGACTTGGTTCCGTTTGCTTGGCGATTATGGCATTTGCCAAAAAGTCGTGATTGAACTGCATGAAACCGCGGTTCTCAGATCGCCACTGCAAATATCGTTCGAAGGTGAAGTAAGGCTCTGTTTTCCAGGTCGTGATTCGGGTGAATGCTAGCATTCGCCTCGTACACTTGCTGAAAAGTAGCTTACACTGTCTCTATTTTCTCCTGCGGGTATTCAATAATAACGAAGTCATCATCCAAGACCGCTTCCCCAAGATCAATTTGCGCTGTTAGGATCAGGAGTACGTCTCTGTTCTCTGTAGTTCTCTGGAGTTTCAGGCACGGAAGGTTGTTCTGATTTTTTTTTCTAAATATTTTATTGATCTGGGGAAACAGACTCGGGTCCCTAGAATTAACGGCCCAAATTTCAAACGACAACATAACCATTGTAGAACTAAACAAGGCCATGAGAGAATTCGGCATCTCAAATAATTTAATTAGACAATGTAGGATGACCATGAGCAAGGTTTCATCCTGAATCAAAGTATCAGGATTGCTATCCAGACCCATCAACAATTTCAAAGGACTCCGACAAGGGGATGAACCGGACTGTCTCCTCTCTGGAACGACCATCGTCACCAAGTCCACCCAATTATCCACATAAAACTGTACAATCTTCAGTTAACCAGATCGATCAAGCGGTAAAAAAACTAAAAAAAAAGGTGGCTCAATTCGCCGAAAACTTTGGAAATAGTAAAAGAACAATAATTAAGGTGGAGAAGCACGAATTAAAAGTCGTGCGATCCTTCAATTACCTTGCGTTAGTAGTAGCAGCCGATCACAGTATGGAAGAAGAAATAAGCGGGCAGCTGACAGAACCTACTTTAGTCTTTCGAGGCTTTTTTGGATTAAAAAGTCATCCCATAAACCGAACCTTCTGCTGTATAAGACGAAAGTCTTGTCAGTATACGCATAAGAAACCTAGGTACTTAGCCAAAGGCACTCTGAACTCTAAGCCACTTCCGAGAGAAAAGTCTGACGGAGGTTAGTTGGCCCTATATGTGAGGAAGGACGATTCCGGAGACGATGTAACCAAGAGCTATATCAAATGTACCGCGAAGCAGTAGATGGCAAAAATTAAGCTTGATAGACTCCGGTGGACACTAAGCTCGAATGAGCGAAGAGGAACCGGCCCGGAAAGTCTTTTGCGGTACAATGCATGGTAGGAGATAGCGCAGCAGACGGTGAAAAGATGGCGTAGATCAGGACACCCAGAGCCTTGGGATGCGGAACTGGATGGCGTCCTCGGCCGACAATCGGGATACACGGAGGAACTTTGTTAAGGATGCCCAGACCGGATCCCGGTTGCGGCACAAATGAGGGGGAAACTCAATTGGCCAGGCCGACGATGCTTCAACAAACATTTTTCCGAAAAATTCAATAAGAAATTTTATAAAAATAAAATAAATCCAATTCGACTTACCGCAGCTGAAATTTTCTTTCCCAATAATCCCTCAAACAAGCACTGCACCTCAATTGCCTTCAAATACAATAAATGATAACGGCGTTCCAATCCCTTCAAGTTTCCCTCGCTATTGGAGTTTTTCTGCTTAACAGTTTCTTTGCTATTTGGCGAAGTAGCTTTACCACTTGTTCCGTTTATAGCATCACTTTGATTTGGTTTCTCATCGGTTGAAGATTGAGATAAATTCTGTTGTTGTTGTTGCTTTTCAGAAGCCTTAATGCATGCACCAACCACTCGAGCATGAGATACTATTTCACGGTATAACACCTGGAAAGACATAGAAAAAAGAATCAATTTAGATAATATGACAAAACCACGAAACTATCAAGGAGTAAGATGAAAAACACACTTATGCATCTGCATGGGCAGAAGGAGTAACCACAGTGACAGAAACCTGTAGGGACGCCCTGCAGTTTCCAATGCAAAAAAAGTGTCTGTCCATACAATCTGTTTTGCAAGACAGCCTAATTGCATCATCAACAAGATAATCTTAATCCCCTAAAACCCTCATCAGCCTTCTTAGGCAATTGCAAAACTTATCACCTTTTCAATGACTCTTTCGCAAGACTTCATTTATTGTCGATGAAAGAATTTTAATCCGAAGATTTGCGAGAAATCGAAAAAAATTACAAGTGTCAGAAGTGGGATTAACCTCTGGTCATTATGATTAAAGCAAACGCATCGCAGAGAGAGCGAGCGAGACAGAGAGGTTAACAAGAAGCACGATCTTTTGAAAATATTATTTTTGTGTATCTCAATTTCCTTATTGAAATCTATTGCCCAAACGGTCAAAGATACTCCTCGCGCTCAAGATAGTCTAATCGACGTCGTAATAGGTAGATAATTCAATTTAGATACTTTTCGTTTCTTTCTTTCGATTTTGCCTTTATACGGTCGTTAGTTTTGTGTTGCGTGCGTTGCGCATGCGCACCACTGCTTCCAGCTTAAAGTTTAAGTAATGCGAATTCACTGTGTACACCTGCTTGTCCGTCCGGCTTGTGTAGAAAGTGTTAATGCCACTAATAAACAACAATATTTTGACAGTTTATTGTAAAAGAGATATTATATTTTCAATTTCCGATGGGACGATGTGGATGTGCGATTGCGCAGAAGGAAGATTTTTGATTTTGCTTTGTTCGTCGCTGTTTTTGACTGTGATTTTTTTTCTCCGTTTAATGATAAATTTATATGGGCGTGAACTTTAAAAGTTAATAAAACAGCGAGACTGGCGAACAATGAGTCAATACAATTTTTTGCAGATTTCTATCACGAGAGAATCTTACATGGCGTTCGGAGCATTGAGGGAGCAGTTACTTGAAACCAAAGCTAGATTGAAACAATAGAGATTGAATGAACATGTTTTTTTTTATTTATCTTTCTATCGATCTAAGAGTTTTCAAAGCCACAGCAGAAAAGCAAAATAAAACAAAGCGAACTTCTACGCAGAGCACGACAGACGCTGAGGTACGTTCATAAATGGAAGAAAATTATTATAATAATATTTTACTTTGGTTTGCACGGAGGAAGAGAGGAATGATTATGTCTTCTGCGAAGTTAAGAAAAAAAAAGTTAAAAGCTTTGAGTGAAGTTCAATGAACAATGCCTTTTTAAGGATTGGCTCTAATAAATAATAATTGCCATTCATCGTTATGATGACGATGATGGGAACATAAGAACACTTAACACTCAGGGAATATTGAGGCAAATGGATTTTTTTTGTGTCTGGAAACATGTTTTGGAGGTGTGATGGTTTTCGCATGAAGCTGCGCCTAGTAAATATCGACTTACTTACTTACCTAATTAAGGTGGCGATACAGTCCGGTGTGGACTTGAGCGTCAATCAATATTATCCGCGAGCCAGCTCGGTCCCTAGCTAGCTGTCTCCAGTTTTACACAACAAGTTGATTGAGGTCCTCTTCGGCTTGTGTGCGCCACCTGAGTCGCGGGTCTTCGTCTCCTTCTTCGTCCCACGAGGAAATCGGCGGGCCATTCACTCTTAATGACCGACCCACCTAAGTCTCTGGACCTTGACTCTTCTGGATGCGTTCATGTCGTTATATAATCCGTAAGGTTCGCGCACGGGGCCAAAGATCACAAGAAGAACTTTCGCCTCGAGCGAAATGTGCTTAAGGCACATTCATACGATTCGGTCAAGGTCCGGGCAGGATTGCAGAACTGGGATGAAGAGTGTGATGTATAGTTTTACCTTAGTTGCTCGACAGAGGGCTTTTGCACTCAATTGCTTTCTAGCCCAAAGAAACAGCAATTAGCAAAGGTGATTCTTCGTCTGATCTCGGCGCTGGTGTTATTTTTCGTGCTTATGGCGGAGCCTAGGTAGACAAACTCCTCAACTACCACGAAGTTGTATGCGTCTATTGTGACGTTCTGTCCGAGTCGTCGGTGTTGGGTGTCCTTCCCCGAAGACAACATGTACTTCGTTTAACATCATTTAGCGCTTAACCCATTGTTGCCGCTTCTGTCTCAATTCTCACAAAGGCGCCATTGACATCACGATGTGTTCTCTCCATTACGTCTATGTCATCAACATACGCGAGAAGTTGCACATCACCTTGTCTTAATCCTTTTTTGACATCGAAAGATTCGTAAGCTCATTGCCAACCTTAATTGGACAGCGTGAGTTCTCCATCGTCATTTTGCATACGCGAACGAGCTTGGCAGGGATGCCAAAACTTGACATAGCTTTATACACTTCGTCTCTGTAGATGCTATCATACACGGCCTCAAGATCGATGAAAAGGTAGTGGGTACCGACTTGGAGTTGGAGTTTTTTTCTGTATCTGCCGCAACGTGAAAATTTGGTCGATGGTTGACTTTCCTGGCCTGAAGCCACATTGATAAGGACCAATCAGATTGTTGACGAAAGGCTTCAGACGTTCACGTATTACGGCTGAGAATCTTGTAGGCGATGTTAAGTAGACTGATCATCTGTAGTTGGCGCAGTTTAAAGGATCCATTCATCGGGCATGCATTCCTCTGATCATATCTTACAGATGATTTGGTGCATGCTCCTATCTAGCTCGTCGCCTGCTGCTTTTAACAGCTCGGCAGCTAGATCATCTGCTCCAGGGGCTTTGTTGGATTTCGGTCGTGATATTTCCGTTGTCACTACTTCTAGGTGGGTATCACGGAATGGTTGGCTATCATCGTGTCCGATGCAAGGCTCCTGTCTGACAGCGGGATTTTGTTCGTTGTCACCGTTATACAGTCTACAGAAGTTATCTTTCCTATGATCCTTGATCTCTGCAGGCATCGGTTCTTGCTCGATGACCTTGAGCCAGCTATTAACCTTCCAATCTTATAGTTGGCTCTCCAACATCCTCGATCTGACGCTTCTCATGCTCTCTTTTTTTCCTGAGAAGTCGGAGTTCCTTTTTCCTCTTTTGTCGTAGAGCTCACGAGCAGCTCTCTTCTTTCTATTCAGCGCTGCTTTGTATGCCTCCTGCTTGGCTGCATGGGCCTGCCTAAATTCTTCGTCAAACCTGGGGTTTCGTTTCGTAGCACATTAGAAGCGGCATCTCTGACTGCTTTCTGGCAATGTTGCCACTGGTCTTCGATTCCTGATGTAGGCAGCATAGGACTTCTTAAGAGGTTACTTGACTATCGATCAGAGAAGAATCTGGCGATCTCTTGCGATTGTTGCCGTCCGACGTCGAATGTTCTTGCAGCATTTCATTGTTTTTGCCGTTGTCGGGATATTCATAGCACTACCTTCGTTAGTGATAGGTAGTGGTCCGAGTCGATGTTAGCTCCTTGGAAAGTTCGAACACCTAGAATGATAGACAAGTAGTGCCGGCTGTGCTTTCCGACTGTTCCGCCAAAGATCTCTTCTTTTCCCAACTTTGCGTTAAAATCGCTGAGAAAAATTTTAATGTCATAGCTAGGACATTGCTAATATGTTTTGTCAAGGAGCTCGTAAAATTCGTCTTTGGTGTCGTCCTTTTTCCTGAACGACTTAGCCGATTTTGTACGAACAACTTAAAATTTGATCCAAACAGTCCACTGTTACAAAAGTAGTCAGTCCTCAACGGATTTGCACTAGATTTTTATGTATACATATTACTCAGCGTTGTTATATCGTCTGCTTCATTCATCATCATCACTTTAAAATGAAGATTCTTATTAAACTTATACTTTTTTGGTGAGAAGGAATTTTCGCTTGATTTATCACCTTTCCCTCAAAACAACGTCTGTCGGGCCTGCTAGTATATTGGATTTCAAATCAGTGATATCCTCCAGTTGAGTACAGGCATGCACTTACTTAGCTTTCCTATCAGAATTTTGCACAGAACAAAGGTTGCCGAGTCAGCTAGTTACCTAACCAAGGACTTGGAAGTATGGAGATGATCTATTGAAATTCAGGGTCATCTGAGAATTCCAAACGTTTCCTTCAAGGATTTATGCTATATGTAACTTCTTATTTCAATTAAGAGTCTAAGGTGAGGATGTAACGACTACCTTCTCTAGACCGTTTTGACATTTTTCAGACGTAGTTTATTATTTTCTTGGTCGATTGTTGGCTTAAAGTGCTTGAAACGTCCCCGTATTGTTGATATACACAGTTCCATCTGCAGGGTTTCTTAAAAAAAGATGTCTGAAGAGCTCAAGTCGTAGTTTCGATACAGAGATTGTAATACCGTGAGCTTACCTTCACAAACCATAGATCGTCTAAATGTATTTCTTCAATTTCAGTAAAAATAATGTGCTTTATTTTCAAAGAAAAATCAACTATGCTTCAAGGTTTTCTCAGCCTTGGATAAACTATATAATGCCTCTTTTGGTTCTCCAGAGGTATTTTTCTACTTCCTAAACCTACGAAGGTCCCTTGCATTCAAAATAACCTTAAAACCACTAGATGTCTCTCTGGCACCAACTACACCCACATCGCCTAAATCTACCGATCAGATTTCAGAGAACGTACTCTGGTCCACCTAGTTTTGGAAAGATTTTATAGTCCGTCGGTGAACGTGGCAATACAATTAGCATAATCTAAAACTCATCAGCAATCAGGTATTCTTTGAAGAGCCACAGAAATTTTGTGACTTCGCTAAATAGCAAAGATTAAAAAAGTATTGGTTTTTAAATGGAACCCTGAGGTACTCCATTTTCTAGTATCTTTCTATTGGTCTGGAATTTTTGCACTGAGTAAGGGCGTGCTAATAACCGAAACCAAGGGTACAAGAGACTTGATTTTGTTGCAATTTGAACAAAAGAAAGATTTAATTCTTTGGCTTGGTACTCATATCACACATACATATGGTGAAGATTATTATTATTGAAGTCTTTCGATTTGCATGAGGTAAGCAAATCGGCGAAGATTTAGGGACTTATAAACTATTGATCGCTTATTATACAGAGAGGGTATCAAGTCAAAATTTGTGAAGTGTTGAAATCGTCAAATTTCAACGTGATCCACAAAACTTAGAGCAACTCTAGATTAAATTCTACTAAAAAATGCCGAACTGAAACTTCAAGCCATGACCAAAGGAACTATACATTTTTCATGGTCCAATTCATTAAAATTGAAAAGGCATTAAGCTCTAAAAAATCTCGGCTACTTCCTTCATTTCGATTTCAAACTCACTTTCACCCTTTTTACGACTTTTTTAATTCTCTCCAACAAATAGGTCAATTAAAATATCATAAGTCGGAAGGTATTTTAAAAACCCATTTGTTAATTCACTTTCACAATTATGCTACGGCCAAAACCCAGCAGCATTAAGACCAGGCATATTGTTTCTGACCTATATCAAGCTTTTTATGTTCCACTTCATCGAATAGCTCTATAAATTCTCTCTTGTAATGGGTCAAGCCACCATAAAATCTCCCAAGACATTATTTCTCTTGAAAATTTTATTGCACTCAAAGGCAATAACATTGTTTAATATCCAAATGATAATGAACGCATTCAGAGCTGAAGACAGAAAAATGAAAAACAAAAACTAGTTAACTCCCGAAGTTTGGCAATGAAACTTCACAGCAATTAAGGTAAAAAAATGATTCGTTAATCCCCCCTGCTGCGAGCTGGTTTTTGAGACTGCCTGTGCTGGCAATTTGAAGCTTCCAGGTAATTGGTTTTAATTTGTGGTCGAAATTTTGAGGCACCTTAAATGTTTTCTTTCTTGAAGTTAATGAGCCTCAAGGTTCTTAATCTCACGTCATAATTTTTGGAGAATAAATGATATCATGTCAGATTTCTTTTAAAAATGAAAACGAAATGTGAAAAAAACGAAACATCGAATCGAAGGTGACCTTTACGCCACGACTACGACTGACTGAGTTTAAAAACCATTGTTCTTGTTGGCTTGTTACACGCTTGATTTTGACAGCTCTGAGAGTTCTGCTAAGTGCCCCCAGAAAATTATTCAATTCGATAGAAATTGTATCTAATGGATGTAATTGTTGAAATGTTGAAGTTGAACGCTCGGAAATGATCAAAGTCAATGATGTCAAGTTCGAAATGATTGGCCATTGTTTGGATGGATGTTGCAAATGCTGTAAGTTGGAAGGCCTCCTTCGACTGGTTTTAATGTTTGAAATCCATTCTTTAATCTTTGTTCTTTTGATTTGTTTAAGAATTGCCTTTCACTTTTGAATTTTAATTCTTTTCCACTTCTGATTGTTGTGAGACACCTTTGATCTTAGTTCTAAGGTCAACACTAATAATGGCGGGCTAGGCCACGCAATGGCTGTAAATGGTGTTGTTGGGTACCAAGTTCAATGACTTTTGCAACGCCTATAGCCTCGGAAGCCTGCAGTATCTCAGGCTGAGATCCTTCATAGATTGTGGTCTGGATAAGTAAGTAAGTTAGTAATAGCCTCGTGATTTGCGAAAATTTGTTTTAACACAAGATTTTTCATTTCGTGTGTATCGATGGAAAAGGAAAAGGCACCGACATGTTGTCTGCCAGTGACCCTTAATGATAGCTACCGACTTCATACAGCAGCAGTTCAAAAGTTCCTAAGTTTGAAGCTCATAGACTTAATGGTCCCAAGTCATGCTGGGACAATGCAAGGAGCGCACTTAATTTTACGTTGTGCCATGTTAAATTGATCGCCTAAGTGTGAACGCCTATATTACGGCTGAAATTCAACAAAACCCCTTGAGCAGATGGTCTAGCTACCGAGCTGTTCAAAGTAAAGGGTTTTTCAATAGGGACGCTACAAAAGTAGACCAATAGGGACAGCAAACGGCGCCATATTTTTTCCCGTTCTCTTGACATTTCTCTTCAGTAAAGTTTGCCATTTCATCATGGAATACGGTATACGATCCAACAACGAGTCGAAATTATTAAAATTTACTACCGAAATTCGGAGTCAGTGGTCAACACTTTAAGAGCGCTACGTACAATTTATGGTCGTCATAATCGTACTGCCAGATCAACAATTGAGCGTCTAGTGGAAAAATTTGAATCCACAGGCTCAGTACAAAATGTTCCCGTGCCAGTGAGACAAAGAAGTGCCCGTAGTGTCGAGAATATTGCTGCCGCTAGCGCATCAATTGCGGAAGACCCAAATTAGTCTCTCACACGTGCGTCGTTCTCAAGCATTGGGCATCGCTGTGACGACGTTGTGGCGAATTTCGCGAAAAGATCTTGGCCTACATTCTTACAAGATCAAATTGACGCAAGAACTGAAGCCGCTTGATCACCATAAGCGTCGTATGTTCGTGAATTGGGCTGAGCAACAACTTGAAAATGATCCGGATTTTCAACGAAAATTGACCTTCAGCGATGAGGCTAATTTCTGGCTGGATGGCTTCGTCAATAAGCAAAATATGCGTTATTGGTCAGGCAGCAATCCACATGTGCTTCACGAGGCACCATTACATTCCGAAAAAATCACTGTTTGTTGCGGTTTACATGGGTGGTGTCATTGGGCCGTACTTCTTCCGTGATGATCAAGACCGGCACGTTACTGTGAATGGGAATCGCTACCGCTCAATGCTAACCGATTATTTTTGGAATGAATTGGATGATATGGACTTGGACGATATGTGGTTTCAACAGGACGGTGCCACATGTCACACAGCGGGCCAAACAATCGAATTATTGAGAACGAAGTTCGATGAGAGCATTATCTCCTGAAATGGACCTGTGAGTTGGCCGCCTCGTTCA
>CAKKXW010000001.1:94581976-94623124 GCA_920937365.1 Sphaerophoria rueppellii
GTAAAAAGATGTAAAGGATTCTACCTTATTTTAATTGTTCGCAATGCGTGATTTGTGAGACGCGCTGCTGAACCAGAGAAAAACTCATCCACAACAATAAGAAGAGAACTTAGGAAAAGTTAAACGTAGACTTACTTGCTCTTTTTTCCGACTTAAGAAACCCGCCGATTAACATACGGAAGTACGGAAGGTAGCAGTAAAGTGTATCTTCTTTCTTATTCCATTCATTTTGTTAAGTCCTTGTGAGCATTTTTTGTCATTCTCCTTTCACTCTTTCTTATTGTCATTTTTAACAAAAGAAGAAAATTTCAAAGCCCACTTATGGGCATGTACGTGTTCTTATTCTCACTCTTATTCTTTCTTCTATGTGAAATGACGATGGAAGGCATGAAGGCATACAATTAGCCGCCCAAAGAATTCAGCCTTTTTTCTCGTTCATTCAGATGCAAATTGAAAAGGATTCAAGAGAAGAATAACAACACCTACTCAAAAAGAGACCAAGTCGTCGCGCAGAGTGTTTAGTGCGTAACGCTTGTTAATTTTATTCCATCTTAGGAAATGTAGAAAAATGGTTCAGGTTCAACGTATGTAGGTGTACATTATTCAACACCTTGACAAAGGAAAGGAGACTAGAGAAAAAGTTCTTTTGTGAATTTTGTTTATAGGACTTGTAAGGCGGTGAATTATGAAGAAGAAATTTGTTTGAAATCTAGCAGTCGTAAGGCTTATAAGAAGTCAATTGAAATTGTCGTGAAAGGTATGGTTATCAAAAAGTTTTCTGGCTAATGTTGACAGGCTTTTGATTTAAGTAGCTATGAATCTAAAGAACATAATTGGTTTTAAATCTGAGACCAAATCTATCAGGCAGTGCCTTATTCCAGTGGCCACTGCATTTATTCTTACTGGCGGATTACTTTTGACGAAAATCAGGTAGCGAGTAGCGACATCTAGAGCATACAAAACAGTTTTATAACAAAAGATTGCCCCCTCTCTCAGCTTCGAAGCCTTGGTTGATATTGCAATGATTTGCAGACAAAAAGAAGGATTTCCGTCAGTTACACTCACAGCTCTTCTGCGAGGAGTAGGTAAACACTGGATAAGACCGAACTCTGTTAGGAAGGACATAGGAGTAGTTATACTCCGTAAGAACCTGATTCCCTTTGGAAGGGTATTTTCGGAAATTCAAATAAATGTCCAGCTCAGGAGGAGCAAACGGTAAGCAAACGGCCGGCGGCAGGGCCAACTCTGAGGCCAATAATAAATTTCAGTTAAAATACATCAACTGCTTTTTCCTATTGATACTTGTGGAAAGCGTCAGGCTACTGGATATTCGCTATTTGCTTAATACGGTAGTTTTGAGCTCCGAATTACTGCTGAAATTTCACTCTTGTTTCATAATATTTGCACAGAAACCCGTGTGCATTGTGTTAGTATAAATTTGTTCCGTGCATCTGTTGAAAAATGTCTGCTTACCATTGTCCTGAATTTTTTGTGTACGTTGTTGGTTGTCCAAGCAACAAAACAGTTCGGCGGGTTACGTTGCGGAGCAGTGATTGCCGACTCCCCTAATAAGCAAAATTGTGAATGTAAGCCATTTCGGAGTCCACTTAAACAAACACAAAAATAATCTATCAAACTGAGTATACTCAGAGAAGAACGAATTCAGTCACATACACTCAAAGCAGATTTTTATAGTTACAAGCTGACCCGGAAAACGTTGCTTAGTCAAATACAATTTTGGAAATGTTTTTATTTATAAAATCCTACTGTTCGTATGTCACTGAACTCTTCCTAAGCGGCTGGACCGATTTGAATGATTACCTACTGAACTCCTCCTAAACGGCTAGACCGATTTGAATGATTTTTTTTTTTTTTTTTTGTACGGGTTTAGGTGGCACCCTGGATAGTTTAGATTTACAAACCAGCCCAGCAGGTGGAGATGAATTCGTTATCTATACTGCAACTACAATGCTGGATCAACGTGGATGAATTATTTTTCAATCATTTTATGTTCGTATGATACCTCTTATTCTACTTGCTGAACCAGTAAACGTTGTTTTATAAGTAATTTGTAACGACGTCTGTTTGTCACTGAACTCCTCTTAAACGGCCGAACCGATTAAAATTTAAATTTTTTTTTGGATTTGTAGAAAATTATTTTTAAACTTTTTTTCAAAATTCTGTATCTGAATTTCTGATCAATATCAAAAATTTTAATTCAAATGCAAGACGTATATTTTTCATGTTCTTGAAAACTGCATATCCAGATTAATTTTAGAATATTATTGAAACATTTAAATATAAAAAAATAATAAAAAAAAACTCTATAAGAATTTTTTTTTTTTTAATTTGAAAAATCAAAATCAAAAATTTCTTAGGAAATGTTATGGCATCAATTTTTTTCAGATAAAATGTGTTTTTGAGGTACATATTTAAATTTAAATTTTTAATTATGGTTTTTAATGATTTGTAAAGAAAGTTTTGGAATACAGGAGCAAGTTCGTGAATTTTTGTTGTATGCGTTCGGGTGGTGCCCTAGATGGTTTAGAATCATAAATCGACTATACTAGTTGCCCCGGTTAACACTATTTTGCATTATAAATACTTTCTAAGGACGGCAGTACCCATTTGGCTAAAAATTGGCGGGAGAGCTGGCTTAGAACCCGGAGTCAGCCATTCGATGATTTTTATCTCACTTCCTTACTCGGTAAACGTTGCTTTGCCATATACGTAACATCTAAGAACAGCTAAACCAATTAGCTTCAATTTGAAGGCGAGGTAGCTTGGAACCAGGGGATGGCTAACGGATACTTTTTGTCTAACCAGCTGACCCTTTAAACGTTGTTTTATAATATAAATAATTTTTACAAACGCCTCAACCGATTTCACTCAAAATTGACAGTGAGGTAGCCTTGAAGCTTGAAGCAGGAGATTGTTATAGGTTGCTTTTTACCCTTATAGCTGACCATGTTAGCGTTCTTTTAGGACCATTTTCATCTGCAAAAAATATTGATATTGAGTCACTACCCGGTAAAAATATATTGCTTTTATCGATCGACACTGTTACAAAGTCATTTTAAAGTCCAAAGCAAGGCCTTTGTTATTAGTTGATCTGAAGAGAGGCGAGATAAGGTTCGCGAGGTCAACTAGTGCATATATATAAGGAATGTATTTCTAATGTAATTTTGCATTCCAGTTAATTCAAAAAGTATATGACCGTATACAATTATTCAGCGATAGACATTTTTGAGATGAAACCACTTGCAGCGATTTATCTGTTCTCAACACCTCAGTTGTATCATTGCTATCAATTACTTCAAGACGATTAAACAGGGTGTCCGGCAATTCGCATTCCATACTATGGGATGAAAGTGTTCAACAGAACACATCACTTTTGACAATTTAAAAAAAAGCTTACGTTGGTGTACCCTGACCCATGTTAAGACCAATCTCTCTGTCAGAATTAAAGTTAGGGGCCTCATTTTGGATTTTCTTTTTTAAATAAGAAATACTAACCTTTAAAACTGAATTCAAATCGAATTGATATGTCTTTAGGGTTGCCAGATATTCAATTTTAAATGGTTTTCAATTTTTTTGCACGAGCAAATTTTTGGCTTTGAGGGCAATTGTTTTCAAAAAATATGAGTGCGACCCATGTAGACCACACGACTAACTTCCAGAGAAGAAAAATAAGTAAAAACATAAGTTGTTTTCGTTGTATGATTGACAATGTACACGCACGTTGGTTTTGAAAATGTCAAAAACTGAAACTGATGATTTGATGACATACATTAAGTTCATTGAATCTGTCCAAAGTTGGTCGTACTAACTTGTGGACTCATGTACAACTACTTTGCAGAACAAAATACAACCTATGTCTCCTAATATTGTAGTTTTCTATTAGTGAAAGAATTTTTCTAATCAGATTATAATTTCCGAAGGTTAACATTTATATGGCAAAACAACGTTTGGTGGGTCAGCTAGTAATCAAATATAGTCTATGGTACTCCTGAATATTGTTTTTTTCACACTAACTATAAGATTTTTTGCACTACTGTTGAAATTATTGCAGAAATGATCATAATTTTTAACTTTCCAGAGTAAGTTATTGTTATGGGTCCGATTTTGTGAATCTCCATTTTTTGCATTTCTCGATGTTTTGACGTCACTGGAATCCGAATCAACTCTTTATAGGATGATGTCTGAGCGTGTGCCTGTGTGTTCGTATGTGCTGACGTGCGTTATGTTTTTTCAGCTCGATTATCTCGCGAACCACTCATCGTATTGATACTCCTGAATATTGTTTTTTTTTTTTTTTTTAAATAACTATTATTGTTGAAATTATTTCAGAAATTATCATAATTATCATTATATTAGGGTTGTCCTAGATTTTGTATTGCCATTAAAAACCGCAAAGCCGATTTCGCTCAAAACCTAATCAGCTCTTAACAACACAATGCCGCGTCGAATGAGACCAATTTTATAATACGATGAGTGGTTCACGAGATAATCGAGTTGAAAAAACGTAACGCACATACGAACACGCATACACACACACACATATCATCATAAAAACGCTTGATTCGGATTCTAGTGACGTCGAAACATGGAGATATGCAAAAATTGGAGATTTACAAAATGGGACCCATTACAATAACTTCCTCTGGGAGGTTAAAAATGCGCAACTAAATTAAAATTTTCTAATTTTAAAATGATGATGCTTGAGCGAATCTTAAACAGGAAATGCCCAGCTTGTGTGAGCGGATTTTCAATTTCCAAAATTGATTTGAGTTATTTCTATACATACTCAAGTTCATCTAACCTTGTCATGCTACTTTAATATCATTCCCATCATTTGTCTTACTTATTCAAAACATTTTAATTGAGCCGTCAAACAACACATTCACTCAGTTTCTTATAAGCAAAAATCTTATTACAAAAAAGATTAATCACACCAATTTTTTTTCTCTCAAATTACAGCTTACGACTCCCTTCATCAATCAAATTCAACGAAATTTAAATAAATATCAAATTTTACCAAAATTCGCACATAATTAAATCAGGAAAAAAAGAAGATAAAATTGATGATCGTGTCCAAAGCTTTAGCTCAAAATCTTTCAAAATATTTTCAACCGACAATTTTGGTTTTAACATATTCATCGTCTGGCCCTAATTTGAATATAGCGTCATCACACAATTTTGTTTCTTCTTCTTTTATAAAAAAAAAGTCTTTTTGAAAAAAAAAAGAAAACAAATCTAAACACAAATTCGTTTTATTTTTATTTTCAAGCGATGACGGATGAAAGCCAAAATCCATGAGGTAAAATAAACTTTTCCAGATACAAAACCTACCCACGCTCAAAAAGTTTTTCTTAATGTTCTTTGGTTTTTTTTGTTTTTTTTTTTTTTTTGCTTTTTTTCAAAATTTTGTAATTAAGTAATGAAAAGAAGAAGTAAAAGTTTGAAGGTTAAGGATGGCTCATTGAGATTTGTGGAAAAGAATTTACTTGCGAAACTTGAAAAGAACACAAGTTGCAACATTAAGTTAATGTAAAGAAAATAAAAAAAAGAAATTGTTTATTATTGAAATTTTATTAAGAGAACGGCGATGAGAAAATTCTTTTCAAGTCTTTCGCAATCTCCACTTTCGAGAAGGTCGTTACGCGTTTCGAGATATTTTTATAAAGTTTATTATAGTTTTCTTGACAGATTTTATGACTCTGGTGGCAATTAGAGCGTTGAGGGTAGAAGGTCAATTTATTAGGTGCTGAAAAAACATCATCGCGCAACTTTTTTGATCGAGTGACCCCATTTTTCTTAGTTTTTGTGTTTTTCTTTATCGAAATTTGTTGATTTTTATGAGAGCGAAAGCTTAAGTTGTGTACTACAACATATTCGGAGCTTAGGCGCCGACCGAAAAGTCTTTAAATCTCATGCAGTAGTACCCTGCAGCCTAGCTGGGTGGCTGGTCCGGATGGTATCCCCGCTATTTTTCTGAAGAGGTGTTCTACTACGCTGGTGAAACCCTTTCGTAAGCTTTTCCATCTATCTTACATGAAACTTCTTCTCCTTTCAATTATCGTCCGATTGCATTTACGTCCCTTCTTTCTAAGGTCATGGAAACGCTGATAAGCTACCAGCTCAAGAAATAACTCGAAGACTGAAAGCTTCTTAATGACCGGCAGTACGGCTTTCGCAGCAACAGGTCCACTGGTGATCTGATTGCTTATTTCACCGAACAGTGGAACAAGTCTTTACATCGTTTTGGAGAAAGTAAGATTGTTGCACTTGATATTTCAAAGGCATTTGATAAAGTCTAGCATCTTGCTCTTTTATCGAAAATGCGTGCCTTCGGTATCGATGAATCCCTTCTTCGTTGGATTATAAACTTTCTTTCGAATAGTTCTATACAAGTTGTATTGGACAGATTCAAGTCTAAAACCCACAATGTAAATGCTGGTGTGCCACAGGACTCCGTTTTGTCTCCAACCCTCTTTCTCATTTTCATTAATGATCTCTTGTCTGTAATTACTAATCAATTCATTGGAATAAGTCTACTAAACATCGCCTACAAGATCCGCTCTGCCTAATATGTGAACGTCTGAAGCCTTTCGTCAACAATCTGATTGGTCCTTATCAATGTGGCTTCAGGCCAGAAAAGTCAACCATCGACCAAATTTTAACGTTGCGGAAGATCCTGGAAAAGACCTTTGAACTCCAAATCGATACCCACCACTTTTTCATCGATTTAAGGCCGCGTATGACAGATACGGACTGTACAAAGCTATGTCTAGTTTTGGCGTCCCTGCCAAGCTCGTTCGCTTGTGCAAAATGACGATGGAGAACTCACGCTGCTCCATCAAGGTTGGCAACGAGCTTCAAGAATCTTTCGACGTCAAAAAAGGATTCAGACAAGGCGATGCACTGTCGTGCGATTTCTTTAACATCGTTTTTGAGAAGGTAGTGCAGAACTCCAACGTCAACACCAGAGGCACTATCTTCCAAAAATCTGTTCAACTTCTCGCGTACGCCGATGATATTGATATAATGGGAAGAACACAGCGTGATGTCAATGGCGCCTTTGTGAGAATTGAGACAGAAGCGGCAAAAATGAGTTCAGCGGTAAATGAGAGAAAAACGAAGTATATGCTGTCTTCGAGAAAGGACACCCAACACCGACGGCTCGGGCAGAACGTCACAATAGACACTTATAACTTCGAGGTAGTAGAGGAGTTTGTCTACCTAGGCTCCGCTATTAACACGGGTAATAACACCAGCGCGCGCCGAGATCAGACGAAGAATAACTCTTGCTAATTGAGTGGAAAAGGCTTTTCTCGAGCAACTAAGGTAAAACTGTACAACACACTCATCATCCCAGTCCTGCTGTATGGTGCAGAAGCATGGACCCTGACAAAACCGGATGAAAGTGCCTTAAGCTGTTTCGAGAGGAAAGTTCTTCGGGTCATCTTTGGCCCCGTGTGCATTGAAGGGGAATGCCGAAGAAGATACAACAGCGAACTTTACGGGTTGTACAGCGACATGGACCTAGCCAGAAGGGTCAAGGTCCAGAGACTCAGATGGCTCGGTTATTTAGAGCGAATGGACACCAATGCTCCGGCCCGGAAAGCCTTCGACACTATTCCCGAGGGACGTAGGAGGAGAGGAAGACCGCGACTCAGGTGGTGCACTAAAGTGGAAGAGGACCGCAATCAGCTTGGAGTGCAAAACTGGAGACGACTAGCTAAGGACCGAGCTAGCTGGCGGAGACTGTTGATTGAGACCCAAGTCCACAACGGACTGTAGCGCCACCTTTAGTAAGTAAGGAAGTAAGTACCCTTAGCTTCTCATATTCGTTTCCAAATTCACATCCCTCTCGGATGTGGATTTTTAACGGCAAAGTATGATAAGCTCATTAGACTCTGACTTAAAAAGCATTGTACAATGAGGAATACAAAATCGTGTAGAGTTCAATTCTTCGAAAACTCAATGCTGTCTTGTATCGTTGAATCGAGATATACCCCTCTTGCCACTGTCCAAGAGTGGCACTTGCATCAATAAGACCGAACATCTCGAGATTATCGGTATGTGCATCACTGGCCACCTTTTGTGGATGGACCGAACACATACGCGACGTCGCCAAAAATGGCGCAAGATGTTTGGGTTTCTTAAGACGGTGCAAGAAATTTGTTTCCTCTTCTGATCTAGCTATCATCTACAAATTGTTCATACGTCCTAAGCTTGAGTATAACTGTCATGTCTGGACTGGTGCTGTAGTGGACAATATCCAAAAAAGAGCATTCAAGATGTTTGGTATTCATATCATAGTCGAGTCATTTACATCGCTCGAACATCAGCGTAATGTCACATGCCTTACCCAATTTTACCGTTACTTCAACGGTATAAGCTCTAGTGAAATAGCCCTCTTTAGATATTCCACCGTAATACCCGCGCCTCCAGGAATGCCCATCAGTTCAACCTTGAGCCCAACTTTGGACGTACTGTCATGTACAGAGAATCGTTCTTTAACCGAACTACGCGAATGTGGAAGTCACTTCCACACTCTTCTGCCGTTTGTCTTCCCCAGCTATTGCAATATTTAAGAATTCAAAACCAATGTTCACCGACATCTCCTTTTACATCCTCTATTCTTTCCCTAAAACTCGCGCTGTGCTCTTGGCATATAAAGGGTATTGAAAAAAGCCCTTGAGTGCGCGTTGATTATAAAAAAAAAAACGAGCTTAAGAAGCTTGTTGGATGAGGCTTGACATAAAATTGTATACTCCACAATACTTTCTAGCAAAAATTTATCAAGGCTCATTATAAGACCAACAAGGAAGGCTTATCACCACTATCTACTTTTTTTCTGTCAAATTATCCACCCGCCTCGTAATAAGCTGCATTTGAAATTCCAAAATTGCAGCTGGTTGCCATTCCAGCCTCTTGCCAAATGGAAATTTATGCAAAGACATTGTTAACACTTTGTGTACACACCAAACAAATCTTTTCCTTTCTCTTTATAATTCAAAATACAAAAATACAATCTCCAGAACAAGATACTCTTGCATTTAACACTGCTTAAACATGCTAATCATAAAAGAAAGAAACTCAACCTCACCTCGCCAGAGTCACCAAATGAAACAAAAAATCCACCAAAGTGCACTTGTTTGACCTCGACTTGTTGCTTGTTTGTATTCATTTGGGTTTTTTGAATCATTGAACACACAAAACAAGGAAAAAACACAACAATTTGGGTGTGGAAGCTTTTTTGACCAGAAAAAAATAAAATCTCATTCAATTGTATTCGAATCTCATAACAGATTATGATGGCGACAAAGAGGAACAACAGCAAAAAAAAAAAACACCAAATCTCGATTCAGCATTAATCAAGATCATCGGAAAATGCTTTGCAGTGCGCCCCCTGGGTCTCAAAGTGTTAAGCAATGACTTTAAAGTAGGTAGGAATTCAATTGCAAAATGGAACACAAACGATAAGTGTTTCTCTTCTTAAGTAACACGAAACGAACAAAAGACAACAATGCTTGCCTTATCATTTAGAGAAATCTGTTTTTGCACCTCATTTGACATTTGACAAATGTCATTTATGCTGCGATGTTGTGTTGTAGTGTAGCGGCGGCGTTGCAATCGTAAATCGTAAAATGTTTTGGTGGAAACGATATTTCAACTATTCTGCCACTGTAAGCAAAAACTCTTGATATCTAAACTCTTCTTCGAGGTGATTATAGGAAAAATGGTGTCGCGTCTTCATTCTTCTCTTTAAAGCATGGCGTGTTATGTGATCTCAACTCTCGGCGTTCGACCGAAATGTTAGGACCAACAACGACGACAAAGTGACGTTTAGTTTGTGACCTTTTTTGTTTCTTAAAAAGAAAAGAGAGTATGTATGCCGCACTTGGGGGGTTAGTAGTCGCAACTGTCACCCCGTAACCTGTCACACAAATTGCACTTTCGCGATTATGACATTTTGAGAGTGCTGTTTCTTTATTTGTTTTTGTTGCGCAAAACTGACTGATGGAAAGTCCTATAAACAACGCCATCGTTAAGAGAGAAATGACAGTTGGCTGCAAACGCACAAATCATTTTTTGTCCGCTGCTATTGAAAAACAACTGCAGAAAGAGAGAACGCAATCAAACAAGCCGAGTGAGTGTCAGAAACGTCATCGGCAGTGTCGCTGCAACAATAAACAAACTATTGACAGTTGGTAGGACTGTTTGTTTCCGGGATTCGCGTGCATTCAGAGAACAGACTGATTTTTTTGCGGTTGCGGTCGGCAGTGAAATGCGTGTTATGATTGCAATTTATTGTTTGACATCTGAAATAATAAATGGAAATGGAGCTGTACACAGTGGTGTCAGATTTTGCCACTGAAAACGGTGGGTAGTTTTATTTTTCATAAATAACATTTCAAAAGTGAAGTGTATTTTTCTTTATTGACATCCAACTGGTCAAATTGGCAGATGGAAGTTCAATGAATGTATTCAGCAAAATAACGTCAGATGGGAAGCTGCACAGATCGTTGACAGATTACCACTTGACAGATGTTTACACTTCATAGTCTCAATAAAAAAAACATCAATGTCTTTAATTTCCAGATCTCCAAACTAGTTTGAAGCAATTAACATAAACATAAGTTATCAGCATCTTTACCCGCTGTTTAGTGACCAACTAAACACAATTAATCTGCATCAAGCGGAATGCCATCTGATGGGTTAATTGTGAAAACACACTTCTGACATGCATAAAAGCTGTCATTATGTCTTAATTTTTTGTTTGTAGGCTTAAATGAGTGCGTTCAGCGATATGAAGGTGAGGTTAAATAACGACTGTCATCAACTTTGGAGTCCAACTTTTGTTTGGGCTCAAAAGTTAGAGGAAAGTGAGATGAAATATCAAAAATGTCATAAGCTTATGCAGTCAATTAGTTTGAATTACCAAAAATGTAAATAAAAAAGAAAACAAAACGTAAAACAAGAAAAACCTTATCGACGGAATGTTAAATGAAATGTTTGATTTTAACTTTCGAATGCCTTAATTTGTTCAAAGAGCGAATATAATAGATTGGAAATGGGTTTAAAAGCATTTAAGATTACGGCTTGCTTATTGGATTTTGTGAATATTAAGTGTTGGGAATAGAGATGTTGACAGCAAAATGTTGGAAAGGTCTTGGTGACATAAAAAAAACGATAATCGATAACTTGATGAAAGTAGACGATCGAGTCAAGCCTTTTTTTGGGGATTTGTTACGTTATTCCTATTGAAATCGAGGGAAATTTTCTAAGTGCCATAAATCGGTTGAAATGGCTGATACAATTCTCTAAGGCCGTGTGCGAATTGGATGAATTGTGGTTAAAAATGGATGAATTTTTAACCACTACTGTCATATTTTAACCTGCTCCGCAGCTAGTCTAATTTTTAACACAATTTATTCAATTCGAAGTGTCAAAATTTAATCAAACGTCAAGTTTAAACCCATTTTAAACCCAATTCGCACACGGCCTAAGGCCCTTATTCTGATGTATGATTTTATAACGTTTTTCAAAGAAAATTGTGAAATATATTGATTTGAAGTTGGGGAGAAATGTTTGGAAATTATTAGAGTTTTTGCAAATATTTCGTTTACCAGGCTTGCAAAAAAGTTTTTACCCATTTTGGCGAGTAGAGTTTGAGTAGACCTTTCTTTTGATGTATCATTCGATGTGTTTTTTTTTTTTGTTCAAAATTGTTCAAAATTGTTCAAAATTTTGGCAAGGGGTTGCTCGCAAACCGATTCCGCTAAATTTGACATATTGGATGGTTCTCATTATCCTAAAGCTAGTACTGAAAGCCAAACTCGATTCCTATGCCTGGTTGCCGCGATATTTGAATCTGAAAAAATAAAGTGTTATCCATTTTGCGGTTTCCAAAAGTATAGGGCTGGAACTCCACATCTGTCAAACTAAGTTGTTGAAAATCTGACATTTATGAAAATTGATCGCTTAACTATCGAACAATGCATACAAATTGTTAAAACCTACGACAAAAATGGTGATCCTGCACAGTTACATATCGTGCTCTAAGAGAAGATCAAGGGGCACGGTAGTGCCCAGCCAATTTCTCTAGCAACTTTGGCACTTAACCCTTATTCACAGGAAACAACCCAGGGCATTTTCCACACCCTTCTAATTTCTATAACAAAGAAGCCAAAAGTTTCAAACTCACATTATTTGTTAAGCTAGTCAAGAAGAAGCACCTCAGTAAATTTCAGATATTAAGCACAAGTAGTTTCAAAGATACTAAGCGGTTAACGAGGGCAAGACCAAATTAATGCTGTCGACTAGAGAGGACTACCAACATCGACGTCTTGGAGCAAACGTCAACATAGACAGATTTAACTTCGAAATAGTTAAGGACTTTGTCTACCTGGGATACGCTTTCAATTCAAACAACAACACCAGCGCTGATATCAAACGAAGAATCACTCATGCCAATCACTGCTTCTTTGGACTTACAAGGCAATTGAGTAGTTAAGTCCTCTCCCGAGCAATCAGAGTGACACTCTACAAAACCCTCATCATCCCGGTCCTTATGTATGGTGCAGAGACATGGACTATGACAACATCTGATGATAACGCTTTGGGCTGCCTTGAGAGAAAAATTCTTCGTGTGATCTTTGGTTCTGTCTGCATAAATGGAGAATGTAGACGAAGATTCAACCAAGAACTGTACGAGCGACACTGAACTAGCCAGAAAAGTTAAGGCCCAACAACTTAGATGGTTGGGTCATGTTGAGCGAACGGAAAATAATGCTCCGGCTCGTAGAGTCTCCGAATCCAACCCGGAAGGACGTCGCAGATGAGTAAGACCGCAACTCAGGTGGAGCACACAGGTGGAAGAGGACCTGAACAAACTTGGCGTGCGAAACTGAAGACAGCTAGCCAGTTACCGAGCTGGCTGCTGGAGAAGTTTTTTGGGTGAGGCCCTGGTTCAACCTGGACTGTAGCGCCACCATAAGTAAGGTAGTAAGTATGTAAGTTTCTAAGATACAATGTTCCAAAAATCACGAAAACCGTAACTGACTGACCCACTACTCACTGATTCACTCACTCACTCGATCCTACGTCTATTTTACATTTGGATATACACCTGCATCCATATACAGTCTAGCTCACACAACAACTGAAGCTAACTGACCATTCACAACGTCGTTGATACGTCGAATGGGTGCTTGAACAATAGGCAGTGGATGGCGATTTTTCAAACAAAATTTTCTTCATCGACGAAGCACACTGCTCACTCGGTGAGTATGTTACTAAACAAAACTGTCGTATTTCGGGTTCTGAGAATCCTCAAGTAATTGAAGAGAGACTATTACATCCACAAAAAGTCACTGTTCGGTGCGCTCTTTGGTCCAGAGGTGTGATCAGACCTTACTTCTTCGAACGATGAAACGACTGTCAGAGGGCTTCACGATATTCGATAAAAATATCGGTATCGTATCGTATCGAAAGTCGATACGATAATCGACACGATATCCAGTACCTGCGATACCGATATCGATACGATAAACGTGTTTATAAAATTCACCGACAGGTGGCCGCGGCCCCCAGGCATAATAAGAAAAATTTCAGGTCAGTTTTCAGTGGTTATCAATGAACAAAATGATTAATCCTGGGAAAATCCTATACTTTTCTACTTTATTGGGGCGTCATAAAATTCCAATTACAGAACAAATATTATAAGAAAGGTTAATGTTTCATAATAAATTAATAAATTTAAAAGTCGAGATAGGTAAACATGAAAACAAAGATTTTCTAAGAAAAAAGTGGTCCTGCTTTTTTTTTATTTCTCAAAAACGAAAAGACATTTTTGCATCCGGTTTTCTGTTTACGACTAAAAATTAACAATGGCATTGAATTTTTAAAGAAAAATTAGTACTTAATTACATAAAATTTTGAAAAAACTTTGTTCAAAAATGATTTGTTTGTTTTTTTTTTTGAAAATTTTGAGTTTGAGAATTTATATTTTTTAAACTATTCGTTAAAACAATTTAATTTAAAAACAAAATGAAAGACGATATTTCTGGCTTTTCAGAAAGGTACAACACGGTGTTGTAAACGAAGCCGTTGATTTTTAATATTATTTTTTATAAAATAAGTCAATTTTTCAGAAAATCGCCCCTCCCGGCTAAACGGGGGGGAATAGACCCCCCCTCCCATACGATTTTTTTCTTGTCTCGACTCAACCTACACGCTCTAGCTTTTTGGCATAACGCTCGTGAATCACCCTGTATAATATGTGTTTTATTAACATCTACTTTTGAAACCGCAAAATGGATAACCCTGTACCCGATATGGGACCACCAGAACTTGAGGACTAAAACCAGGAAAAATGGTTTTGGGGTCGTAACTCAGTAACCAGACTCCGCATATAGTTCTATTTTTCAGTGACTAATAGACGACGTAGTGATTTCGTGTATCGTTTGCTATGTTCGTGCCTTACGTAAAAGATCTGCTTTTTAATCGAGTTCGATTTTTAAGCAGAAGCAATAATAGCAAATTTTAGATCTTCCAGACTATCAGCCTGAACTGTCATATTATTGGTTGGAATTGGAAACAAGAATTGAAATCCCTTTTTAAGTCTTAAAGTTCTGTCGCTCTCTACCCTAAGAAAATTAACATTTTGTGAACTTCCAACTCACAATGCTGTTTTCTGATTTCTTCATTTTGTTAACCTCCATTCCAGCCAAATAAAAAAGCAATTTTCATATTATGTAACCCAAGGAAATCGCGTGTTAAATCCTTTTTAACTCTTCAAACTGATTAGAACTCATTGTTCCACTTTCTTGATTGTCTGGTTTAACATTTCCTGATACACACGCTATCAACATTAAAACAAATAAACTACTGGCCTAAATATTTTATTGATTTAATGCAAAATGTGTGTTTTTCTTCCAACCACACTCCGAATGCGTGTGCTAGTATCATTAGGAAGACGTTTAATCAGCGACTCAAACATTTAAGCGCTTCATACGTAAGAGAATGTTAAAGAGTGATTTTTATTTCCTTGATAGACACCATTAAACGGTTCTTGCTTTTTCTTTCTTTTTTCTAGGAAAGAAAAAAAAAAAAAACGAACAACTATTCAATTCAACCAATATCCGGTTTTCTATTTCAAGTATGACTTTGCATTCCTTGACACAATTCATAAAAATCAGAAATAATTAGCTGCGCTAACTGAATCTAATTGAAAGAGAAATTTATTTTCGCTTTGTATCCTCGCATTTCCACAATTTTCATGTCATTGGTCATCATAAAAAGTTCCCCAGTCTCACACCAAAATTATGTGGTTCAGACTATCGAAACCTACACGCGGTTATCGATAACATTCATTTATCGATTAACAAACGATACTCAGCATCAAATAACAGGCTATCAAATGTCAAATAGCAACCGCCATTAAATCCCGTGAATTCTGTCTGAAAGAAGAACCATTTATTATCTCCTCACACTCAATAGCGCCCCCTGGCAGCAATGAGAAGCGCCTCAACAAAACCAATGACAACAAAATAAATTTCAGTATAATTTATATGCGCTTTGTTGCAGCTTGCAAATGATAAATGCAAAATGCTCACTGAACACACTCTCAAACTCTCTGAGAAACACTTGTGTTGCGGTACACAATTTTGACCAAAGACTGCAACATGTGTTTTTATCATGCAACACATGACAGGAAACATGCAAATTTGTATCTTTTTCATATTATGCCCAAACAAGGAAGTTTTCGGATAAATCGTGTTTGGCAGCACTTTCAATTGCATTTTAAAATTCAACAAAAGGAAGCGAGCAACAAAAACAATACAAAAAACTGCAAACTAAGCACACACATTGCTTTAATGTGGTGTCTGCTGTCTGTGGGCGAGCTTTATTGCAAATAAGTGCTTGCATGGAACGAACACGAGGGGGCGTTTTGTTCAGTTGATAGAATTCGTTTATCTTCTTTCATTCGATTTTTTTTTTCTTTTTGAAATTTTGTGGGCGCTTTCGAATGGAAAATCTTTGGCAAATAAAATTATTCCACACTTTTCGGTGGATAAGTTTTTTCTTTCTTCTTCGTTTCTTCGCTTTTGCATCTTGAATGAGAATGTGGATAAGTGTAAGAGTTGGCTCCTCAACGGACGTCCAAGTGGCAGACAGCTGGTGAATATATTGTAATTTGAATAAGAGTCTTTTCCTCTCAAATTCAAGTCGTGAATTTTTAAAAATTCTTTTGTTAAGTCAAGCGAATTATTAAAAGAAGGTACCTATCTAACGGACTTTGTAGATTGCAAAGCCAAACAATATCCTCTTGTTAAAATTATTTTTAAAAATTGCTTTTAATTTTTTCTTCTTTGCAACCTTGGCAATGAATGTTCAACCTTTCAGAAAATCGATTTAATAATCTTTTTATTGCGTCTGCACTTCAAATTTATCTTTGGAAAGGACAACTGCTTCGAACTTAAGCTTTTTCGAGAAAACTGATGAAAAAACATTTTTTTTTGCCAAAAGTCTATTAATTTTCCTAAGACTATTTTTTTAAAGATTTTTTTCTTGCTAATATTTGCTAAGTTGCAAGACGAATCGATAGGGTTAAACCATTACGGTCCTAGAGGTTCAGCTAGTGTGTTGTGCTTAGTCCATTCTATAAATAGGACAGGGCTAGGGGTTAAAACCTTCTTCACAAACCTAAGCTGCTTGCTGTCCGATCGTTCGTCACAAAGTACTTTTAGGTCGGCAACTTGTCTGACTTCTTGTGTAAGCGTTTTCCACTGCAAAAGCTTGACTCGCAATGCACCCATCACCTTTTCGAGGCGTATGGCCAACCCACTGCCACTTTTGTCTTGGCCAGCATTCTTTTTCTGAGACATCTTTTAACGAAATTTGTGACAGTACCTGTGACTTTCCAAGTGCTGCACCCGTAAAGCAACACGGATGCACAAGCATTGCATCCGGGCAAAATTTCAAGTTGAAATTAAACTCCAACCAAATTCAATTTTAAATGTTTACAGAGCAGCGATTTTGGGGTCCGCTAGTAAAGTGATTTGTGAATGTAAGTCATTCTCTAGTCCACTTGAACAAACACAAAAATAATCTTTTAAACTGAGTAAGAACAAATTCAGTCACACAATCTCACAGAAGATTTGTATTGTTACAAGCTGACCCGGCAAACGTTGTTTTGTTAAAAACAATTATTTGAAATATACAGGGTATTCGGTACTTCGGGTGCCATACTTTGTGATATGATTTTTGGTCATGTTTTTAGTGGTCCTACAGTACAGTTTGATTTTGAACTTTCATAAAGCAACGCAGATGCATCATTGAAGCGGAACAGTCGTTGCTTGATCTTTAAGCTAAAGGAGTTGTTTCTCCTTATTTTGGACAGTATGCCGAACGCAGCCTTTGCTTTTCTGATTCTGATGTTCTCGTCTAATTCTGTAATCCAGATGTCCGCGTAATCAATATGTTTGAGGTGATTGTAGATTGCAGATTACAGAGTCCATTGAATTCCTCCATTTCCATTTAACAAACCTCTGTGCAGTACGTCACTCATCACCAACAGAAACAGTATTGGTGATAGTCCACAGCCTTGTCTAACCCCATTTTGAATCTCAAAATCCTCTGACAACCTTCCTCTATGCAAGACATGACATTGGATCCATAATGTAGCCTTGATTAGGTATAGTAATCAATTTATCTGGGATGCCCTTTCTGAACAAAGCAAGCCAGATTAATTCTCTGATCATCCTGTCGAACGCCTTTTCAACTTACGTAGAAAATTGTTCCTTCAACCTTTTGAGCTGATCCTCATCCGAAACTAGCATTGATCCGTTTGTGTGTTTTACCCGGTGCAGAACCCTTGACACCAGTGAGCTCTTTGGTAAATCTGCAGACGGTCCTACTGTCACATCTACAAGCGACTTCTTCTGCCTGTGTAGCCATTGCGTTGATGTAGTTACGCTTATCACGTCGTATACTAAGAATAACTTTCCTAATCTTCATGCGGTACGCAAATTCAAGGCCGATATTCTCTGTTGCAATGCAAGCTTTGAGGTTTTTTCTTTCTTCGATATTTGCCAAAGCTTCTTCGGAAAGCCAAACACAATTTCTTCCTTGCATCCGGTCGACACTCAACTGACTTTGTGACATGGCTTATGTTCGAACATGGTTCCTCCAAGAATAAACCCGTTGACTTTACAGAAATCATTATCACCCACATCACCATTATGAAATCTTCTAGCGGTATGCTATCACAAGCAGCACTCAAGCGGTCATAAAAGGCTACCTTCTCCTCGTGAGAAGAAATAAAGTTGGTGCTTAACGCTGTAAGAGGGTTAAACGACGTAGTCGAAACCTGGCTTTCAGGATCCTAACACCTTAAGCCTCCCAGGAGATTAAGCTTATGAGAGCTGTTTTGGAAAGCAACAATCCAACGCTACAATCCCGAGTGCTCCCAAGAGTCTTTCCGGAATAGAATAGTACAGTTTTACCTGTTGCTGAAATGAGATCGTTAAAAGGCACTGACCGCTCTGGGTTTCCAAAAAGGAATCCTAATCGTAACCAGATAGACCACGTGCTAAAAGCCTGGTCGTAGTATACATTGACTCGGGTCACTATCTTATTGGATTGGTTACAGCAGACAAATTGCTTTTCCTTCTCGACCAACAAGGCTGCCTTACAATCTTACATCAAGAGCCGAAATATGAAAGAGTACACAACGCGCTCCTACCTTCTTTATAAATGGAAAGGATCCCAAAGGATACCGAAGTGATGAGAAATAGAGGTCAGTTTGCCAAAAAATGATAGCTTCACAAATTCAAGATGACAATTTCGTCATCATGATAGAATTCGACATTACAAGTAAGATCATATAGACTGATCATGACCAGTGATTCAAGCTTAATTAAGGTATCCGACTTACTATCCAGACCCGTCAACATTTTTAATGGACTCCGACACAGAATGGACTAACCTGCCTCCGCTTCAAAGGAATCTGTGACTTTGGGACGTCTACAACACGTTCTATTCGCTTATACGGTTAGCAAGATTTTATTGATTTATACAGGCGAATTTGACATCTTTTGAAGCAACCAACAGTCTGTGCAAACTTAATTTAACCAGACCTTCCAGCCGGGTGAAGTGAAGAAAAGGCAGAAGAGCTTATAAGGTAGTGGTGTAAAAGTTGGAAGACAGTCTAAACTCTTAGAGAATAGTTGGCCGCGTTAGTGAGGAAGAACGACTCTAGACTCTAGAGACGATATAAATAAAAGTGAACTTTATCCGCCAAGCCAAGCCAAGAAAAGAGTACCGAACAAAAAGGAGAAAAGAGAAACAGTGAAGGAAACCTAGTCACCCAAGCACAGGGAATTGTAGATGTTTTCAAGCAGCGCTTCCAACAGCTGTTGAATGCGCATAATATCAAGCGAGCCAATGACGAAAGAGAAACAAGAACAGTCAATGAAGACCCAGTCCCAGCCCGCAGCACCGGGTCGGATGGCATACCTGAAAAACTCTTTAAATATGGATAAGGTGTTTGATGAACCTCATGCACCAGGTAATCAACAAAGTGTGGGAGGAAGAATGCATGTTCACTGACTGGTCGAAAAGCTCCATATGCTCCATTTACATATAAGGCGAAGCTATGTCATGTTACATACAAAATCCTATCTATCCAACGTACTATGTGAGCGTCTTCAACCGTTCTGCAACACAATAATGGACACGTACCAGTGTAGCTTTAAGCCAGGCAGAGCAACGATAGACCAAATATTCACACTGAGGCAGATCCTGGAAAAGACCAACGAATTTCAAGTCGAAACCCACCATATTTTCATCGACTTCAAAGCTGCTTATGATAGCATCCGCCGCCAAGAGCAAAGAGCTTAGGATGGTGATGTCTGAATTCGGGACAACCAACAAACTGATCCAGCTGTGCGGCATGACGCTTTAAAATACGCAGTGCAGTGCGCAAATGGGTAACAGCTATCCGACTTGTTTTAAACATGCGCAGGTTTTGGACAAAGAGATGCGCTGTCATGTGATTGCTTCAACATAGTCCTGTAGCAGATGGTGCGCAAGGCAGGTGTGAGACGGAAAACACTATCTTCAACAAATCCACCCAGCTCCTAGGCTATTCAGACGACATTGGCATCATCAGTCGATCCAAGAGATCTGTGCTTGAGGCCTTCATAACGATTGAAGAACACGCGAAACTCGTTGGTATTGAAGTGAATGAGGATAAAACGAAGTACATGCTATCAACAAACAAAGCAACATCTGTCCACCGCTTAGGACATAACGTCACTGTTGGTAGCAGCAATTTCGAGGTAGTTAAGGAGTTCGCGTACCTTGGAACAAACATCAATCCCACAAAAGACACCTGAATGGAGATCCAAAGAAGAATTACCCTAGCGAACCGCTGCTGCCTCGGGTTGGCCAAACAACTGGGTTCAAAGCTCCACACTCGAAAGACAAAGTGTCTGCTATACAAAACTTTGATTTTACCAGTCCTACTCTACGGCGCCGAGTGCTGGACGATAAGTAAAACAGGGGAATTGATACTGGGCACTTTCGAAAGGAAAATTCTTTGACGGATTTTCGGTCCCTTATGCGACGATGGCGAATGGAGACGAAGGTTCAATCGAGAATTGTACGAGCTGTATCAAGTCGGGGAAGTAGTGCAGAAAGCCAAGAGAAGAAAACTCGGCCACCTCGAGCGAATGGACTACAAGCCGAGAAAGTCTTCTCATTCCAGCCCCCAGGTTCGACCGAACCTACGATACAAGGACCAAGTGACTGGACTGCGGATGCCAGAGCGCTTGGTTTTGGCGACTGGAGAGTGCATGCGAGGGTCCGTTAGTAAGTATATCCACCAAGCAGATAAATGATGAAAAACTAAGTTTGGTAGATTCCGGTATGCTGGACGTTTCTGTTACACAAAGCAGATGACCAATTAATTTTTATATTTTCGTGGGACTGACTCTTGCGTAGAAAATAGAATTGCCAAAACTTCCAAATCAACCTGTTTCGAAAAGGTGCTTCTGAACTCATCGAAATCGTTAGAAAGTAGCACTTAGGTAATTGTACGTCCTCCAATTCTTCATTTTCGATTAATGAGCCAAATGTATGCAATATCTTACCTTCCACTTTCAAACTGAATAGCTACGCTACACCGCCAATCGCCCTCTTCCTCTCATGGCAAATGACATTGCTTATGTCAGTTCCATCAAACTTTCAAAAGTGGATTCTACCAATCTCCCAATCCTTCAATCATCTACAACGTCTCGTAAGTGCTAATGTAAGCAAAAACAAAAATTATAAATTAACTTCAAACTACCCACAAAGTTGTACAAAAATAACTGAAGCAACAGCAATTAGACATTTCAAACGTCAACTTGACTTAAAGTGCTTTCTCTTTTTTTGTATTTAAACTTTTTATTCGATGAAACCAAATACTCTTACTCCAAATGCTTCCTGATTTGAAGCATTTAAGTCTTTGACAGTCACGTTGTCGATTAAAACAAAACAAAAATACAAAACCAAGAAAAAGGGAACTCTATCTCCTCACTTCAGTTTCAGACCAAAGAAAAAAAAAAGCAATCAAAATAAAAACAAATAACCCTTCCGGCTTATGTTCTCGAAACTTGATTGACATAGTTCAAGAGATTGGATATGTTATGCAAAAGAATTGCCTGAATTTCTGGTCAGTGTCCATTTCAAGATGTCGAAAGTGTCTCAGAAAGTTGATAAATCAAAAATCTAACTGAAATTTTCTATAAAATGACAACTTGTCAATTTCTTTGTCGTGTTCGATGTTCGAGGCTTTGGAAACAAAGCCCTGGGAAAGCCTTATCTCTGATTATTGCAAAAGACCGTAAGAGAGGGAGAAGGAGAGAATTTCCACGTTTTGTTGTTACCCGTGCTACTTTAAATGTCTATTTTACTGTCGTTACTAAATGTGAAGGCAAATCAACAATAATAACAATGAACGAAGCCAATAGATACTTAAACTCATTATGGTTATTATTTGCTTGTTTGTATTCAGGGCTGGACTCACAGACCTTAGGCATAAGCTTAACAAAAATTTAAACTCTGAAATGTATTATTAAATGTCCGTCGAGGTCAAGTTTAAAGCACTGAGAGACTTCGAAGATCTGTAAGGTAATGCCCCAAAGAGTTTCCCGGTTAAAAAACTTGAGTCAATTGCTTTTGATATCAAATCAATAAACGCACAAAAAAAAGGGCCCCCTGGAAATCAGCGCCCATTTCATTCATACACTTTGCTCAGACTTCAGTCCGCTCATGTTCATATCTAGTCTATGCATCAATATCATCCAAACAAAAACATATCTTCAAAAGTAGTATCTTCGTTGTCGTGTAGCGTCGCATTGTCGTCGTCGATCTCTATGGGTAAAACCTTTCATTTCACTTTCGATTGAAAGCTCCCAATCCGATAGTCTACCAATTTTGGGGAAAAAGTGAAATAAGTGCCACACTATCTGTCTGACTGGATTGGAGAGAACTTTAATAGCTAGAAAGGGCATCCGCAGTCTGCAACAATAATATCGTGGGTGCAATATGAAACCAATTTACTTTTAACAACAACGTTCCTCGTAAGCCATATCTCACATCAGAATTGCTCCAGATAAATCCCACAATGACGTTATTTCTAGCCTAACAATGGCCACCTGGTATCTTGATGAGATTCAATATTATTTTGACCATTTATGGGGGGAAATAAGCAGACAAAAAACCAAACACACACAATAGCCAATTGGTTTTACGATCTTATGGTTTTGCATTAGCTTGAAGTCGCTGCGGATTGACGCGATTTTACAAGCTTCCGTAATTTATTTTAACTGATTTACTGCGCATGTAAGATTTACATTTATTGTAAGTCGGCAGTTTTTTTGTCTGTTTGATGGCGGTTACAGCATTTATGTTAACTAAGCTTGTTACACAATTGAATAGTTACCTCAGCTGATGATCGTTTAAATGGATTTTTTGTGCTTTGAAGATATCAAATTTTACGATGTTAGACGTTTGGCTGGTTGGCAGGTGTTGGTGCTAATGGTGTGATTTCTATGCAAGCTGATAATTAAGAGGCTTGTCCGTGCACTCCCTAAAAGTCGTCAAAAGGGTTTTTTTTTTGTTTACAGTTAATGGTTAGTTAAAATATTAAAAGCCGTTAAATGTCTACTGAAAGTAAAAGCTGTAGAGAAGTTTAAAATTGTTTTTAAACTTAGCTTACGCAATAAATTCGTATTAGGTTTTTTTTTAGCAAGTTATCAAGTCTAGTAAGAGTACACCATCTAAGTGATGAGCCAGCCTACTGAGGAACTTTTGCGAAATGATGCAATTCACGGTAAAGACCATTCGAAATCAAAGCTTAAATCAGCTTAGAGTATCTTAAAATTAAATCTTACTTTATGGTTAAAAAGAAGTTCAAAGGCGTAAGGCAAATAGCGTGTCAATTTAAGCTCACATTGTTAAATCAACTGTTAGGCGACTTGGGTTTTTTGACAATTTTGGAGTTCCTCAGGGAAGTCATCTGGGACCTCTTCTTTTTTTATAAGTATCTATAAACTATGCTCTGTTATCGATTCGGCTCCGTTCGGACAGAGCCCTACAGAACCGAAGGAGCTCTGCTCCGTCTTATGCGAGGAAGTCTCGACTGTAAAGGAGCCGCCGATCAACGGTTCTTCGCCTGAAGTGGTAGATTAGTGGCACCACCAATCTATCAATATATTGGTCGTTCGGATAGAATCAAATTAATCGTTGAAGTCATAGCTCTCGCAATATGGCTCTGGACAAGTTATATCACCTAATCGTCAATTCTGTTGATCCCAGCCTCGTTGTTCTATACTCGTTAGAATAGTAATGTACATAAGAAGATTCCGGTGTCCATAAACGATCATCGGCCGATAGGGGCCATGTAGCAAATTACCTTCACTCTATGGTCAAGTCGACTGCTGTAAAAGAGCCGTGTCGTCAGAGCGAAAGCTCCTCTGGCCCTGGCTAGAGCAGCATTTATATGTCTGACGAAATACTGATCCAGCCACATACCGAGGTACTTCACCTCACTTTTGCTCGTTAATCGCTGTCCGTGAAGGCCAACGATGACCATCTTGCACCAATTCTTGCCAACGAGATCCAGAACAGAGTTGTTTCGCATGAATCTTCCCGAAGTCAGTCCTGTACGCAATCAGGCTGTCGACATACGCAATTGCCTGGATAAAGCTACATACCAGATCGCTGGAGTAAATGCTGAAAGAGGATCGGTGAATTAACCGCTCCCTGTTGCGAAGGTTGTGGTAGAAGTTACGTTGCCACTTTTGACTTTTCTAGCGTTGAGCATATCATAAAGCATATACAATAATGGTTTACTGATGCCTAGTCTAGTGAGTTTTAGGTACAACCCTTCCAAGTTGCAACCATACGGTGCCGACGGCCTTCTCTAAATCAACCAGAACAGCACCCGTGCATTGTTCCTTGGACTTATTGCATTGGATATCAGAAACGAGCTTAGACGCGGCATGAATAGTGTCATGTTCTGCCTTGAACCCGAACTGATTATCCGGAATTATTGTGTTGTTCGCAGTCCACTTAATCAGAGCTCTATTGATGATCTTTTCAAATACCTTACTGATACTTGGGAGGAGACTTATCGACCGAAGATTTGATGGATTGGAGTTGTTCTTTACCTTTTTCGGGAGAGGATGAACCATAGCTGTCTTCCAACGCACTGGATAATATGCACTATTCACCGCGTTGTAGAACAGAGTGGTGTAGATGTCTATTGCCTCAATCGACTAAGATAAGTGTTGGATGTACCATCGACACCTGCTGACTTCTTACTCTTCATTAAATCGAAGATAAGCTGGAGCTCTACCTTCGTAACTAACAGAAGACTTGGTTCCGTTTGCTTGGCGATTATGGCATTTGCCAAAAAGTCGTGATTGAACTGCATGAAACCGCGGTTCTCAGAAGGTAGAAGTGATGAAGTAAGGCTCTGTTTTCCAGGTCGTGATTCGGGTGAATGCTAGCATTCGCCTCGTACACTTGCTGAAATGTAGCTTCCACTGGCTCCATTTTCTTCTATGGGTCTTCGATAATAAAGAAGTCATCGTCCAAGACCGCTTCCCAAGGATCAATTTGCGCTGTCAGGAGTACGTCTCTGTTCTCTGTAGTTCTCTAGAGTTTCAGGCACGGAATGTTGTTCTGATTATTTTTCTAAATATCTTATTGATCTGGGGAAACAGACTCGGGTCGCTAGAATTAACGGCCCAAATTTCGAACGACAACATAACCATTGTAGAACAAAACAAGGCAATGAGAGAATTCGGTATCTCAAATAATTTAATTAGACAATGTAGGGTGACCATGAGCAAGGTTTCATCCCAGGATAAGCGGGCAGCTGACAGATCCTACTTTAGTCTTTCAAGGTTCTTTAAATCCAAAAGTTATCCCATAAACCGAACCTACTGCTGTATAAGACCAAAGTCTTGTCAGTACTCACTTATGAATTAGAAACCTGGGTACTTAGCCAAAGGCACTCTGAACTCTAAGCCACTTCCGAGAGAAAAGTCTGACGGAGGTTAGTTGGCCCTGTTTGTGAGGACGGAAGATTCCAGAAACGATATAACCAAGAGCTATATCAAATCTACCGCGAAGCAGTAGATGACAAAAATGAACCTTGATAGACTCCGGTGAACACCTAGCTCGAATGAGCGAAAAGGAACCAGTCCGGAAAGTCTTTTGCGGTACAATGCATGGTAGGAGACAGCGCAGCAGACGGTGAAAAGATGGCGTAGATCAGGCCACACAGAGCCTTGGGATGAGGAACTGGATGGCGTCGTCGGCCAACAATCGGGAGACACGTAAGAATATTGATAAGGAGGCCCAGACCGGATCCCGGTTGCGGCACATATGAAGGGAGAAACTCAATTGGTCAGGCCGACGATGCTTCAACAAACATTTTTCCGAAAAATTCAATAAGAAATTTTATAAAAATAAACTAAATCCAATTCGACTTACCGCAGCTGAAATTTTCTTTCCCAATAATCCCTCAAACAAGCACTGCACCTCAATTGCCTTCAAATACAATAAATGATAACGGCGTTCCAATCCCTTCAAGTTTCCCTCGCTATTGGAGTTTTTCTGCTTAACAGTTTCTTTGCTATTTGGCGAAGTAGCTTTACCACTTGTTCCGTTTATAGCATCACTTTGATTTGGTTTCTCATCGGTTGAAGATTGAGATAAATTCTGTTGCTGTTGTTGTTGCTTTTCAGAAGCCTTAATGCATGCACCAACCACTCGAGCATGAGATACTATTTCACGGTATAACACCTGGAAAGACAGAAAAAAGAATCAATTTAGATAATATGACAAAACCACGAAACTATCAAGGAATAGGATGAAAAACACACTTATGCATCTGCATGGGCAGAAGGAGTAACCACAGTGACAGAAACCTGAAGGGACGCCCTGCAGTTTCGAATGCAAAAAAAAGTGTCTGTCCATACAATCTGTTTTGCAAGACAGCCTAATTGCATCATCAAGAAGATAATCTTAATCCCCTAAAACCCTCATCAGCCTTCTTAGGCAATTGCAAAACTTATCACCTTTTCAATGACTCTTTCGCAAGACTTCATTTATTGTCGATGAAAGAATTTTAATCCGAAGATTTGCGAGAAATCGAAAAAAAAAATTACAAGTGTCAGAAGTGGGATTAACCTCTGGTCATTATGATTAAAGCAAACGCATCGCAGAGAGAGCGAGCGAGACAGAGAGGTTAACAAGAAGCACGATCTTTTGAAAATATTATTTTTGTGTATCTAAATTTCCTTATTAAAATCTATTGCCCAAACGGTCAAAGATACTCCTCGCGCTCAAGATAGTCTAATCGACGTCGTAATAGGTAGATAATTCAATTTAGATACTTTTCGTTTCTTTCTTTCGATTTTACCTTTATACGGTCGTTAGTTTTGTGTTGCGTGCGTTGCGCATGCGCACCACTGCTTCCAGCTTAAAGTTTAAGTAATGCGAATTCACTGTGTACACCTGCTTGTCCGTCCGGCTTGTGTAGAAAGTGTTAATGCCACTAATAAACAACAATATTTTGACAGTTTATTGTAAGAGAGATATTATATTTTCAATTTCCGATGAGACGATGTGGATGTGCGATTGCGCAGAAGGAAGAATTTTGGTTTTCCTCTGTTCGTCGCTGTCTTTGACTGTGATTTTTTTCTCCGTTTAATGATCAAATTTATATGGGCGTGAACTTTAAAAGTTGGTAAGAGAGCGAGACTGGCGAACAATGAGTCAATACAATTTTTTGCAGATTTCTATCACGAGAGAATCTTACATGGCGTTTGGAGCATTGAGGGAGCAGTTACTTGAAACCAAAGCTAGATTGAAACAATAGAGATTGAATGAACATGTATTTTTCTATCTTTCTATCGATCTAAGACTTTTTTTTCAAAGCCACAGCAGAAAAGCAAAATAAAACAAAGCGAACTTCTGCACAGAGCACGACAGACGCTGATGTACGTTCATAAATGGATGAAAATTATTATAATAATATTTCACTTTGGTTTGCACGGAGGAAGAGAGGAATGATTATGTCTTCTGCGAAGTTAAGAAAAAAAAAGTTAAAAGCTTTGAGTGAAGTTCAATGAACAATGCCTTTTTAAGGATAGGCTCTAATAAGTAATAATTGCCATTCATCGTTATGATGACGATGATGGGAACATAGGAACACTTAACACTCAGGGAATATTGAGGCAAATGGATTTTTTTTTTGTGTCTGGAAACATGTTTTGGAGGTATGATGGTTTTCGCATGAAGCTGCGCCTAGTAAATATCGACTTACTTACTTACTTAATTAAGGTGGCGATACAGTCCGGTGTGGACTTGAGCGTCAATCAACATTATCCGCGAGCCAGCTCGGTCCCTAGCTAGCTGTCTCCAGTTTTACACAACAAGTTGATTGAGGTCCTCTTCGGCTTGTGTGCGCCACCTGAGTCGCGGGTCTTCGTCTCCTTCTTCGTCCCACGAAGAAATCGGCGGGCCATTCACTCTTAATGACCGACCCACCTAATTCTCTGGACCTCGACTCTTCTGGATGCGTTCATGTCGTTATATAATCCGTAAGGTTCGCGCACGGGGCCAAAGATCACAAGAAGAACTTTCGTCTCGAGCGAAATGTGCTTAAGGCACATTCATACGATTCTGTCAAGGTCCGGGCAGGATTGCAGAACTGGGATGAAGAGTGTGATGTATAGTTTTACCTTAGTTGCTCGAGAGAGTGCTTTTGCACTCAATTGCTTTCTAGCCCAAAGAAACAGCAATTAGCAAGAGTGATTCTTCGTCTGATCTCGGCACTGGTATTATTTTTCGTGCTTATAGCGGAGCCTAGGTAGACAAACTCCTCTACTACCACGAAGTTGTATGCGTCTATTGTGACGTTCTGTCCGAGTCGTCGGTGTTGGGTGTCCTTCCCCGAAGACAACATGTACTTCGTTTAACATCATTTACCGCTTAACCCATTGTTGCCGCTTCTGTCTCAATTCTCACAAAGGCGCCATTGACATCACGCTGTGTTCTTTCCATTACGTCTATGTCATCAACATACGCGAGAAGTTGCACATCACCTTGTCTTAATCCTTTTTTGACATCGAAAGATTCGTAAGCTCATTGCCAACCTTAATTGGACAGCGTGAGTTCTCTATCGGAATTTTGCATACGCGAACGAGCTTGGCAGGGATGCCAAAGCTTGAGCTTTATACACTTCGTCTCTGTAGATGCTATCATACACGGCCTCAAGATCGATGAAAAGGTAGTGGGTACCGACTTGGAGTTGGAGTTTTTGTCTGTATCTGCCGCAACGTGAAAATTTGGTCGATGGTTGACTTTCCTGGCCTGAAGCCACATTGATAAGGACCAATCAGATTGTTGACGAAAGGCTTCAGACGTTCACGTATTACGGCTGAGAATCTTGTAGGCGATGTTAAGTAGACTGATTCATCTGTAGTTTGCGCAGTTTAAAGGATCCATTCATCGGGCATGCATTCCTCTGACCATATCTTACAGATGATTTGGTGCATGCTCCTATCTAGCTCGTCGCCTGCTGCTTTGAACAGCTCGGCAGCTAGATCATCTGCTCTAGGGGCTTTGTTGGATTTCGGTCGTTATATTTCCGTTGTCACTACTTCTAGGTCGGGTTCACGGAATGGTTGGCTATCATCGTGTCCGATGCAAGGCTCCTGTCTGACAGCGGGATTTTGTTCGTTGTCACCGTTATACAGTTCCCTTGTTTATCTCTGCAGGCATCGGTTCTTGCTCGATGACCTTGAGCCAGCTATTTAACCTTCCAATCTTATTGTTGGCTCTCTCAACATCGTCGATCTGAAGCTTCTCATGCTCTCTTTTTTTCCTGAGAAGTCGGAGTTCCTTTCTCCTCTTTTGTCGTAGAGCTCACGAGCAGCTCTTGTCTTTCTATTCAGCGCTGCTTTGTATGCCTCCTGCTTGGCTACATGGGCCTGCCTAAATTCTTCGTCAAACCTGGGGTTTCGTTTCGTAGCACATTAGAAGCGGCATCTCTGACTGCTTTCTGGCAATGTTGCCACTGGTCTTTGATACTTGATGTTGGTGGCATAGGACTTCTTAAGAGGTTACTTGACACTCGATCAGAATGGATCAAGCGATCTCTTGCGATTGTGACCGTCCGACGTCAAATGTTCTTGCAGCATGTCATTGTTTTGACCGTTGTCGGGATATTCGTAGCACTACCTTTGCTAGTAATAGGTAGTGGTCCGAGTCGATGTTGGCTCCTAGGAAAGTTCGAACACCTAGAATGCTAGACAAGTAGTGTCGGCTGTGCTTTCTGACTGTTGCGCCAAAGATCTCCTCTTTTCCTAACTTTGTGTTAAAATCGCTGAGGACATTGCTCACATGTTTTGTCGAGGAGCTCGTAGAATTCGTCTTTGGTGTCGTCCTGAATGACTTAGCCGATTTTGTACGAAAAACTTAAAATTTGGGCCAAACAGTCCACTGTTACAAAAGTAGTCAGTCCTCAACGGATTTGCACTAGATTTTTATGTATAGGTATAGATTAGGTACTCAGCGTTGTTAAATTGTTTATTAATTTTTCTTTAAACAAACAAATTCTGCTTCATTCACCATGAAAAGGAACATCATCACTTTAAAACGAAGATTCTTATTAAACTTTTACTTTTTTGCTGAGAAGGAATTTACGCTTGATTTATCACCTCTCCTTCAAAACAACGTCTGTCGAGCCTGCTAGTATATTGGATTTCAAATCAGTGATATCCTCCAGTTGAGTACAGTCATGCACCTACTTAGATTTCCTATCAGAATTTTTCACAGAACAAAGGTTGCCGAGTCAGCTAGTTACCTAACCAAGAACTTGGAAGTATGGAGATGATCTATTGAAATTCAGGGTCATCTGAGAATTCCAAACGCTTCCTTCAAGGATTTATGCTATATGGAACTTCTTATTTCAATTAAGAGTCTAAGGTGCTGTTGTAACGAATACCTACTCTAGACTGTTTTGACATTTTTCAGATGTAGTTCATTATTTTCTTGGTCGATTGTTGGCTTTAAGTGCTTGAAACGTTCCCGTATTGTTGATATACACAGTTCCATCCGCAGGGTTTTTTAAAAAAAGAGGTCTGAAGAGCTCAAGTAGTAGTTTCGATACAGAGATTGTAATACCGTGAGCTTACCTTCACAAAACATAGATCGTCTAAATTTATTTCTTCAATTTCAATAAAAAATAATGGGCTTTATTTTCAAAGAAAAACCAACTATGCTACAAAGTTTTCCCAGCCTTGGATAAACTATAAATGCCTCTTTTGGTTCTCCAGCGGTATTTTCCTGATTTCTTATTCCTACGAAGGTCCCTTGCATTCAAAATAACCTTAAAACCACTAGATGTCTCTCTGGCACCAACTACACCCACATCACCTAAATCTACCCATCATATTTCAGAGAACGTACTCTGCTCCACCTAGTTTTGGAAAGATTTTATACTCCGTCGGTGAACGTGGTAGTACAATTAGCATAATCTAAAACGTATCAGCAATCAGGTATTCTTTGAAGAGCCACAGAAATGTTGTGACTTCGCTAAATAGCAAAGATTAAAAAATGTATTGGTTTTTAAATGGAACCCTGAGGTACTCCATTTTCTATTATCTTTCTATTGGTCTGGAATTTTTGCACTGAGTAAGAAAGTGCTAAAAATACACTCCTCGTTCTTCTATTCTCCTTTTGCTCCGGAACCAAGGGTACTAGAGACTTGACTTGACTTTGATTTTTTGCAATTTGAACAAAAGAAAGATTCAATTCTTTGGCTTGGTACTCATATCACACATACATATGTCTTGAATACGATGAGGTGAAGATTATCAGAGTCTCTGTTGAAGTCTTTCGATTTGCATGAGGTAAGCAAATCGGCGAACATTTAGGGACTTACAAACTATTGATCGTTTATGGGTATCAAGTCAAAATTTGTAAAGTGTTGAAAGTTGTCGTTAAATATCGTCAAATTTCAACGTGATCCACAAACTTAGAGCAACTCTAGATTGAGTTCTACTAAAAAAATGCCGAACTGAAACTTCAAGCCACGACCAAAGGAACTATACATTTTTCATGGTCCAATTCATTAAAATTGAAAAGGCATTAAGCTCTAAAAAATATCGGCTACTTCCTTCATTTCGATTTCAAACTCACTTTCACCCTTTTTACGACTTTTTAATTCTTTCCAACAAATAGGTCAATTAAAATATCATAAGTCGGAAGGCATTTTAAAAACCCATTTGTTAATTCACTTTCACAATTATGCTACGGCCAAAACCCAGCAGCATTAAGACCAGGCATATTGTTTCTGACCTATATCAAGCTTTTTATGTTCCACTTCATCGAATAGCTCTATAAATTCTCTCTTGTAATGGGTCAAGCCACCATAAAGTCTCCCAAGACATTATTTCTCTTGAAAATTTTATTGCACTCAAAGGCAATAACATCGTTTAATATCCAAATGATAATGAACGCATTCAGAGCTGAAGACAGAAAACTGAAATACAAAAACTAGTTAACTCCTGAAGTTTGGCAATGAAACTTCACAGCAATTAAGGTAAAAAAATGATTCGTTAATCCCCCCTGCTGCGAGCTGGTTTTTGAGACTGCCTGTGCCGGCAATTTGAAGCTTTCAGGTAATTGGTTTTAATTTGTGGTCGAAATTTCGAGGCACCTTAAATGTTTTTTTTTCTTGAAGTTAATGAGCCTCAAGGTTCTTAATCTCACGTCATAATTTTTGGAGAATAAATGATATCATGTCAGATTTCTTTTAATAATGAAAACGAAATGTGGAAAAGAACAAAACATCGAACCGAAGGTGACCTTTACGCCATGACTTCCACTGACTGAGTTTAAAAACAATTGTTCTTGTTGGCTTGTTACACGCTTGATTTTGACAGCTCTGAGAGTTCTGCTAAGTGGCCCCAGAAAATCATTAAATTTGTCTGAAATTGTATCTAATGGATGTAATTGTTGAAATGTTGAAGTTGAACGCTCGGAAATGATCAAAGTCGATGATGTCAAGTTCGAAATGATTGGCCATTTTTTGGATGGATGTTGCAAATTCTTGTAAATTGGAAGGTCTCGTTCGACTGGTTTTAATGTTTGAAATCCATTCCTTAGTCTTTGTTCTTTTGATTTGTATAAGAATTGCCTTTCACTTTTGAATTTTAATTCTATTCCACTTCTGATTGTTGTAAGACACCTTTGATCTTAGTTCTAAGGTCAACACTAATAATGGCGGGCTAGGCCACGCAATGGCTGTAAATGGTGTTGTTGGGTACCAAGTTCAATGACTTTTGCAACGTCTATAGCCTCGGAAGGCTGCAGTATCTCAGGCTGAGATCCTTCATGGATTGTGAGCCGGATAAGCAAGTAAGTGATTTGTGAAAATTTGTTTTAACGCAAGACTTTTCATTTCGTACGTATCGATGGAAAAGGAAAAGGCGCCGATATGTTGCCTGCCATTGACGCTTAATGATAGCTACCGACTTCATACAGCAGAAGTTCAAAAGTTCCTAAGTTTGAAGCTCATAGACTTAATGGTCCCAAGTCATTGTGAGACAATGCAAGGAACGCACTTAATTTTACGTTGTGCCATGGTAAATTGATCGCCTAAATGTGAACGGTTATATCACGGCTGAAATTCAACAAAACCCCTGGAGCAGATGGTCTAGCTGCCGAGCTGTTCAAAGTAAAGGGTTTTTCAATAGGGACGCTACAAAAGTAGACCAATAGGGACAGCAAACGGCGCCATATTTTTTCCCGTTCTCTTGACATTTCTCTTCAGTAAAGTCTGCCATTTCATCATGGATACGATCCAACAACGAGTCGAAATTATTAAAATTTACAACCGAAATTCGGAGTCAGTGGTCAACACTTTAAGAGCGCTACGTACAATTTATGGTCGTCATAATCGTCCTGCCAGATCAACAATTGAGCGTCTAGTGGAAATTTGAATCCACAGGATCAGTACAAAATGTTCCCGTGCCAGTGAGACAAAGAAGTGCCCGTAGTGTCGAGAATATTGCTGCCGCTAGCGCATCAATTGCGGAAGACCCAAATCAGTCTCTCACACGTCGTTCTGAAGAGTTGGGCATCTCTGTGACGTCGTTGTGGCGAATTTCGCGAAAAGATCTTGGCCTACATTCTTACAAGATCAAATTGACGCAAGAACTGAAGCCGCTTGATCACCAGAAGCGTCGTATGTTCGTGAATTGGGCTGAGCACCAACTTGGAAATCATCCGGATTTTCATCGAAAAATCATCTTCAGCGATGAGGCTCATTTCTGGCTGGATGGCTTCGTCAATAAGCAAAATATGCGTTATTGGTCAGGCAGCAATCCACATGTGCTTCACGAGGCACCATTACATCCCGAAAAAATCACTATTTGGTGCGGTTTACATGCTGGTGGTGTCATTGGGCCCTACTTCTTCCGTGATGATCAAGACCGGCACGTTACTGTGAATGGGAATCGCACCGCTCAATGCTAACCGATTATTTTTGGAATGAATTGGATGATATGGACTTGGACTATATGTGATTTCAACAGGACGGTGCCACATGTCACACAGCGGGCCAAATAATCGAATTATTGAGAACGAAGTTCGATGAGCGCATTATCTCCAGAAATGGACCTGTGAATTGGCCGCCTCGTTCATACGATTTTAACGCCGTTAGACTATTTCATGTGAGGCTACGTCAAGTCTATGGTTTATGCCAACAAGCAAGCGACGATTGATGAACTTCGTACGAATATCGAACGTGAAATTGCAGCAGTATGGGCCGCTTTATGCTTGAAAACCGTCGAAAATTGGATTCAGCTCCTGGACTTCTGCAAGCGTGCCCGTGGTGGCCATGCAAAAGAAATCGAGTTCCATACATGATGGCATCAAATGTACTTCCACAGGAATAAAGAATTGATATCCAAAACCGTTTTTGTTTTATTTAAGAAAACTTTTGTAGCGTCCCTATTGAAAAACCCTTTAGTAGGCGAGGATCTAGATAGGAGGCATGCACCAAATCATCTGTAAAATATGGTCGGAAGAATACATGCTCGATGAGTGGAACTTCAGCATTGTTTTCCCGATCCTGAAAAAGGGAGATCCTCTAAACTGCGCCAACTTCAGAGGAATAAGTCTACTAAACATCGCATACAAGATCCTCTCTGCCGTTACATGTGAACGTCTGAAGTTTTCGTCAACAAACTAATTGGTTCTTATCAGTGTGGCTTCAGGCCAGGAAAGTCAACCATCGACCAAATTTTCACGTTGCGGCAGATCCTGGCAAATACCTATGAGCTCCAAATCGATACCCACCACCTTTTCATCGATTTTAAGGCCGCGTATGACAGCATCTACAGAGTCGAACTACATAAAGCTATGTCTAGTTTTGGCACCCCTACCAAGCTCGTTCGCTTGTGCAAAATGAGGATGGAGATGGAGAACTCACGCTGTCCTATCAGGATTGGCAATGAGCTTACGGAAACTTTCGATGTCAAAAAAGGATTCAGACAAGGCGATGCACTGTCATGAGATTTCTTTAACATCGTGGTAGAAAGGAGTGCAAAACTACACTGTCAACACCAGAGTCACTATCTTCTAAAAGTCTGTGCAACTTTTCGTGTACGTAGATGATATAGACGTAATGGGAGGAACACAGCGTGATGTCATTCGTGTTTTTGTGAGAATTTAGACAGAAGCGGCTTAAATGTGTTTAGCAGTAAATGAGGGAAAACCGAAGTTTATGCTGTCGTCGAGGAAGGACACTCAACACCGACCGCAACGGCTTGGAAAGATCGTCACAATAGACGCATAAAGTTTCGTGGCTCCGCTATAAGCACCGGGCACCAACACAGCAGATCAGACGAAGAATCGCTCTTGCTTATTGCTGTTACTTTGGGGTAAGAAAGCAATTGAGTGCAAAAGCCCTATCTCGATCAACTAAGGTAAAACTGTTCAACACCCTCATCATTCCAGTCCTGCTGTATGGTGCAGAAGTATGAAGGACATCGACAAAATCGGATGAATGTGCCTTAGAATGCTTCGAGAGGAAAGCTCTACGGGTTGTCTATGGCCTCGTGTGCATAGTTAGGGAATGGAGAAGAAGATTCAACAACGGGTAGAACAACGACATGGACCTAGCCAGAAGGATCAAGATCCAGAGACTCAGATGGCTCGGTCATTTAGAGCGGATGGACACCGATGTTTCGGCACGAAAGCCTTCCACACTATTCTCGAGGGACGTAAGAGGAAATGAAGACCGCCACTCAGATTGCGTGGAAGAGGACCTCAATCCACTTGGAGTGCAAAATTGGAGAAATCTAGATAGGGAATGATTTGGCTGGTAGAGACTGTTAGTTGAGGCCCATATCCACAACGGACTGTAGCGCCACCTAAAGTTAGTAAGTAAGAATTTGGTCGCCTAGTCTCAGATATTGAGAAAAAAGTCAGCTGGCATTGACGATTTGAAAACCAATATTACCACTGGTTATTGTCCAACGAGTGGAACGTAGTTGTGTGTTCTTCTTTAAACCGCTGATTTATCTGTTAGATTTTAGTTAAATGAGAGGAATCTTAAATGAGAAAAACAATGATTGAATCATTGATTTGATGCAAATCCAAACCTATTCAAAAAGAGTTACCTCTAAGAATATTCAATATTTAGTCCCAAAAGGCAAATTATTATTAGCTTCCCAAATAAAAGAAAAAAATTCTCCTAAAAGAGGATAAACGGGAATTTATTTGATGTGCTGTTAATGCAATTTTTTGTGAACTCAAAATGACTTGGCTGCTCATTAAACCTTACACCACAACCATCGTCATCGCAAGTCTTCCATTTCCACACCATAAAGTCACATTCACGAATAAAACAAAGATAAGCTGGATAGTTTACAATTTAAAGGTATCAATAAATTTTATGGAAAAATCCATCTCATTATAAGTGTGTCAACATCCCACACCTCACATATTTGTCTCGTGGTTGTCTCATAAAATTACACACGACTTTTGACAGTTCCATCAGAACGACAATGCGGCGGCGGTGTACAGCGGCGCACGATTGAATTATACTCGCGTGACACCAGAGCACACTCATGCTATATCCATTCCCTTTTTTAGGTCAAATATAAATTCTAAGGAGTGTTGAGTATTTTTCTCAAGGAAATGTCAATTTAAATCTTTACCTCAGTCGACATAACTCACAACGTCTTCGGAATGGAGCGTCGCGTCGCGTCCCTTGGTGACTTCATTATGACGTGTCGATTTATCTTGTGTAACGACTCGGAACAGTTGGAAATGAAGAAACTTTGTCAATGCCCCTGAAAATCTATTTTCACATTTTCAAACACAAATCGATTTGGAAGAAGTCGAGCAAGTCAATGACGTTCCATCGAGCGACCGACGCGACGGACGCACGTCGATGTAGGAATTCCAAGAACGTTCCATAAATAAAATCAAAGGCAAGTGAACTGTTTCCAATTTGGAAAGGAGTTTCCTGCAAGTAACGAGGCGCTTTTTCCTTCACACCTCGAAAATTGAATTCGAAAATATTGCAAAGTTAAAAAAAGCCCGCAGAACGCATGAACCAGAGTGAAACAAGAAATTACGAATATTCTAAGAATAATTCAGAGAATTTCGGGATGAGTCAACGAACTGTGCGTAAGAGTGATTTTTGGTTTTCGCTAGTTCTTGCGCTTGTAGCGTTTGATTGTGCGGTACCCCGAAACTAAGAGCATCTATTTTTTGCGTTGATGAGTTGTTGTCGTGTCGTTGTGTGGTTCTGGTTAGTTTGAGTCACAATAGTGTTGAGATGTTGCCAAAATATTTGGTTAAGTGGAACGTGGTGTTCGCTGGTAGCCATGTCGTTCAAAAGTTGTGAGGTAGATTGGACGACATATTTGACAAGAACAAAGCTCTAACTTGGAACGTCTTTTTGTCAATATGGAGGTTGGAGCATTTTAAAAACGAGTTGGCTCCTATTTTAGGATTGTGTATTTTTGTTTGGAATAGATCAGTATTTCGGGACATCAGGATTTTCTGTCTACAGAGAATAAATCGATTCTAAATTAGGCGGTACATTTTTGGGCATTTCCAGAAGTGTAACACGCAGCTTAACTAGCCAAACAGTTGTGCGTCTAAGAAACATAGCAGAAGAGGAGATAGTAGCGGACCTTGTACGTCCTTTTGACTCTTGCAGTAAGTTTCCGTGGAGCTGCTTTTAAAAATGGTCGAATTTCTTCAGGAGTCTTAAGACAGACTTTGGATGTTCAAGATTGGGGTGCTGGGAACAGCTGCGATGAGGCTAGTAAATTCTAGGTATTGTCAATTATAAACAAAAATAGGATGAAAAAAAATGTGTGATCCTCGTCACAAGTGTCCCCTATTCATTGGGACCAAATCTTCCATTCGGTAATTTTTTTAAACATGTTTTTAATTTTCATGAAAAATATGTAATACTTTATTTAAATCGACCACAAATCGGCGTTCGCTGCTAACTGTCATGGACTCGAGTCTTAGTCATGTCCAAAAAGTTTTTATTTCATCTTTCACGGATACTGCCTCTTGCGAAGAACTAACAAAACTTCCAAGAGTATCAATCTGTCATGAAAAATTGCTTCTCAACTTTGCCGTTCGGAAAAGGCGTTCAATTCTTCACACGCACTCAGAGAATTGTTGATGAGAGTAAGCCACTTAGGCCTTGGTTCTTCAAGAGCTCTTTGTATTTAAGTTAAATCGACAATGACTAAACAAAATTAAAGCGTGAAAATATATTAAATTATGACATTCACTCACAAAACACAAATTCAATAAGAGAAATTAATCATTTTCGATTTGAAAACACAAATTTTAACGTCTGCTACAGACACAACAAAACACGTTTACTTACTTCCTTACTTGCTTAAGGTGGCGCTACAGTCCGTTGAAGACTTGGGCCTCAATCAACAGTCCTAGCCAGCCCGCTCGGTCCTTAGCTAGCTGTCTCCAGTTTTGCACTCCAAGTTGTTTGAGGTCCTCTTCCACTAGAGTGCGCCACTTAGTCGCGGTCTTCCTCTCCTCCTACGTCCCTCGGGAATAGTGTCGAAGGCTTTCCGGGCCGGAGCATTGGTGTCCATCCGCTCTAAATGACCGAGCCATCTGAGTCTCTGGACCTTGACCCTTCGGGCTGAATCCATGTCGTTGTACAACCCGTAACGTTCGCTGTTATATCTTCTTCGCCATTCCCTTTCAATGCACACGGGGCCAAAGATGACCCGAAGAACTTTCCTCTCGAAACAGCCTAAGGCACTTTCATCCGATTTGTCAAGGTCTATGCTTCTGCACCATACAGCAGGACTGGGATGATGAGTGTGTTGTATAGTCTTACCTTAGTTGCTTGAGAGAGGGCTTTTCCACTCAATTGCTTTCTTAGCCCAAAGAAACAGCGATTAGCAAGAGTTATTCTTCGTCTGATCTCGGCGCTGGTGTTATTGCCCCTGTGAATAGCGGAGCCTAGGTAGACAAACTCCTCTACTACCTCGAAGTTGTATGCGTCTATTGTTACGTTCGGTCCAAACCATCGGTGATGGGTGTCCTTCCTCGAAGACAGCATATACTTGGTTTTTCCCTCATTTAACGCTAAACAAATTTTTGCCGCTTCTGTCTTAATTCCCACAAAGGTGCCATTGACATCACGCTGTGTTCTTCCCATTAAATCAATATCATCGGCGTACGCGAGAAGTTGAACAGATTTTTGGAAGATAGTGCCTCTGGTGTTGACGGTGGAGTTCTGCACCATCTTCTCAAGAACGATGTTAAAAAAATCGCACGACAGTGCATCGCCCTGTCTGAATCCTTTTTTGAAGTCGAAAGATTCCGTAAGCTCGTTGCCAACCTTGATGGAACAGCGTGAGTTCTCCATCGTCATTGTGCACAAGCGAACGAGCTTGGCAGGGATGCCAAAACTAGACATAGCTTTATATACAGTTCGTCTCTGTAGATGCTGTCATACGCGGCCTTAAAATCGATGAAAAGGTGGTGGGTATCGATTTGGAGTTCAAAGGTCTTTTCCAGGATCTGCCGCAACGTGAAAATTTGGTCGATGGTTGAATTTCTTGGCCTGAAGCCACATTGATAAGGACCAATGAGATTGTTGACGAAAGGCTTCAGACGTTCACATCATACGACAGATCTTGTAGGCTGATTCCTCTGGCACAGTTTAGAGGATCTCCCTTTTTCAGGATCGGGCAAAATATGCTGAGTTTCCATTCATCGGGCATGCATTCCTCTGACCATATCTTACAGATAATTTGGTTCATGCTAGCTCGTTGCCTGCTGCTTTGAAAAACTCAGCAGCTAGTCCATCTGCTCCAGCGGCTTTGTTGGATTTCAACCGTGATATTGCGGTTTTCACTACTTCTAGGTCAGGTTCACGAAATTGTTGGCATCATCGTGTCCAATGAAAGGCTCTTGTCTGAGGGCGGCGGTGGTTTGTTCGTCGTCGCCGTTATACAATCTACAGAAGTATAAGAAATCTTTCCAAATACCCAGCATTGACTGCGATTCTGCTATGATGTTCCCTTGTTTATCTCTGCAGGCATCGGTTCTTGCTCGATGACCTTGAGCCAGCTGTTTTACCTTTCGAAAAAACCTCCGAGCTTCATTCCTGCTGTTTGGTCTCAAAACACGTTAAGTTTTAACACACGGAAAACTAGATTTTAGCTCTTTTGAAATTCAAGAAAAGAACTAAGAAATTGAAAAGAGGATCAAGTCTCCAGTGCCTCTAGTTTCCCCTGTACACCACATGTTGAGAAAAACAATTCCTAGTAGAGCGATAAAATTATAACGAGAATCAAAACGTCTTTACAAAACTTCAAATTGCTGACACTCTGACATTTTTATGGCGCGCATTGTAAATTGTCTTTGGCATCAATTTTCGTCAAAATTTGAGATTCTGTGTGCATAGCTGAAAATCAATATTGAAATTCTCGACACACATTAGATAACCAATTGCAAATCAAATGTTTCACTTCATCTTACGTCTGATGTTTTTTTTTTGACACTCACGAGTCTTTTAGTCAGTCATCTGTTAATTTGTGAACATAAACATTTTTTAAAAACTTCCCTCTTACAACGACGATGCGACGATGTTGTTTACTCGACCCCAGATCAATGTTGACACAATCGTTGCATTCATCCATCATAATCGCTAATGCTCAAAGCAAATAAACACAAAAGTTCGTCTACTACCTGGCGATTGCAACTGCATATCACTGTCCACTATCCAGCGGGCAATTCCATCGTCGCCGATCGTGTTGTCTCAATGCCTCCAATAAAAAGCCAACAAGCATTCGCAGCAATTTAGACGATGATGATCGCTTAATTAACACTGCACTTTCACTTAAGCATGTGTGTTTAATCCGACGTTGCTAACACAGTTGTAACTAGACCCCAGCTCATTTGTTGTAGCAGCGTAGCAGCAACATTCTCCCTTCAAAAATTTTTTACAAATACAAGTGTTTAATTGTCTACTGACTGATT
>CAKKXW010000001.1:94623888-94655700 GCA_920937365.1 Sphaerophoria rueppellii
ATGGAGGTTGGAGCATTTTAAAAACGAGTTGGCTCCTATTTTAGGATTGTGTATTTTTGTTTGGAATAGATCAGTATTTCGGGACATCAGGATTTTCTGTCTACAGAGAATAAATCGATTCTAAATTAGGCGGTACATTTTTGGGCATTTCCAGAAGTGTAACACGCAGCTTAACTAGCCAAACAGTTGTGCGTCTAAGAAACATAGCAGAAGAGGAGATAGTAGCGGACCTTGTACGTCCTTTTGACTCTTGCAGTAAGTTTCCGTGGAGCTGCTTTTAAAAATGGTCGAATTTCTTCAGGAGGAGGGTGCTAGTAACAGCTGTGATGAGACTAGTAAAATCTAGGCATTGTCAATTATAAAAAAATAAGATGAACAAAAATTTGTGATCCTCCTATTCATTGGGACCAAATCTTGCATTCGGTAATTTTTTGAAACATGTTTTTAATTTTTATGAAAAATATGTAATACTTTATTTAAATCGACCACAAATCGGCGTTGGCTGCTAATCGTCGTGGGTTCGAGTCTTAGTCATGTCCATAAAGTTTTTATTTCATCTTTCACGGGTACTGCCTCTTGCGAAGAACTGACAAAACTTCCAAGAGTATCAATCTGTCATGAAGAAGTGCTTCTCAACTTTGCCGTTCGGAATAGGCGTTCAATTCTTCACACGCACTCAGAGAATTGTTGATGAGAGTAAGCCACTTAGGCCTTGGCTCTTCAAGAACTGTCGCACCACTCTTTTTATTTAATTTAAATCGACAATGACCTAACAAATTTAATAGGTTCCGATGTATAAAGCTCACAAAACACAAATTCAATATGCGAAATTAATCATTATCGATTTGAAAACATAAAATTCAACGAACCCCTACTACAGATTAATTGGACACAACAAAACACGTTTACTTACTTCCTGACTTACTTACTTACTTACTTAAGGTGGCGCTACAGTCCGTTGTGGACTTGGGCCTCAATCAACAGTCTCCGCCAGCCCGCTTGGTCTCTAGCTAGCTGTCTCCAGTTTTGCACTGCACGTTGACTGAGGTCTTCTCTCCTCTTTCCTCTTCCACTAGAGTGCGCCACATGAGTCGCGGTCTTCTTCTCCTCCTACGTCCAACGGGAATGGTGTCGAAGGCTTTCTGGGCCGGAGCATTGGTGTCCATCCACTCTAAATGACCTAGCCATCTGAGTCTCTGGACCTTGACCCTTCTGGCTAGGTCCATGTAGTGTTACAACCCGTAAAGTTCGCTGTTGTATCTTCTTCGCCATTCCCCTTCAATGCACACGGGGCCAAAGATGACAGGAAGAACTTTCCTCTCAAAACAGCCTAAGGCACTTTCATCCGCTTTTTTCATGTTCCATGCTTCTGCACCATACAGCAGGACTGGGATGATGAGTGTGTTGTACAATTTTACCTTAGTTGCTCGAGGGAGGGCTTTTTCACTCAATTGTTTTCTTATCCCAAAGAAACAGCGATTAGCAAGAGTTGTTCTTCGTCTGATCTCGGCGCTGGTGTTATTGCCCCTGTGAATAGCGGAGCCTAGGTAGACAAACTCCTCTACTACCTCGAAGTTGTATGCGTCTATTGTGACGTTCGGTCCAAACCATCGGTGATGGGTGTCCTTCCTCGAAGACAGCATTTACTTGGTTTTTCCCTCATTTAACGCTAAACAAATTTTTGCCGCTTCTGTCTCAATTCCCACAAAGGTGCCATTGACATCACGCTATGTTCTGCCCATTATATCAATATCATCGGCGTACGCGAGAAGTTGAACAGATTTTTGGAAGAAAGTGCCTCTGGTTTTGACGTTGGAGTTCTGCACTATCTTCTCAAGAACGATGTTAAAAAAATCTCGCGACAGTGCATCGCCCTGTCTGAATCCTTTTTTGAAGTCGAAAGATTCCGCAAGCTCGTTGCCAACCTTGATGGAACAGCGTGAGTTCCCCATCGTCATTTTGCACAAGCGAACGAGCTTGGCAGGGATGCCAAAACAGGACATAGCTTTGTACAGTTCGTCTCTGTAGATGCTGTCATACGCGACCTTAAAATCGATGAAAAGGTGGTGATGATCGATTTAGAGTTCATGGGTTTTATAAAGGATCTGTCGCAAAGTGAAAATTTGGTCGATGGTTGAATTTCCTGGCCTGAAGCCACATTGATAAGGACCAATGAGATTGTTGACGAAAGGCTTCAGACGTTCACATCTTACGACAGATCTTGTAGGCTGATTTCTCTGTTGTTGGCACAGTTTAGAGGATCTCCCTTTTTCAGGATCGGACAAACAATGCTGAGTTTCCATTCATCGGGCATGCATTCCTCTGACCATATCTTACAGATAATTTAGTTCATGCTAGCTCGTTGCCTGCTGCTTTGAAAAACTCAGCAGCTAGTCCATCTGCTCCAGCGGCTTTGTTGGATTTCAGCCGTGATATTGCGGTTTTCACTTCTTCTAGGTCGGGTTCACGGAATTGTTGGCTATCATCGTGTCCGATGAAAGGCTTCTGTCTGACGGCGGTATTTTGTTCGTCGTCGCCGTTATACAATCTACAGAAGTGGTCTTTCCAAATCCCCAGCATTGACTGCGATTCTACTATGATGTTCCCTTGTTTATCTCTGCAGGCATCGGTTCTTGCTCGATGACCTTGAGCCAGCTTTTTAACCTTTCGATAAAACCTCCGAACTTCATTCCTGCTGTTGGCTCTCAAAACACGTTTAAAGTTTTAAAACACGGAAAACTAGATTTTGGGTCTTTTGAAATTAAAGGAAAGGAATAAGAAAATGAAAAGGGGATCAAGTCTCCAGTGTCTCCAGTTTCCCCTGTACACCGCATGTCGAGAAATACAATTCTTAGTAGAGCCATAAAATTATACCGAGAATCAAAAGTTCTTCCCAAAACTTCAAATTGCTGACACTCTGACATCAATATGTCATGAATTTTCGTCAAAATTTGAGATTCTGTGTGCACAGCTGAAAATCAATATTGAAATTCTCGACACACATTAGATAACCAATTGCAAATCAAATGTTTCACTTCATCTTACGTCTGATGTTTTTTTTTGACACTCACGAGTCTGTTAGTCAGTCATCTGTTAATTTGTGAACATACACATTTTTTGAAAACTTCCCTCTTACAACGACGATGCGACGATGTTGTTTACTCGACCCCAGATCAATGTTGACACACAATCGTTGCATTCATCCATCATAATCGCCAATGCTCAAAGCAAATAAACACAAAAGTTCGTCTACTACCTGGCGATTGCAACTGCATATCACTGTCCACTATTCCATCGTCGTCGCCGATCGTGTTGTCTCAATGCCTCCAATAAAAAGCCAACAAGCATTCGCAGCAATTTAGACGATGATGATCGCTTAATTAACACTGCACTTTCACTTAAGCATGTGTGTTTAATCCGGTTGCAGCAGTTTGTCCAGCAACAGACAAGATTTACACAAAAATCGTGCTGTGTCAAGAAAGCGAACATAATCAGTCATCGGATGCTGCAATATGCATCTCTTGCAACACTCTCAATAGTCCATCATCATCATGTTGCTAGCAAATCATTTTTCATAAAATTCAAACAACAAAACGCCAAGAGTGTCAATTCCGGCTTGAAGGACCATTTTTCTATGTTCTGTTTTGCCTGTCAAATGTATGCTCTATGCGTGATGTGTTAATCAAAACAAACAAACCTTTTTCTCTGACAGCTATCGGTTATTCATTTTGTGACATAATCACAGTTTAGTTGTCAAATAACATAAGTGATTAGCTTCGGTTTATGGGTTTTATGCTAAGCGACTTAAATCAAAAATTAACTGGGGAAGAGTGAAAGCTTTTGATAATTAAAAGATCACGAACGCAGTCAGTGGAGAAAAGACAAAGCCAAGGTTCGGGTTAATTGGACGGGTTATTCTAGAGAGGCTTATCATTATCACTTATGCTTGTTCTGTTTCTTTTATGTTGAGTGGCTGACTTAGAATACTAAATGACATTGATGAGGGAAATATTTATTCAAAGCGAGTGGGCGAGAAAATGGGTATAATGCATCTTAATTTTGTGTGGTTTTTTTTCTTCGTTCTTGTTCAAAAAGTTTTGACAAGTTCCCAGCAACGAAGAGACGCGCTTTAACGTAGACTTTTTTGGTGCATTTTAGTTTTTTTTTTTTTAAATTTTGATGCAGAGGTTAGGTTAGATATTAAAATTCATCCATTTTTGAGGATGAATTATTCATGATGTCTTTAAGTCTTTTGTGCTCAGTTAATGGATCTTGTTTGGGTTGAGTTTTGATGGGAACTTAGTGTTTTAAAAGTTAAAAAAAAAAAAAGTTGAATTTAAAATGTTTAAGACCATCTAATTGATGTTGAACGTGCATGATCCCCCGAAGAATTTAAATTAATAAAAATGCAATTACACAAGTAGTGAGAATTTTAGAGCCCCTAAACCATTTTTATTTAAACATTTTCAAATTGCCTTTAAATCTCTCTATACTCGTCGTTAAGTAGCCTATACTCATTAAGGTCCTCTTCTTGAATGATTGCGTTTCTTTTGAGGTAAACAAGATCAAGTACCCTTTTATAAATAAGAACCACTTAAATGATGCCAGGGTCAAAATCAGTTAAACAAACGAATTGCTGATTTTCTCCTTTGACAGAACAAAATCTAGGCGTCAGTCACTGTACCCAGGACGAGAAGAAAAGAAGGAGGTTTGACTGTTGAGCTATTTATTTGTTCGTCAAATGAAGCTCTCTAGTCCACACCTTAACATCGATCATTGTCTATTAGAGGCTTCTATGGGAAGTTTGCGGCTGATCCAACCAATCCCATCCCACTTGATTCGCTTCCATAAATGAAGATTGCCAGTAGAGTTTGAAATGTGAGGTTCCACAAGGGTGTATGCTATCACCAATACTATCTGTCGGTGATACTAATAAGTGACGTACTGCCTACTGCGTACAGCTTTGTCAAATGGTTATTGAGGAATTCAGTGGGTTCTGCGGTCTCACCTCCAACATCTGGACTACGCAGACGACACATCTTTACACTCTCCTATGATCATGGATCTCCATCAAATGACAACTAGGCCGGAGAGAAGCAGAAGTCGTGGAGCTTAAGCAAAAAAAAAACTCCTAGGATCATGGATTTCCATCAAATGACAACAAGGCCGGAGAGAAGCTAAAGGAAAAAACAGTAAAAGGAACTTTCTCATCAATCCAAGTAAATATTTCTAGACAAGCGGTAGAGATGGTAGAGGATTTTCAATATCTTGTCCCTCCTGGTTGAGGAACTGAACTGGACATAAACAGCCGAATCAGAGAAAGCAAAGGGCGTTTGGAATGATGTCTAACAAATGTGCTGAGAAACAACTCCTTTAGCTTAAAGACTGTTCCAATGTTGAATCCGTGCTGTATTCTGGGGGCAGCACTTGGAAAGACACAGACACTGTCACGTTAATTGTGTCTCTGAAATATCTTTAGGGTTTTCTGGTCCAACCGTATCTCAAATAGTGAACTTCATGCGAGAACATACCAGCAATCCATAGACACTATTATAAGAAGACGAAAGTGGCAGTGAATTGGCCCACGCTTCGAAAAGACGTTGGGCGCATCGCGAGTCAAGCAGTGAAACCTGCTCACATAAGAAGGACCGCCCTAAAAGTATTTGGCGAAGAACAGTCGTACAGGAAGGACGACTGGAGAGAGCTGATATACATTGGCCAAAACCGTACCGGAAGCGAAACACCACAGACGTAATAGATCCGAAGGACTTAGAAAAAAAGTACCTAATATCACGAATTCTTTGAGCTGCTATTTTGAAGGACGATATTGTTGTATCGTAGCTGTTGAAAAGCCCACAGTTGGCGTAATGGCATCGGTTCGAGTTTCCCCGTTCCTGAAGTTCTAAAGGGTTTTCCAATAAGAGGTGTTATTTATATATTCAAAGAAAAATGGCATTTTTTGAGATAAATGATCGGAGGTTTATTTCATTATAAAGAGGAAGGTATGCTGTTAATAATGGAACACAACATCAGCCAAATGGCCGCCACGACCAAGCTTACAGGACCATATCTTTTTCATGAAATTTTCCATAACCAAATCGCAAAGTGGCTGCCCTATGTCCTCGATATAGCGTCACGAATTCCATCTTTGAGGTCTTGAATCGACGCTAGGCTGTTGGCGTAGACCTTATCTTTCCCATGGCCCCAAAAGAAGAAGTCGCAAGGTGTTAAATCAGAAGATGTCGGTGGCCAATTGTGATCACCTCTACGAGAGATAACACGGTCCGGAAACTTTGCCCGTAAAAGATCGATCATTGCTTGTGTGGCACGTAGCGCCGTCTTGTTGAAAGTAAACATTGTGCAGATCAATACCATCCAATTCCGGCCATAAAAAATCATTGATCATCTCTCGATAGCGCAATCCATTGACCGTTACTGTTGCTCCAGCTTCATTTTCGAAAATGTAAGGTCCAATGACCCCGGCGGACCATTAACCGCACCAAAAAATCCCGCGTTGAGGATGGAGAGGCTTTTCAACAATAACTCTTGGGTTTTCCGAGCCCCAGATGCGACAGTTTTGCTTATTGACGTAGCTTCCGAGGTGGAAATGGGTCTCATCAGTCAAGATGATTTTTCGATGAAATTCCGGATCATTTTCATGCATTTAAAGGACCCAATCAGCAAAGGCACGACGTTGTTGATGATCAACCGGCTTGAGTTCTTGTGTTAACTGAACTTTATAAGCCTTTACAGCCAAAATACGGTTTACTGACGTTTGTGGAATGCCTAATTCCAAAGAACGACGAGCAATGAACAAACCTGGGTTTTCTTCAACATTTTGGGTTACAACAGGAATATTCTCAGTTGTTCTTGAGCGACGGGCACGGGTTTTATTCTTCACATCACTAACTTGTCCCAACAGCTCGAATTTGTCCACCAATTTCTGTATTGCGGTCCGACAAAGTGCTTCACGACGCCCCAAAAATGTTTTAGTTTTACGAACCGTCTCTGCCAAATTTTCACCATTTTTGTAGTGAATTTTAGTAATTTAAATGCGTTGTTGAAGCGTGTATCGTTCCATTTTTATTAATGGGATACTTTCAACTTGTCAAATGTAAAAAAAATTACAGCTTTAAAAGTGACAGCTACCGAAATAGAGAGCTATTCAAAATAACACCTCTTATTGGAAAACCATTTACTAAGTTTTCGACTGACTTATCAACAAGATTTTCCCTAGTTCATCTTAGGTCTCTAACCTTTCCTTCGAGTCCTAATCGGTTTATCGCGACAAACAACAGGTCTAATAAATAAGTTCGCAACTTTACCTCGGCCTCCATTTGTTCCTAAAGTACTCACTGTGTCTATGGCATAAAAAGGGTATAAAAACCCCTTGAGTGTGTGCTCATTATTAAAAAAAAAAAAAATGTTCATAAAGCGTAGCTTTGAAGTTTCTATTTTAAGCCAAGTTTTAAGTAATCAACAAGTACCCGAAAAGCCTCAACTCATTTCGGAGTTCATTAATGTCTTAATCACTCATTCGATTTCGAAAACAAAATTACTGTTCCAGGTTCCAGCAGTAAGCACAAACACAAGGAAGTTAGACTGTTTAAACTCTCTTATACCCAGACTTGGTTTAAATTTCAATTTTAATTGAGAAGGTTCTACAACGTTTACATTTTGTTCCACTTTTTGTTCGTATAATAGACCTCCGGTTCAGTTATGATTTTATGTAAATAAAATGTTAAAAAAAATTGTTCTTCGTAATGAAATGTCTGCATTCTACTCAAAGTACCTTCCTCCAACCAACCCCAGTCAGCCGTATCAAGTTTCTTTGCTTGCGCGCCAAAAACTTCAAGAGAACGGAAAAAATGTTGCTTCTACAAGTGTAATTAATACAAGGTCGTTTTATGAGCTTCTTTTTTGTGTATGTATTTTTTTTCTTTGAATGCATCTCCCGTCCCGTTATAATGGAGGTCATTGTGCTTACTTGCAACATGCAATCTTAATAGAATGTGTAATTCGATAGGGAGTGATTTAATGAGTTTCAAAGTGGAGAAATGAGACGTTTGCGTGAGGTCTGGATACCAGCAATTCGCCAAAAAAAATTTAAATTTGGTATTTTGAGTACCAATTAAATGGATATTCATTGATGAGATTGGTGCAGCTGAACCAGTCTTCCTAGACTTGTCTGTTCGAATTTGGCGAACTGCAAGCATGCAACAATTTCAACATTACCATTTTGATTGGAACACACATGAAGCTCGAAACAAAATATTTTTGTTTTTATTGTCCTTTAAGTATCGTTGAAATTGTGGAAATATATTTTTCCGTCGCTTCAAGTATTTTTAAAAGAGGATCTGAAAAGAGTTGCCACATTTAATTCAGTAATTTTTTTAATACAATCAAAGAGGTCTAAGTCTTGTTGCCAATACCAAAGTTCTGACGAAAATGTGACATGAAAACTCAAGTCATTTTGTAGACAGCACACTTGGCAACCATAAAATTAATAACACAAGTAACGTCGAAAAGAGCATATCTTCTTAAAAGTAATAAGAGAGTAAAATTTCTAATGAATACCAACAATTTAATTATTTTTGTTCGTTGTCGAAGACTGTGCTATTGAATGAACCTATAGTCTTAGGGTGGTAATCATGTCAAACCTTTAGCACAGATTTTTTTGTACTATTATTTGTTTCATCATTCTTCTGGGAATGAGAACTTTTATCGCGAACAGGGTTAAAAGCATCAGACCCAAAGAGAACGCATGGTTTGATATGAGCTGTAAAGAGGCAATCAGGCTTAAAGAGGTAAGTTTCCGTTGTTACAAAGCTAACCCTACTGAGGAAAACCGGAAAAAGTTTAAGGAAGCCAGGAAGACCTGCAATGTTCATATTCGACGAACCAAAAATTAAGGCAAAAAATACTGCATCGTCCCAAGGGCAGTAAAAATTGTTGGTCGTTTGTGAAAAACATGAAGAATTCTTCCTCTTCCTCGGTTCCAACGCTCGTTGATGATGACACTCCAGTCGTTACCTCTGTCGCGAAAGCTAACCTTTTTGCTAGACAGTTCACCTCCAATTCTTCGCTGCCAGAGAGAGTCATGACTCCTCCAGTTCTTGAGCGCGTCAATGATTCCATGGGACAAATCTTCTTTCGCACTCGTGCTGTAGCGAGGGTCCTAAAAGATCTCAACATACACAAAACCGCTGACCCCGATGGTATCCCTGCTATTGTTCTGAAGAGGTGTTCTTCCACGCTGGCAAAACCCTTGCGTAAGCTTTTCCATCTATCCTATTCTTCTGAGCTTGTTCCGAGCAGTTTGAAAACAGCAATTGTCCAGCCAATTCCAAAAAAGGGCGAATCTTCCTCTCCCTCCAATTATCGTCCGATTGCTCTTAAGTCCCTTCTTTCTAAGGTCATGGAAACGCTGATAAATTATCAGCTCAAGAAATATCTCGAAGACAGAAACCTTTCTAATGACCGGCAGTACGGCTTTCGCAGCAACAGGTCCCCTGGTGATCTGGTGGTTTATCTCACCGAACAGTGGAACACATCTTTACATCGTTTTGGAGAAAGTAAGATTGTTGCACTTGTAGTGTCCTTAGGTGTGGTTAGTGGTTAGGTGCGTTGGCTGCTAAGCAGAACGTCGTGGGTTCGAGTCCTACTCAAGCCCATAGTTTTTATTTCATCTCTCACGGACACTGCCTCTTGCGAAGAACTGACAAAACTTCCAAGAGTATCAATCTGTCATGAAAAAAATGCTTCTCAACTTTGCCGTTCGGAATCGGCGTTAACTTGTAGGTTCCCTCAATTCTTCTCACGCACCTAGAGAATTGTTGATGGGAGTAAGCCACTTAGGCTTTGGCTCTTCAAGAGCTGTCGCGCCACTCTATTTTTGTTTTTTTAAGATTGTGTCACTTGATTTTTCAAAGGCGTTTGATTGAGATTGGCACCAGACTCTCTTATCGAAAATGCATGCTTTCGGTATTGATGAGTCCTTCCTTCGTTGGATTAATTAACTTTCTTTCGAACCAATCATAGAAGTTGTATTGGACGGATTCAAATCTAAAACCCACAAAATAAATGCTGGTGTGCCCCAGGGTTCCGTTTTTTCTCCGACCTTCTTTCTCATTTTATTTATGATCTCTTGTCTGTTACTTCTAATCCAATAAAATGTTTCGCTGACGATAGTACCTTTAGCTTCTCAAATTCGTTTCCAGATTTACATTCCTCCTCTTCGAATGTGGAACTGCAACGGCAAAATATGATAAGATCATTAAACTCTGACTTCAACAGCTTTGTACATTGCGAATATACAGCCGTGTAGAGTTTAATGCTTTGAAAACGCAATGCTGTCTTGTATCGTTGAAGCGAGATATACCCTCCTTGCCACTGTCCATGAGTGGCACTTGCATCAGTGAGACATCTCGAGATTCTCGGTATGTGCATCACTGACCACCTCTTGTGGTCCGAGCACATACGCGAATTCGCCAAAAATGCCGCAAGATGTTAAGGTTTTTTTGAGACGATGCAAGAATTTGTTTCCCCTTCTGATCTGGCTACTATCTATAAAGCATATGTACGACCAAAGCACACTTCGCACGTTTGGGGTGGTGCTCCAGTAACGTACTTAAGTCTTTTGGACAGTATCTAGTGCAGAGCATTTAAGGTGATTGGTGACCATACCCTTTTACCGTAACTTCAATGGTTTATGCTCTAGTGAAATAGCCAGCTGCATTCCTCCCTTAACCGTGATACCCACGCCTCCTGTAATGACCATTAGTTCACTCTCGAGCCCAACTTCGGACGTACAGTCATGTTAAGAGAATCGTTCTTTAGCCGTACTACGCGAATGTGGCACTCTCTTCCACTCTCTGTCTTCCCCGGGCACTGCAATGTTCAGGAATTCAAGACCAATGTTAACCGACACCTCATCCTTAACCCTCTCCGTCTATCCCACTTTCCCTAACGCTCGCACTGTTCTTTGGCATGAAAAGGGAATATAAACCCCTGGAGTGCGTGCATATTACAAAAATAAAGGCTGCTATTTCTTAAGACTTAAATTGTATTCCCAGTGGATGTTTTGAATTGCCGTTTGACCATTTCAACATGTTGCAGTGTTGCAAACGCTCCTCTGTTGGAAGCTCATTATTTCAGGGTACCTGCAAATCATACACGACATCAGGGCTTTTGACTTAAAAACCTAGTCATGAATTTAAATTGACAAGTTCGATTATAACAGCCTTTTAGTAGGAGTTTTATGGAATCCTGTTTGGTCGTTTGAATGTGATTGTTTGCTTTGGTTTTTTGTCATATTTCAAATCAATATCTCCCACTACTTTTCGGCTTTACGTTAGGTAAATGATGACACTTACACGTTTTTTTTTTTTTTGTGGTATTTGCGGTATCCTGAATACACAATGCTCGCTACGCGATGCTAGATAGTCTCACTCGACAATAATAATGTAAATGAACTCGTCTTTATTTCTATTTTCAATTTATTGATGGGACAGAACACAAGCTTCGTTGTCACGATAATTGGATAATTCTCTATAAAGAACCCGCATCACACAACAATTTCAGTGGAATTAATATACTCGCACGATTTGCCCGGTGGATAGGATAGCAATAGCCACAGACCACATAGGAATTCTATGCAACATGATGCGGGCAGTTCATCAGACAAACACAAATCATGTTCACTGCAAAATTTTCATTTCATTGAAGATAATTCGATTATGAAATAAATTTATTCGTGAAGCGATTGTCCGCATAGTGCGTTAAAATTTTATTAAATACATTTGTTGGCAATGTTGTCGTTGGGAATGTGTTCGCGCGCATAGTGGAGCAACATGGGGTGCAGTTCAAATGCAATAAATTGTCATGAGAGTAAATCAATTATAAATGAGTGTCTAGACGAGATGAAAATAAACTTTTGGTTTGGCTATTTGTTTGTTTAGACAAATTGAGTGAAAGGGTGTTTTGAAGCAAGTGCAAATAATGTTGTTGCAAGTTTAAATTGCTGTCAGGTTCTTTTAATCCAAGCAACATACGTCGTTTGATACTTCGAAATAAAGGGCTGAGGGTCTAAAAATTAAAACCATTTATTGGCGAAGTTTCAACATTGATTGATGGCTTCTCTTGTCATGAATATCTACTCGTTACATCCCGAAAAAAAGAAATCCTCTAAACTGCGCCAACTACAGAGGAATAAGTCTACTTAACATCGACTACAAGATCCTCTCTGCCGTAATATGTGAACGTGAAGCCCTCCGTCAACGATCTGATTGGTCTTTATCAATGTGGCTTCAGGCCAGGAACGTCAACCATCGACCAAGTTTTCATGTTGCGGCAGATTCTGGAAAAAAATTATTAAATCCAAATCGATACCCACCACCCTTTCATCGATTTTAGGGCCACGATAGCATCTACGGAGCCGGACTGTATAAAGCTATATCTAGTTTTGACATCCCTGCCAAGCTCGTTCGCTTGTGAAAAATGACGATGGTGAACTCACGCTTCTCCATCAAGGTTGGCAACGAGCTTACGGAATTTTTCGACGTTAAAAAAGGATTCAGACAAGGTGATGCACTGTCATACGATTTCATTAACATCGTTCTTGAGAAGATAGTAGAGAACTCCACCGTCAACACCAGAGTCACTATCTTCCAAAAATCTGTTCATCTTCTGGCGTACGCCGATGATATTGGTATAATGGGAACAACACAGCGTGATGTCAATGGCGCCTTTGCGAGAATTGAGACAGAAGTGGCAAAAATGGGTTTAGCGGTAAATGAAGGAAAGACGCAGTATATGCTGTCTTCGAGGAAGGACACCCAACACCGACACGGCTCGTACAGATCTTCACAATAGACGCATACAACTTTGAGTTAGTAGAGGAGTTTGCCTACCTAGGCTCCGCTATAAACACGGGCAATAACATCAGCGCCGAGATCAGGTTTCAAGTCTGAAACCCACAGTATAAATGCTGGTGTGCCCCAGGGCTCCGTTTTGTCTCCGACTCTCTTTATCATTTTTATTAATGATCTCTTGTCTGTTACTTCTAATCCAATAAATTGTTTTGCTGACGATAGTACCCTTAGCCTTACCTTATTCGTTTCCAGATTCACGTCCCTCCTCTTCGGATGTGGAACAGCAACGGCAAAATATGATAAGCTCATTGAACTCTGACTTAAACAGCATTGTATTATGGGAAATTAAAAACCGTGTATCTAGAGTTTAATGCTTCGAAAACTCAATGCTGTCTGTTATCGTTGAAGCGAGATATACCCCCCTGCCACTGTCCATGAGTGGCACTTGCATCAAGAGACCGAACATTTCGAGATTCTCGGTATGTGCATCACTGACCACCTCTTGTGGACCGAACACATACGCGACGTCGCCAAAAATTCCGCAAGCTGTTTGGATTTCTTAAGACGGCGCAAGTAATTTTTCTCCCCGTCTGATCTGGCTATTATCTATAAAACCTATATCCGTTCAAAGCTTGAGTATAATTCACATCTCTGGGCTGGTGCTCCAGCTATTTACTTAAGCCTCTTGGATGGAATACGAAAAGGAGCTGTAAGAATGATTTATGATAGGGAGATCACTGACACATTCACTCCTTAGACCATCTTCATAACGTAGCGTATCTCTCCTTGTTCTATCGCTACTTTTTTGTATTCCTCCCCTTAAAAAATTCAACCGTAATACTCGCGCTTCCAGGAATGCCCATCAATTTACCATCGAGCCCAACTTCGGTCGTACGCTTAAGTATAGAGAATCGTTCTTTAGCCTACTACGCGAATGTGGAACTCTCGTCCACACTCTGTCTTTCCCGATCATTGCAGTGTTCAGGAATTTAAGACCAAAAAAAAACCTCTTGCTAATGGCTGTTTCTTTGGGCTAAGAAAGCAATTGAGTGGAAAAGCCCTCTCTCGAGCAACTAGGGTAAAATTGTACAGCACACTCATCTACCCAGTCCTGCTGTATGGTGCAGAAGCATGGACCTTGACAAAATCGGATGAAAGTGTCTTAGGCTGTTCCGAGAAGAAAGTTCTTTGGGTCATCTATGGCCCCGTGTGCATTGATGGGTAATGGAGAAGAAGATACAACGGTATTCTTTACGGGTTGTTAAGGTCCAGAGACTCAGATGGCTCGGTCATTCAGAGCGAATTTACACCAATGCTCCGACCCGTAAAGCCTTCGACACTATTCCCGAGGGACGTAGGAGGAGAGGAAGCCCGCGACTCAGGTGGCGCACTCAGGTGGAAGACTCAATCAACTTGGAGTGCAAAATTGGAGACAGCTAGCTAAGGACCGAGCTGGCTGGCGGAGACTGCTGACTGAGGCCCAAGTCCTCAACGGACTGTAGCGCCACCTTAGGTTAGTAAGTTAGTACATACTCAGAAGAGAACCATTCTCTAAGTAAGTGCAACTTTTTCATGTTACCAAACATTTTTCTGCAATTTTGTTGCGATCCAGTACGATGGCTGTTAACTTACCTGAAAAGAAAAGAAAACAAAAATTAGCATCATTTTTGTAAACCTAACAATAAAATCTAGATATATTTTTGACTTAACATACAAACATGCATTCATCATTTAAGTAAAGTTCAACTTTAATGTTAAAATCTTCAACACGATCCACAACGATTTAAAATTCAAAACTCTCACTTAGTCGAACATCCAAAATTCCATTCGAATACAAATGTTTGCTTACAAGCTAATTTACTATTCAAAATCGATGGTAGTCGATAAATGTCAAAACGATCGTTTATTCGAACATAAAAACCATTCAAATGACATCATAAAATTCAAATTCACTTCACAACACCACCAAAAATATGCACATGAATATTTATGATAACAAAATGAACAACAGCAACAGCAAACAAAACAGAAACAAAATTAAAATATTCAAGACTTATCCATCACAGTCAAGTCACAGAATGTGTTCCGTCAAATTGCCTTTTAAGCAAGTCTGTCGAAAAGCTCACAGAATATGTTTAAGTGGAGGCGGGATATGTCAAAAAATCGGTGTCAAACTGATTGATGCATTTTTTGTTAATGAATATTTCAACCGGGACGTGAACCACCTGCAAAAGGCCATTTACTTGAAGAAGTTACAATGTTGGAATTCTTTTTTTCCCTTTTATGGGCGTTGATTACGAATTTTCTTTAACCACAAGGAAAAGCTGGAAGAATCATTTCCTTACAAGCAAAAGAAATCACGAAATTAGAGAAGTGGAAAAAGCCCCTTAACATATGTGTTTAGACGACGAACATGAACATTTAGGTTAAGCACACACTTTCCGGGTTTTCATAATCGATATCAATCAAATATCGGATTATAAGAGAACAAAAGAGTGACACTTTGGTGAAGAAAAGAAAAACCACGTAAAGGAAGAAAATTCAAAGAAACCTTACACTCTTCTTGTCCTACGTTTGAATTTCTCGTTCAGATTTAACCACCCATCGCCAATGTGTCAAATGAAAGTAGAGCACATCACTATTAAACAACACGATTACACATCACTAGTTAGAGATGTGTGCTGTCGACTATGCAAATTTGAAAATCGATTTCGTGATCGATTAGATCTGTGGCATTACAGATTAAATGCACTCATGTGATCCGATTAAAGGTGGACGGACGGATACAGAGTGAAAGAAGGATTAGTGCGGCGGCAGCGACTGTGTTATGGGTCAATCGATAAATGGGGATAATTAACGCCAATTGAACTTAGAAAGTACACATTGACGAATGAAATTAAGTCTTCAGAGGGGGAAACTTTCAATTTATCGACCAAAAGTGACAGCTCTTGGTGATGATGACGACAGTATTGACGTTGATGAGAATTGTTGTTCGAAAAAAAAGGGCAAAAAAACTATGGGAAAACCATTGCGTTTCTAATTTGATTGAAATTATTGAAAATTGCGATGAAAAGCTTGAAGGGATGTTGAGACCGATTTTCTCGACAGAAAAACTACACAAATTCTCAAATCACGAATGTGCCATTAAAAGTGTTTATTTGAACATGAAGCGAATTAGTAAAATGGCCAGTGGGTCTTGCATGGAAATTGTGGGCAGATACTGCAATAATTGACAGTAATTATACAAAAGTTCGTTTTTTTTTTTGTTTTTCTTACGATTGTGAAACTGTTGATGGTTGCTGGAGTATTCTAGAGAAGATAGTTGAGTAATTTCGAATGGAATTGATTGGTGGTGTAGCTGGCGGCAGGTGTGGTGTGGTCAATTAATTTTGTTTCTCCTTCTTTTTGTTTTTTAAGGTTTGGTCTAATGACGAGATGGATTTAAATTAATGACATCATCAAGGCAATGGAAGTTGTGTGGAACTTTTCTTGAGATCGAAAAAATTTAACAACTTCCGATTTTTTTTTCGAAAAGAAGAATTACTCCTCATCAGAATATTAAAAGAGAAACTGCAAAGTAAATGGGCAAGTTGAGGTTAAATTCGATTCATTTCATCTACAACCATGTTTATACGCTTTTTCGACAGGAACATTATCATCAAGAGATGGAAATTTTAGAGGGGGACATATGTTCTTCCCAAAAATTTTCAACGAAAATTTCGTACACTTTTTTGAATGAAGCATATCGTGGCCTTTCATTTGATGTATCACTCGCTGGATATGGAATGCAGTTTTGCCAAATTTGAGTGGATGATAGATGACTTTGCAGGCCTTTATTTTGACATATCGCTTTTAATGGTTCATCTTGAAGAATTGAGAATGGCAACGAATTGAAATTCTAAAAAAAAAGTTTGATCGTAAATTTACGATATTGCCATTATTTCAGGAACCACCTACTCGAAAAAAGTTATTTTTAATTCTGTAGACAGCGCTTGGTTAGGCCTTTCTTTTGACATATTTCTTTTTTTTTTTCTATTCCGGTCAAGTAACAGTTATGAGAAAATCCAAACAAATACGGTTTTAAGACAAGGTCCTTTACCAGATCTCGCAAATAGTAACAGCTTTGAATGGCTGATAAATGAGTTGTTAGCCTTTATTTTAACGATCCAATTGCTTAAGGTTTCACAAACAAATTGAGAAAATAGTGATAGATATTGATCAGGGACTTAGATCGAAAGAAACTATGTTGACATTATTTTAGCAACTAGCAATCAAAAAATTCATTTTTTAATTCTACAATTTAAATTTGCTTAGAGCTTTTCAAACGTTTTTTTAAAAACATATACGATATTGGCAATCATTTTGATAAGCTCACTCCACATATACCGAATGACGATTGGCATTGACAATGACATTACTATATTTTACTCATAATTGTAACGAACAACAGAGAGGCGACATAAGCAATGGACTGGACTATAATATTTCATTGGTCTTTTCTTCGATACATCAGACGAGGGCTTTGGAATATGTAATGTCGTAAAAACGATATTGCAATTCTATAAATTCCAAGGATGGTTTTCAGCGAAATTTTCAGTAGAATGAATAAAAACTCTAAATATTAAATTCGGAAACAATTACGGGATATCGTCGAAATTCAATTTTTTTAAAAAGAAGTAGGTATCCATAAAAGATAAGATAAAATCATTTAAGACACTTTTAACAAACTGCGTGGCAAAAAAGAGAATCGGAACAATATGAAATAAAGGCTCTTCTAAGCATTGGATGGACAGTAAAAAGAATCGGAACAATTTAAAATAGTAAAAAATTCAAGATCGTAAAAATACGATATGGTATTTTCAGTATTTTTCAACAACCAGTCATCTAAGGTACTTTTAAGGAACTGAGCGGACAAAAGAATAACTCGTTACAACTTAAAACAGTCAAAATTCAAGATCGTAAAAATACGATATTTTATTTTTTTCAGCAATCAGTCGTCCAATAAAATTACTTCTTGATTTTTCCAATAGATCTTGTTTAAATCTTTCTTTTTCAATACCAGTCATTAACTTAAATCACCTTTATGATCCAAACCAAAAGATTTGTCTCTTATTCACGAAATTCGATACCCGTAGCTCTCAGTGTAATACTTTTACTAAGTACTTTTGCCATTTGTCTCATAAAACTCGATGTCCAAGATTTGCTGACAATATTAATAGTAATCCATTGCCATCCAGTCACAATTTGAAATCTGACTACAATTTATCAAGATCCGCTTTCTAATCCACAAGGGTCACATAGTTTAACGCAGCTGTTGAATTCAACACCATCAATATCATCGGTTAATAAAATGCGTCAATAAATTATTAAAACGCCTATCGACAAAGAAATTTCATTAAATTGCTCGCACTCCAACAGAAAAAGTGGGTGTTGTCAAAATAGTCCCAACTTTAAACGCAGTTCCGATTTATTATCAAAATATTCCCTGCTCTGGGGCGATTTCTCACTAAATTCCGAAACACTCTCCCTCGGAGTAAAATAAAATTAATTACTTTCACGTTTAATAAATTAACTCTCAAGATAAAATCGCTGTTAAAATGCAACGCTTCGGACATATTTTTAATTTCACTTATGAAACGCACTTTTTTCTCACTCCCCTCGTTCTCTCTCTATCCCTCTGTTTGTCACTGAGAGCAGTGGCAACTCTCAAAGGATTGAGAAAATATCATAAAACCAGCTACGCATAAAAATTGCTGTCAAACTGATTGTCCCACGTGCATTACAAATTTAAAGTCATACCAAAACCGGATGATGCGAAAACCCGAAAATAATATAAATTGCGTACATGCGGCGCATGTCAAGGCGCCAAAAACGCTTTCGCTCTCTTCGCACCGCTTTTTTTTTTGCCAACTTTACGAGTATGCCGGTGAGATTCCTTTTGCAGCGTTGCATCGACCGACGTCGATGCCGTTGTATTGGCCATTGCCGGTTGAAGAATAACGAGTTCGACATGTGTACACTCGCTACTCATGGTAATTGGGAAAACAAATTTCGCAATCAATCGATTAATTTGCAATAAAAAAAAATCTATAAACGGAGACACCATCGATTTGTTTATAGACATCCAAATGATCGGTTCGGAGCTGACTTCTTTGGAACAGGAAAGCGCTGCAGTCACAGCAACATTAAAAACAACTCTAATGATGTTGCTATCCGCTCTCGGGTTACAATGCCAACTTACGCATAAATTTTAATCAATCATGGTTGCACAGTGGCTTTGGCTTCTGTATGTGTGTCCGCCGCAGATACAAGTACGGTTACAATGAGACATTTAAAAATGACACAGCTGAAAAGCCTACAATTTATGTCAGCCACAAAATTAAAGAGGAGTAGGTGGCGCTGCTGCTGGTGCACTTTTCGAGATTGTGAACCAACCCAAGGTTCGGCCCATCCTCTTATAACCGCATCAACCAGCATCATCATCAACATAATCGTTGTTGTTGTCTATTATCATCTAGATGGAGCTACACAGTGCTGTGCGCAGCGCATCATCATCAGGTGGGCCTTACATGATTTCATTAACTCTGCATAAATTAGGGACGGCCTCTGCGATGAGGGTTAAGCATCAATTTAAGTTGTTCGAGCGAGCTTAGGCCAACCCAAGAGGGAGAGCGCAAGAGACTGACGCACGGAGGAGATATAATGAACTCTAAGAACGCTCCCAGTTTCGTTTTTCCTGCTGCTTCTATGAAGACCTTAAAATGCGGAAGAATACAATCTTTTTTCTAGCCTTGTCTTGGAATGGGTTTTCTTAATCTTCTTGATGAAGTCCTAAGGCGTTTTGAGTGTGCAATTTGAGTATTTTTTTTTCTTGTATTTTTGTTTGAGGCTAAGACTACTATCAAAGAGCAATTGTCCACTTTTCTATTTGCTTTTAAGAGCTAACATAAATGGCAAGACCTAATGTTTCATGTGGAATTACTTCTTCATCTTGTGCGAAACGATCGTCTTTAATGTGAGGGGTTAAAAGTTGTTTTTTGTTGATCCTTGGAATTGCTGCGGGAATGACTTGATGGTTAGGAAGAACACTTTAGTGGCTATTATTGGTGAGTGGTGATGAAAATCTGCTGGCAATCAATATTTTGAAGTGAGTATTTATGTTGAAATTAATCAAATTACGGCAAAAGGAAATTAGTTAAATGCAAAGTGAATGATGGACGTTAGAATGAGGAAACTGGTTCAACTTCGTCAAAAACACCTATTAAAATCGGTGATCCATTTCGTGGAGCCTCCAGGAAGCCCATAAAAGTACCGCGTTGCAATCTAGGAGGTGCTCAATCCCCAGGCTCTTATTAAGGCAGCTAATAAAGAGTGTAAACATTCTTCAAAATAGTAAATTAGGTACATGGCACCTTAACAATTGTGTATGAGAGGTCAACAACGGCAGCGAAATTGCCAAAGATTATACTGCAAAAATTCGACGAACACAACGCTTAATGGTTACGTTTTCATGGTCCATATACGTAGTTGGTGCACATTTAGACAGTTTTGCAATGCCAGACATTTGTTTTCCGGCATTGCAGCATGATTCTCTAAAAAAACTCTTTGCGAGTTCTTTAAAACAAAAGAGCTGAGTTTCGAACTCGATTTTAACATTTGGTGTTCTTTTACTGAGAAATTGGCAGAAAAAATGTAAAATTTTTATGAAATCGATTTTTTAATACTGTTTCAAAGCAATTGAAGAAATAGTGTTTGATTTTTTATGAGTTTGTGCTCGCGCTTGTGACGTTTACTTTTTTCAACTATTTTTAAAAGTTGATATTTTCATATTCAACTGAGACCAAGTTTGCCAAAAACATATAAAACTAAACAATTGCACAACTTTTCGACTGATATGTTAAGAGAAAAGCTTATTCAACAGATGGATAACGCCAAAGGGTGATAAACACCAGACCCACCTAAAAATTGTTAAAATCAATTACGCCCAATACCGCATTCCGTATCCTTTCCAAAATCTTCTCAATACATAAATTTTGTTCACAAAAGTTAAGATAAACCACAAACAATTTTGCAGGGCATATTTTGACTGTACATGACCATTTGTGTTGTCGTTCGTCGAAATGGCGCATCAACATTGCGTTAAAATGAAAGACTTTTACTGCCTTGCAGCAACATTCGACCGGCCGGCCGGCATTGCAGTAACACGTTAAAAATGAATTTCAAGAAGAAAAAAAAAAACTTGGAAACAAACCCCCTTAAGGCACTCTTACTCAATGCGAGGGAAAGTGTTGAAAATTTATCACCCGATTCAAACAAATGAGCAATTCGGTACAATGTTTGGGTACGTTTGTTGTTTTCGTCTGGTCTTGCCGCAGTGTGCATGTTTGTCTGGCTTCTTTTGATGTTGCAATGTTGCAGGGAAATAAAAAAGACACAAATTTCGACATGCCAAGCGGAACTAAGATGTTACAGCCACTGCCGCTGCCGCCACCGCAACTGCTGTCACTGTTCTTTTTTTGTTATTTTTTTTTTGTCTCGGTCTTCCATCGCCACCTGACCAAAAGATGCAATTTTATTAAACATCCAACGAGAAAAAGTTGTTTTTTTTTTTGTGTGAATTCCAATTTTCGAACAATGCCTTGATTTGAAGGCTTAAGGCACCAACAAACACTTGTCCGTCTTTCTCTCTCATTGGATCTGGGCATGACGCTCGGTGGTGGGCATCCTCTTTGACAAATTACCATCTTGATGCACCCTTGACATATGGGAATTCGAATATACCTTGCACTTTCGGATTTCATCTCGGTTGTGATCGTAGAAAGTTTGTCGTTGCTTTTGTTTTCCCTGTGCGCTGGCTTTTGCATAAGTTGGGAGAAAAAATTCAAAGTAATTTGCTGCAAGATCATCAGAGGCAGTTAAGATCGAAGAGATGAGCATTTCCCTCAAGGAATCACCCGCTCCCGTGCGGGAACGCGACGAAAGTGAGTGGCAAAACGAGTGAAAATTATGTTATTCAAGAAATCGATTAGTTCGGCTCGCCGAAGTTAGACAAAAAACCCATCATTGTCCTCGTCGCGTCCGTCGTCGTTGAACTAACCTCCAGAGGGCATTGTTAAAGTTTTTTGTTTGTCTCTTCCAGTTGCATTGTTTCCGTCTAAGCTGGATTGATCCTTATCCTGGTGAGCAATGATTTCGTTTAATTTTCAAATGGCCGACATCGCACCATCACCAGATGTGCGGCGACGCGATTTACTGTACCATCACAATCGGTACGTGCTCGGGGAAGGGAAACCAATATGGTTCTGGTCTGGTTAGCTACAATTGCAGTAAGCTTTCCTCATCTAGACCGCTCATGATGGTAGCAAATCACGTCCGCAATCTCATCGACTAAAATGGTAATTTGGATGTGATGCACTTTTACTTTGTGCCAAGCTAACCTTCTTTTTTTTTTGCAGCGTTTAACTGCATTTTTTTCTAATACTCCACCATCGCGTCGTTCGTCGCTGTCGTCGTTATGAAGACGTTCAAGTCTTCCTTAAACAAAAACTCAATAGAGAGCCAAAACAGGCGATTTGTGCCTAAATATAGCCGCAGCAACCTTAACTGGGGGCGTTGGCATCTTTTTGTTCGACTACTTGGCAAAGCAATTTCTGTTTTTGTCGATGTCGAAATGGGATTTTAAGAGCCGGCAGTTAAGCATCTCTAGTATCTACACAGCCAATTGGTTGTAAAGTAATCGTTTTAAAAGTGTAGCAGGTTAATTTTCTGTATGGGGTAATGATTGAAAACTGATGGCTTGGGTCTTTTGAGATCATATAGCCGCCGATGGAGCAGGTGAACTACTGAAAGAGAAAGTCTGGTTTGTTGTTTGTAGTTTAGGTAGTCGAAGATGGTTTGGCATTTGTATTTTTTTGCCGTGCACTTTAGGTAAGCTTTAGATGAATAGGTTTTTTTTCACTCTGGGGACCTTTTTTTGTTGCTTGAAGACAGACCAGAAGGCAAGACACTTGCAAGTTTGCATGAACTGTTTTAATGACTAAGAGACGACTCAAAAATTAATAAAACTTACGGTCGAACCAGAAAAACCATAAAGTTGATTCTGCACAGCACATAAATCTCTTTTGAAGTCAGGGTCTCAGTTTCTGAAAAGCGAAAAAAGAGACTAATTTTCAGGTCTTGAAAGGAAATCGAATTTAACCCTTTATGTGAGGCGAAATTCAAGTTTGTTTTTAATAGTGTAATCAAAGAAAACCATAAAATGTTTCCCATTTACTCTTTGCGCACAGTCACTCGGATTTCCAAGGCCTTGTCCATGGTTTTAGGCTTTGAATGTTTGCGGCTTTGAGTGCTTACGTTGTTTCATGAATCGATTGTTGGGTTCACGGTGCTCCAAAAAGTCCGAAGAGGTCAAATCGAAGCTTCAAGATTGCAAATTGACATCTCCATAAGTGGCTGATAATGAGATGCGTAAAAATCGATCCTGGCATGGTGTGGCATTCAACATGATCCAGAGATCGGTCGGTCAAATCAAGTCTTGGATTATTTCATTACAAAAAAAAAAAAGTCGGTCAATAGGATTCTGAGGACGCAACGATTTCCAGTCTTATGCTACGACTGGCCGTGTCGGTCGACATGACAATTCGTCTCGTGCAAAATGTTGATACAATATCAACCAGGCGATAATGATGCCTCTTCAATTGCTGAATCCATAGGACCTTTAAGCGAATAATCCATCCAAAATCTTTTTGAAGAAGGTAAGGATGTAAATGCTGAGCTAGACGACACGGCCACTGGCGAGCTTTAGGTGCAGAAAGGGAAAAACGAGCAACGACCGTGCGAAACTGGAGACAGCTAGCTAGATATCAAGCATTCTGGAGACACTTGTTGGATGGGGCCCTGCTCTGCTCTAGTATAGGGAGGAATTTTGGGTGATCCAGAGAACATCTTAAAAATCGTCATAACTAGTTATGGGTCAACTCGATTCGCTAACTCGGTTCGACAAGTTGGTTTGACAACTCGGTGCGAGAACTCGGATCGACAATTCGGTTCGCTAGCTCGATACGCAAATTTGGTTCGTCAATTCGGATCGCCAACTAGGTTCACCAACTTGATTTGCTAACTCGGTTTGACAACTTGGTTCGCCAACTCAATTCCCCAACTCGGTTCGACAACTCGGTGCAAGAACTCGGTTCGATAAAACGGTTCGACAAGTCGGATCGCCAACCTACCAACCTACCAACTCGATTCGCTCACTCGCTTTGACAACTTGGTTCACCAACTCAATTCCTTAACTCGGTTAGCCAACTCGGTTTGCAAACTCGGTTCAACAACTCGCTACGCCAACTCGGTTCGACCATTCGGTTCACCAACTCGATTCGCGAACTGGATTCCCCAACACGGTTCGAAAACTCGGATTACCAACTCGGTTTGCCAACTCGGTTCGACAACTCGGATCGCAACTTGATTTGCCAACTCAATTGCCCAACTTTGTTCGAGAACTCAGTTCGCCAACTCGGTTTGCCAACTCGGTTTGCTAACTTGGTTCGCCAACTCGGTTTGCCAACTCGGGTCGCCAACTCGGTTCGACAACTCGTTTCGCCAACTCGGTTTGACCATTTGGTTCACCAACTCGATTCGCCAACTCGATTCCCCAACTCGGTTCTACAAATCTCGGTTTGCCAACTTGGATCGCCAACTCAGTTCGCCAACTCAATTCACCAACTCCGTTCGAGGACTCGGTTCACTAACCCGGTTCGCTTACCCGATTAACAAACTCGGGTCGCCAACTCGGTTCGCCAATTCGGTTTGCCAACACGGGTCGCCAACTCGGTTCGACAACTCGGTACGCCAACTCGGTTTGCCCATTCAGTTCACCAACTAGATTCGCCAACTGGATTCCACAACTCGGTTCGAAAACTCGGATTGCCAACTCGGTTCGCCAAGTCAATTGCCCAGCTCGGTTTGCCAACTCGGGTCGCCAACTCGAGTCGCCAACTCGGATCGCGACTTGATTTGCCAACGCAATTGCCCAACTTTGTTCGAGAACTCAGTTCGCCAACTCGGTTTGCCAACTCGGGTCGCCAACTGGGTTTGCCAACTTGGGTCGCCAACTCGGGTCGCCAACTCGGGTTGCCAACTCGGGTCGCCAACTCGGTTTGCCAACTCGGTCGGTTCAACAACTCGGTTTGTCAACTCGGTTCGTCAACTCAATTCCCCAACTCGATTCGCCAACTGGATTCCCCAACTCGGTTCGACAGTTCGGTTTGCCAACTCGGATCGCCAACTCAGTTTGCCAGAACCAAATCGGTCTTCCTCTGTCCTTAAGCTCATTTCCTTAACTTGTGCACCTTTTTTCAAGCTCTAAATCTGTCAACGAGCAGAAATATGGTCAAACTTTAAAACTATTCTCTCTGACTTCAATGAGTGGTCAGAAACCGAATTGAAATTGAGAAAAATAACCTCTGCAACTCTAAAAAAATAAAAAAAATTTTTTTCGTTATCCAACGTCTGCGAATTTCTCCAAAAATTCACCAAACATTCCGTTTGGAAAAAATTAATCAATTAGCCAACTCCAAATGTTTAACATTCAAAAAGATCAAAGTTCAATGTCTGTATTCTGTTTGACAAGACAAGACAACAAAATTAAAAATAAAACTATTAAAAATCTTGGGTGGCAACCTCTCGCCTGCAACCGCCAGCTACCATCGTAGGCCGTAGCCGTTCTCTCTCCACACACAAGACACACATTTACGCTGATTAGCCATAATCAAGTAACGAATATGTGTAGAAAATCATTTCCAACAAATATTGACATTATCCGTGCAAGACCTTTGCTACTCTCTTGCAGACTAAAAAATAAGACAACACATGGAACACACTTTGACTTCTTCGTCGATGCCGTTGCGTCTGCATCATCGTTTGCAACTTCTATACGGCACCGCAAAAGGCCCCTAAACTAAGAGATACCATCTGTTAACTTGAAAAGCCTCCTTCCATCAGCATCCTCGTCGTACGTTGTAGTCGTCCTCTTAGTCACGAGCAGAACAGAAAGATGAATTTTCATATTTTCGGCTTGACTGCTCACGTATGGGGGCTGTCATCATCAGAAGATGTGTCCAGCATCATTATAGCGGTTCATAGAGGAACTCTTCAACAAAAATGAAATGTTGTTTAATCATAATCGACATTGTGCACGATCTGCGCACCAGGCCATCTTTGGGAGTCAACAACACAGACGTCAGCGCCAGCTGCTGCTTGCTGACTTCTGTGTCCAGAATCTGTCCCTCCGATCAAGTACCGTATATTTGGACTGTACGGCTATGATGGCGCAATTGAATAGACTTTAAAGTAATAAAATTGCAATGGCATATGGAAGAAGTGATGCCAAGTGACTTTGTGAACAAAAACACATTTTGCAAATTTTGCGAACTTCGCAAATAATCATCACTGTCAGACTAGACAAAGAAATGAAGATCTACATATCCTAAATGCAGTTTGGAGGACTGCAAAATCATTTGTTGGCGTTGCAATATTTTGAAAGAAAGAATTTGCGAAATTAAAAGGCTCGTTTCATAAAAGGTTTCCATGCAAAAGGTATTGCAAAGCAATGCGCACCGTTGCGAAACACTTCGCAAGTTAATTGCGTTGAAGCGCACATGCCCAAACATTTTTTGCGAACTTTTCAAATGATAAATGCTGTCAAATTTGAAGTTTTAATGAAGCAAATAGTCTCGCAACCTGGTTGGCCGTAGTTTGCAATAATTTTTGAGAAGAGGCAACACTGCAGCAGACTCGCGCAAATGTGCGATCACTTCGCAAACAATGAAATCCTACGAAGATCCACTTCGCCGCAAGTAGAATTGATTTGCAATTAAGACGCTACATAAAACCAAAAGGTCATCTCTTTTTCATAAACAAAACTCCCGCCAAATCTCGCTTCAAGCATCTTTTGCTTTTGATGCAACATGAAGCAACATAATTTCAATTAAGCCCAAAAAATACTTAAATAGAAAAAAAAACTTTCACCAACCGACACAACGGATGAGCGAGCCGATGCGAAAACAACACGAATGGCGTCGCATTACTTCGCAAAATGCATATTCTTGGAACTTCGCATTCTTTGGCGAACAATATTTTGAACTGGCGCGACCGCGATTTGTTGTGGCATGCAAATTTGTAACCTATGCGATTTCGAACTTCCGCTAAAACGACCACAACAGCGACTACGACGACTACTACAAATTTTGGCGGATACCCCATGGCGGTATTTGTTGCACATTTCACATCCAGATGAATGGAATCATAATAATTCCAACTTCTCGGGATACACATTCTGCGAAATGACTGCACTCTGGGGGCTGTGAATGCATAAAATTCGAATGCGAAATCTTAAAGGGGCGAACACAATAATTCAATGCGAGAGAAAAGAGATTCATTTTTCTGCTTTTGGTTAAATGCGCAGTGTAGGGCTTTGATTTTTTTTTCGTAAACTTTGTTGCGAGAGATTGCATTGGAAATTTATTTCGCTAGAAAAGTCTTCATTGCTTTTTACGGTTTATTGGATTTGATTTTTTTGTTCACGTTTTTTTTTTGGTGGCGTACATTCGATAGAGTTGTTTGAAATGGCGCACAGTTGCGGTTGCAAATGTATTTTGATGTTTTTATTGCCCTCCCAGGGTGTTCGAATTTGTTTGGAGCATGAATTAAGGTAGCTCGCTGTTTGTATGTTGCTTTGGTTTGGTTTGGTTCGATGGAGCGTTAGTTTTTTTGCATGGTGATGGGGTGATTGTGTTGCTGCTTTGCAAGTGCGGCAGAATGTACTTTTATGGAAATTAAATGGAAATGTTTTTAATTTTTGTCAGAAAACAAAAGCCTATAGAGTTGTCTTTAGGGATTGGACATATTTCCAATTTGGTTTGACGGGAACTTGTAAAAATGTCAAACAGCAAAATTTGGTTTTGGTGAGAAAATGACAGGAAGAGAGAGTGATAAGTGAGAGATTTTTTTTGGAAATTATATTTTCACTTTTTTTAAATGAATGCAGTTCTTGAACTTCACCTTCACTAAGAAGCCAAAAACTGGAATACTTGCAGATCACCAGAGTTTTAGCAAACAAGGGGCTGAAATCAGGTCGGTGCTTAATAAGCTTGGTAAAGGTCCACTAACTTCTACGTGTTAAACCAAAATCACAATCTGCCTAAAGTTCGATAGTTCGAAGTAAGATTTGAAGAGTTTCTGGGCCGAAGTACTGCTTTCGCTCTACTTTACGCAACCTTCGATGGTTGTTGGATCATGACTGTTGTGACTTGAAGGATGGCGCTGAACAGGCCTTTCTACCAGGAGCTCTTGGAATGAGATGTTGGAGTCTTCATTCTCGTATTTGGTTGGGCCGAGTAGCATGTTCGCAGGGATAGGGTTAATCCTTCTATCCCTAATTACCGAATACCGACCAATAAGGTTAACGTCACTTCTTTCCACACTCCACAGAAATCACTGTTAAATTATCAGCAGCAATGGGTCCACTAAAGATTGGATAGGATGCAAGGATGCACACATTCTTAACTGGATTAGCAACGACTTGAGGACTGGTACTGGTACAAGTCAGAAACGCATAAAATAAATGCTGATGGTGTGCCACAGGGATCCCTATTGTCTCCGACAGTCTTTTTTCATATTTTTTCAAGTTTGGCTGACTACAGTCAGCTTATCATATTCGTTAAGACTCACAACTCTGCGCATCGGATGTGAATCTGTCAAAATTCTCAAAGACCAAGGAACTTTAAATCGATACCTACCACATTTTCATCGATTAATAAGTCGCGTATAACAGCGTCTATAGAGACCAACTATATGGAGCAATGTTTAGTTTTGACATCCCAGAAAAACTCGTCCGTCTGTGTAAGATGACAATGGAAAATTCACGCTGTTTCATCATGCTTAGTGTCCGTAGCTTAGTGGTTAGGTGCGTTGGCTGCTAAGCAGAAAGTCGTGGGTTCGAATCCTACTCGGGCCCAAAGTTTTTATTTCATCTTTCACGGACACTGCCTCTTGCGAAGAACTGACAAAACTTCCAAGAGTATCATCTGTCATGGAAAAGTGCTTCTCAACTTTGCCGTTCGGAATCGGCGTAAAATTGTAGGTCCCCTCAATTCTTCACACGCACGTAGAGAATTGTTGATGAGGGTAAGTCACTTAGGCCTTGGCTCTTCAAGAGCTGTCGCGCCACTCTATTTTTTTTTTTTTTTCATCATGGTCGGAAAAAACCTAACGGACGCTTTTTATATCTAAAAATGTTTTAGACAAGGCGATGCGTTGTTATGCGATTTCTTCAACATTTTTCTTGTAAAGATTGTGCAAAGCTCCAATGTCAACACCAGAGGCACAATCTTTCAAAAGTCAGTTCAGCTACTAGGATACGCAGACGACATTGACATAATTGGAAGAACTCAGCCTGATGTCAGTGTAGCGTTTGTGAGCCCTGAGTAGGAGGTCAAGAAGATCGGTCCAGCCGCTAACAAGGGCATGACCAAGTTAATGATATTCAAGACCCTAACCATCCAAATTCTTCTCGAGTGAGTTTTGGTCCTGTCTGCATAAATGGAGAATGGAGACGAATATTCAATCAAGAACTATTCAAGCTTCTCAGCGACACTGACGTAGCCAGAAAAGTTAAGATGGTCGGGTCATAAGTTATGCTCCGGTCCGTAGAGTCTTCGAGTTCAACCCGGAAGGACGTCGCAGAAGAGGAAAACTCCGACTCAAGTGGACCACACAGATGGTAAAGGACGTGAACCAACTTGGCGTGCGAACCTGGAGACAGCTAGCTATGGACCGAGCAAGCTGGTTACCGAGCTGGCGGATGAGGCTTTGGTTTGACCTGAACAACTTGGCGTGCGAAACTGGAGACAGCTAGCTAGGGACCGAGCTGTCGGACGAGGCCCTGGTCTGACCTGAATAACTTGGCCTGCAAAACTAGAGACAGCTAGCTAGGGACCGGGCTGGGTGGATACCGTGCTGGCAGCTGGCTATTGGATGAAGCCCTGGTTTAATCTGGACTCTAGCACGATCTTCAGTTAGTAAGGAAGAACAGTTTTCACAGCAATATGTTCACTGGTGAACTGATGGTTCAAATCCAACTTCGTGAGATTGATTGAGATTTCTCGATTGTGGAAATCGCTTGCCTCAGGCCTCGATGAATCCTTTTTACTTTGATTTTAGCAACTAATCGTGCGGTCTATTAAGTAAAATCCGTATTAAACGAATGTAAGCCTGACACTACAAAAATTGCAAGTGTGCCGCAGGGCTGTGAATTGTCACCGAGACTTTTTTCTAATTTTTTTAACTGTCTATTTAGCTCTTTAAATTGGACCTCTCTTTAGAGGGGACCCAAGAAACCGTGTTGAATTTGATGTTTCGAAAACGCAATTCTTAAAGCTGGTTGATCACGTGCATACGCCGATAGAAATGTTCATCAGTTAACCCTCGATTTCAACTTCGGTTGAGATTAAAGTGCGGTGATTCATTTTTTAGCCGTACATCACGAATGTAGAACTGTTTATTTGACTCTGGGACTTTGTAATTTCAGGATTTCGAGACCATTGTTAACTAAAAACTTCTCTCAAACCCTGTACTTCGTTTCTATGGTCGCATTACCTAAACATTGACAAAAAAATGGTACTATACGCCTTATGAGTGCTTAGGTATTATAAAATGAAGTTAGCAGTCCTTCAAAAAATACCATTGCATTCCTTAACTTTAGGTTATGTTTGTGTGGTCTTTAAAGGGACGTTATGTTCATGCCTTAACTGAACTGCTCCTTAAAGACCTCAACTTCGAATATTTCGGCGAACGACTACTAGGTGTTCATGCTGATTTGAACTGTTTCACCCTCTTCTACCCGATTAAACAAAAAAAGATCAGCAACTAACCGAAATTAAGAGCCATTATTCTCAACACCAATTCGTCATGTCTCATCCCACAAACAATGACTAAATCACCTCCAACGATCAACATCTATTGCAAAATAATTCAAACTACTAATTTTCATAATAAGTCTTCTTTTAATTCTCGACGTCAATCATTTTCATTACAAAACCCATTCAACCAAATTGCATTGTTTACCTCAATAAGCCTCATAACCAGCCTCCAGACAATCCACCCACATTTTCTTCCAAAAAACTCAAATACAAACTACAAAACATTAATCTACAAGACCCATTGACACGAACAAATTTGGAAAAACATTTAGAATCATTAAGCGTTTGCACAAAAGCTCCGCGGCCATCATTCCCGACACACAACATGTTGGCGGCTGTTTCTAAATTTTCGGAACAATTAATTTTCATTAAATGAAAAAAAAAGATCACCCCTGGAGCCCACGTAGCAAGCATTTATACAAATTTCGTAACACTCACCGCCGCCGGTCCTTTGTGTCTGGGCCTCATTGCTGGCTGTAACTGTTTATGTTGTAAAAAATTATGTTGCGGGCAGAATTGTCTTCAGGCCAAGCCTCTAAATATCCCGATAAAAAGACCCACTCATGGTGTCTAGCAAACGCACCTAACTCGACATCGTCATTTAAAAATCAATGATTCACCTGACTTCAGCTTAATAGCCACCACGCCATCTATCGTTCGTCGGCGTCGACGTCTTGGTTCTAGTTGTGCGCCACACCAGCAATGCAGTCCCACTGTAGACAAAATTTAATTAACAGAAATCTTGTTTTGTGTGTGATTTACTGCTCATGATTATTCGTTGCATCAACAACAGCCAACCAACCAGCAAACCCACTGCCTTGAGCGTGCAGTTGAAACAGATAAAAGATAGTGAACGATAGGAATTCAGAATGAGGTCGAGACGAATAAAATTTTACGATCGTGATCGACAGAAATAAAAGAAATAGTTTTATTGTTTTCTGATAATTCGACTTCAGTCCACTTAG